>CM052887.1:33173904-33209449 GCA_028534135.1 Potos flavus | reverse complement strand
TCTATTTTTAATTTTTTGAGGAACCTCCACACTGTTTTCCAAAGTGGCTCTATCAACTTGCATTCCCACCAACAGTGTAAGAGGGTTCCCCTTTCTCCACAGCCTCTCCAACATTTGTTGTTTCTTGCTTTGTCAATTTTTGCCACTCTAACTGGTATAAGGTGGTATCTCAATGTGGTTTTGACTTGAATTTCCCTGATGGCTAATGATGATAAACATTTTTTCATGTGCCTTTTAGCCATTTGTGTGTCTTCTTAGGAGAAGTGTCTGTTCATGTCTTCTGCCCATTTTTTGACATGATTATTTGTTTTTTTGGGTGTTGAGTTTGAGAAGTTCTTTATGGATCTTGGATACCAGCCCTTTGGCTGTAGTGTCATTTGCGAATATCTTCTCCCATTCCCTGGGTTGTCTCTTTGTTTTGTTGACTGTTTTCTTTGCTATGCAGAAGCTTTTTATCTTGATGAAGTCCCAAAAGTTCATTTTCGCTTTTGTTTCCCTTGCCTTTGGAGACATGTCTTGAAAGAGGTTGCTGTGGCCATTGTCGAAGAGGTTACTGCCTATGTTCTCCTCAAGGATTTTGATGGATTCATGTCTCACATTGAGGTCTTCATCCATTCTGAGTTTATCTTTGTGTATGGTGTAAGAGAATGATTGAGTTTCATTCTTCTGTATATAGCTGTCCAATTTTCCCAGCATCGTTTATTGAAGAGACTGTCTTTTTTCCATTGGATATTTTTTTCCTGCTTGAGAAGATTAGTTGAAGATTAGTTGACCATAGAGTTCAGGATCCATATCTGGGCTCTCTATTCTGTTCCATTGGTCTGTGTGTCTGTTTTTGTGCCAGTACCACGCTGTCTTGGTGATCACAGCTTTGTAATATAGCTTGAAATTAGGCAACATGATGCCCCCAGCTTCGTTTTTCTTTTTCAACATTTCCTTGGCGATTCGGGGTCTTTTCTGGTTCCATATAAATTTTAGGATTGTTTGTTCCACCACTTTGAAAAATGCCGATGGTATTTTGATTGGGATGGCGTTGAAAGTATAGGTTGCTCTGAGCAGCATAGACATTTTAACAACGTTTATTCTTCTAATCCTTGAGCATGGAATGTTTTTCCATCTTTTTATGTCTTCTTTGATTTCTTTCATGAATGTTCTGTAGTTCCTAGAGTATAGATTCTTTACCTTTTTGATTAGGTTTATTCCAAGTTATCTTATGGGTTTTGGTGCTATTGTAAATGGAATCAATTCTCTAATTTCTCTTTCTACAGTTTCATTGTTAGTGTATAAGAAAGCAACTGACTTCTGTGCATTGATTTTGTATCCTGCCACATTACTAAATTGCTGGATGAGATCTAGCAATTTGGGGATGGAGTCTTTTGGGTTTTTCACATAAAATATCATGTCATCTGCAAAGAGAGAGAGTTTGACTTCTTCTTTGCCAATTTGGATACATTTTATTTGTTTTTGTTGTCTGATTGCTGTTGCTAGGACTTCTAGTACTATGTTGAACAATAGCGGTGAGAGTAGGCATCCTTGTCGTGTTCCTGATCTTAAGGGAAGTTCTCTCAGCTTTTCCCCATTGAGAATGATATTTACTGTGGGTTTTTTGTAGATGGATTTTATGAAATTGAGGAATGTTCCCTCTATCCCAATACTCTGAAGAGTTTTAATCTGGAAAGGATGTTGTATTTTGTCAAATGCTTTTTCTACATCAATTGAAAGTACCATGTGGTTCTACTCTCTTCTCTTATTAATGTGTTCTATCACATTGATTGACTTTTGAACATTGAACCGCCCTTGCATCCCAGGGATATATCCCACCTAGTCGTGGTGGATAATCCTTTTAATGTTTGTTGGGTCCTTTTAGCTGGGATCTTGTTGAGAATTTTGGCATCCATATTCATCAGGGATATTGGCCTGATTTTCTCCTTTTTGATAGATCAAGGTAATGCTGGCCTCATAAAAAGAGTCTGGAAGTTTTCCTTCTGTTTCTATTTTTTAAAACAGCTTGAGGAGAACAGGTATTATTTCTTCTTTGACTGTTTGGTAGAAATCCCCAGGGAATCCATTAAGTCCTGGACTCTTGTTTTTTGGGAGGTTTTTGAAGTAACTGTTTCAATCTCATTCCTGATTATTGGTCTATTCGGGTTGTGAATTTCTTACTGTTTCAGTCTTGGAAGTTTATCAGTTTCCAGGAATGCATCCATTTCTTCTAGGTTGTTTAACTTATTGTCATATAGCTGTTGATAATAATTTCTGATAATTGTTTCTATTCCCTTGGTATTGGTCATGATCTCTCCCCTTTCATTCATAATTTTATTAATTTGGGTCCTTTCTCTTTTCTTTTGGATAAGTCTGGCCAGTGGCTTATTGATCTTATTAATTCTTTCAAAGAATCTGCTTTTAGTTTCATTAATGTGTTCTACTGTATTTCTGGTTTCTAATTCATTGATATCTTTTCCAATCTTAATTATTTCCTGTCTTGTGTGTGGGTTAGGCTTAATTTGTTGCTGATTCTCCAGTTCTTTAAGGTGTAAAGATAGTTTGTGTATTCGGGATTTTTCTATTTTTTTTGAGTGAGGTTTGGATGGCTATGTATTTCCCCCTTAGGACCGCCTTTGCCATATCCCGATGTGTGTTCGTTCTCATTGGTTTCCATGAATTGTTTAAGTTCTTTGATTTCCTGGTTGGCCCAAACATTCTTGAGCAGGATGGTCTTTAGCTTCCAAGTGTTTGAATTTCTTCCAAACTTTTTCTTGTGATTGAGTTCCAGTTTCAAAACATTGTGGGCTGAGAATATGCAGGGAATAATCTCAGTCTTGTGGTGTTTGTTGAGACCTGATTTGTGACCCAGTATGTGGTCTATTCTTGAGAAAGTTCCATGTGCGCTCGAGAAGAATGAGTATTCTGTTGTTTTATGGTGGAATGTTCTGTATATCTATGAGGTCCATCTTGTCCAGTGTGTCATTCAAAGCTTTTGTTTCTTTGTTGATTTTCTGCTTGGATGATTTGTCTATTGCTGAGAATGGAATGTTAAGGTCTCCTACAATTAATGTATTACTATCAATATGTCTCTTTATATTGATTAACAGTTGGCTTATGTAGTTGGCTGCTCTCATGTTGGGAGCATAGATATTTAGAACTGTTAGATCTTCTTGTTGGATAGACCCTTTAAGAATGATATAGTGTCCTTCTGTATCTCTGACCACAGTCTTTAGCTTAAAATCTAATTTGTCTGATATGAGAATTGCTAGCCCAGCTCTCTTTTGTGGTCCGTTGGCATGAAAATTGGTTCTCCATCCCTTCACTTTCAGTCTGGATGCATCTTTAGGTTCAAAATGAGTCTCTTGTAGACAGCATATGGATGGGTCCTGTCTTTTTATTCAATCTGCAACCCTGTGCTTTTTCATAGGAGCATTTAGGACTTTCACATTGAGAGTGATTATTGAAAGATATGATTTTATTGTCATCATGTTGCCTGTGAGGACCTTGTTTCTATAGATTGTCTCTGTAAATTTCTGTTCTATATCACTCTTGGGGTCTTTCTCCTTTTGTAGAACCCCCTTTAATATTTCTTGCAGGGCTGGCTTAGTGGTCACATATTCTTTCAGTTTTTGCTGATCTTGGAAGCTCTTTATCTTTCCATCTATTCTAAATGATAGCCTTGCTGCGTGTTCTTCTCATTTAGTACCCCAAATATGTCTTGACAGCCCTTTCTGGCTTGCCAGGTCTCTGTGGACAGGTCTGACATTATTCTGATGTTCTTCCTTCTGTACATAAGAAATCTCTAACCCCTACTGCCTTTAAGATGGTTTCATTGGTTTTAAGATTTGCGAGTTTTACTGTTACATGCCGGGGCATTGGTTTAATCTCCTTGATCTTGGAAGGTGTTCTCTGTGCTTCTAGGACACGAATGCTTGTTTCATTCCCCAGATTAGGGAAGTTCTCAGCTAGGATTTACTTAAATATATCTTCTAGTCCTGTCTCTCTCCACTGCCTCAGGGATCCCACTAATTCTGACACTGGGATATCAGAATTTCCGACATCTTGCTTATATCCATATACATCAGTTCTGTGGCAGAGGTCACAGTCTCTGAATTTTTCCTGTACTGGGGGGTTCTCCTCTTAGTGATTTTGTTGAAGGGTGGTTGAGGGAATGTACAGAGTCCAGATTATTGACCACAACCCAAGCAAGATGCACCTGTTTTATAGAGACCTTAGGGCTGTCAGCCTCTTGATCTCTCAGCCTATCTTCTGGGGGAGGGGCCTGCGGTGCTGTTACTCAGGCAACCCATTTTGGGCAGAGTTGCCCTGCCCCCCTGGGGGGGCTGATGGGCTCAGTGAAAACCTGTTTTTTGGGTCTTTTGTTCTCTGGGGTCTTTCCCTGGTGGCTTTCTGTGTCTCTTCCAAGAGTCAGAGCAGAAGTAACCATAACAAAACTTCTGTCTCAGAACAGAGAGATTGCAGTCTGTTCTCCAATGAACCCTCCAAGCCACACTGCCTCTGTTTTTGTCTGTGCTGCTAAAAACTGCAGCGTCTTGAGTTGTGCACCCCACAGCAGCACTCCCAGCCCCTCACTTCCAGGTCCACAGGTCCAGGCATGTCTCTGCCCTTTGCGCTTCTTCTTCTTCTTTTTTTTTAATAATCTTTTTAATGTTGAATTGATCAAGAATTTTTTTTTAAAGATTTTATTTATTTATTTGACAGAGAGAGAGAGATCAGAAGTAGGCAGAGAAGTAGGCAGAGAGAGAGGGCGAAGCAGCCTCCCTGCCGAGCAGAGAGCCCAATGCAGAGCTCGATCCCAGGACCCTGAGATCATGACCTGAGCCGAAGGCAGAGGCTTTAACCCACTGAGCCACCCAGGCACCCCTGATCAAGAATTTTTTGAAGGAGTGTAAATCTTTTTTTTTTTTTAAAAGACTTTATTTACTTATTTGACAGGGAAAGACACAACAAGAGAGGGAACACAAGCAGGGGGAGTGGGAGAAGGAGAAGCAGGCTTCCTGCCAAGCAGGGAACCTGATGTGGGGCTCGATCCCAGGACCTTGGGATCACGACCTGAGCAGAAGGCACACGCTTAATGACTGAGCCACCCAGGCACCCCTGCCCTTTGTGCTTCTAAAACCACCAGTCGCCCCCCTGTTTGCATGCATGCCCCAACAGCTCCAGGTTTCAGTCTGGGCCGCTACTGGTCTGTGAGTCTGTGCCCAGTCCCCAGTGCAGGAGGCTTTTGCACTCTGGTGGCACAGGATCCTGGAGGCTCCCTCCCCCTTTCGTTTATCTTCCAATATCTGCCCGCAGAATTACGACTCCCTGCTTCATACCTTGAAACCAACCGCCGGAGATATTCTGTTGGTATAGATCAGGATATATCTTCTTACATTTCAGGCTGATTTCGTGGGTATTCAGAGTGGTCTGGTAGACATCCAGCTTAATTCAGGGGACTGGTTGAAATAGGGTCCCCTACTCCTCTGCCATCTTGCCATATTGTCAAAATAAATCAATTTTTATAGACGTTCTAGGACCAAATTCTTTATCCTAATAAGGGTACATTTAATAATGATAGGTTTCCCAGTTATAGTTTACCCTATGAATTTAAAGCTTTTAAGTAACATTGTCCAGACACTTAATTTTTTGTGTTTAGGAAGGCCATGAATTGGAGTTTTTAGGCCAGTAGTTCTGGTCCCTTTCCTCAGAGCACACTCTTCCAACTTTCTTTGACGTTGACCCTGCTCCTGCATTTTCCCCAGGCTGGGATGCTCTTTCCTCCTTTCTTTAATTGGCTAAATCTTCTTGCCCCTTCAGGACTCCTTTTAGGCATCATCCCCTCCTGGAAGCCTTTTTTGGACTTCCAGGTTGTGCTCAGTGCCCTTCCTCCAGCTTCCCCTGGCACTCAATACATTTATCTTATCCTTTAGCTTCACTTAATTGAAATTAACTGCTTTGAGGGCTCTTCCTCCCCATTCATGAGAATTTCAAGTCCTTATGGGTAGGGTCTGTCTTTATTCAGCCTTTTCACTTCTAGATCTAGTGAAGTCCTTGATAAATGTCAGTTGATGGGTACCTGGTGGCTCCATCAATTAAGCATCTGCCTTCGGCTCAGGTCATGATCCCAGGGTCCTAGGATTGGGCCTGGCATCGAGTCCATGTCCGGATCCCTACTCAGTGGGGAGTCCCTCTCCCTCTGTCCCTCCCTGCCCCTGCTCATGCTCTCTCTCTCTCTCAAATAAATAAATAAAATCTTTCAATAAATAGTCAGTTAAACAATATTAAGTGGGCAAAAGCTGGTTTCCAGTAAGATGCAGTGAAAGTTTCATAATTCTATTGTAGCTTTGGAAGTGAGAACTGATTATATATAGCCATCATTTAAACAATGGAGCCAAAACTAAGCTCCACAATCTTGCCATCCCAGAGATGGTAACTAGGAGACACTGAAGTTACATTTGAATCTTATTGCTGACTTTAATTCTAACCTGTTTTGAAGCAAATTGTTTATTCCATGTGTCTTAATTTGCACAACTGCAAAATAGCTGTGAATATTGCCAAAATCATAGCACATGCAGCTCAGTCAATGCAGAAGTAAAGACCAAGAGTCTTGGATCAGTTGTATTGATTTGACATTTTCCTGGAATTGACAAGGAGGATGTATTTTCATGTGGCAAGCTACTAGATCTGCTCCCCCCCTCCAAATTTCAAGTTATAAACACTCTTCTCGTTGACGTTTATTAGAAAGTAACACAAAGCAGATTGCTGTGTTTGCACTCTGTGGACATTTTATATAGGGCATATTGTATGTTCTGTGTGTGCCAGGCATGATGGCATCCTTGGAGGGTAAGCCTTCAAATCCTGTTCTACCATTTTAATAATTTCATTGACTTAACCTTTATATAGATGAAGTGTATGATTTCTTCAAAGAATACTTTGCTGCTCTGTGCTTGCTGAAAGAATGCTTCAGGTTAGAAATTTGGTCTGTGATCTGTCAGGTGATGATACAAAAGGTTTAACTTAAACACAAACACTAGGTCACAGAGGGACAGGATCCAGATGGTTTTGTATTTGATTACAGCATCCTCCATCTCCCTGGCATCTCTATCCTTTCTTCTCTTTTCTGCCATCTGTCAGTGCACTTGAATGAGGAACTTAATCACATAGGGTATCAACAAGTTGGTTTTTTTTTTTTTTCCTAACTGTTCTTTCATTGGGTGGTAAGAAAAGAGTATATTACAAAACAGTATCTAGTTTTACATGTGTACTTTGTTTTCCCTAGAAAAAAGTAGTTTAAGACCAAGGCATTTGCTCATGTAATTCCAGTATTAGAGGCAAAGAAATAAAATGTTACATTTGATCTAATTTAATGAGTAGAATGAAGTACACTTCTTCATTCTTTGTTGTTATCATGATTTGTAGACTTGATTATTTTTTTAAAGTTTTTATTCAAATTCCAGTTAGCTAACATATAGTATAATATTAGTTTCAGGTGTACAATATAGTGATTCAACACTTCCATACAACACCTGGTGCTCATCACAAGTACACTCCTTAATCTCCATGTAGATTTGATTATTAATGGCTATTATTTATTTGTTATTAATAACATTGTGGGGTTAATTATTAATTATGAGAAATTATTATTTATTATAGTAAGTTACAATATATGTTTGGAATTTGAACATTTAAAATTAACCTTAACAAGAAACTAACAACAGTACATAAAGCAGTTTAAATTATAAACCTCATAGTAGGAATCATCTGATTTATTCCTGACTCAGTTATGTATTAACTGTGTGGCCTCAGGCAAATTACTTAATCTTTCTAAGCCTCATCTGTAAAGGGGATAAAGGACTGTGTAACTCATGGGATTATTGTACAATTAATGAGATAACTGTGTACAACTTTTAGCAGAGTAGTTGGCACTCTGTAATTGTTCAATAAATGGTCATATTTGTTATTATTAATATTTGTTCTATTAAACTAACTTTTATCACTAAAGAGATAAAGTAATGAAATGTAGTTAAAAAAAAAAAACTATTATGTAGCCAAATTATGGAAAGAGCCCAATGTCCATTGGCTGACGAATGGATAAAGAAGATGTGGTGTATATATATACAATGGAATATTACCCAGCCATGTAAAAGAATGAAATCTTGCCATTTGCAATGACATGAATGGAGCTAGAGAATGTTATGCTAAGTGAAATAAGTCAGAGAAAGACACATATGATTTCACTCATATGTGGAATTTAAGAAACAAAAACAGATGAACATAGGCAAAAAAAAAAAAAAAGAGGCAAACCAGGAAACAGAATCTTAACTATAGAGAACAAACTGAGGGTTGTTGGAGGGGAGAGGAGTGGGGAGATGGGCTAAATGGGTGATGGGTATTAAGGAAGGCACTGTTGTGATGAGCACTGGATGCTGTAAGTGATGAGTCACTAAATTCTACACCCAAAGCTAATATTACACTGCATGTTAACTGTTGTTTAAATAAAAACTTGAAAAAAATATTATGCATTTTAAAATGTGATAGTTTTATAAAAAATAGTTTTATTATGGAGAAATATAGTTTGGTGAACATAATTATCAGCATCCACATGAGGTCATGTTGCATAGCTCATGTGTCTTGGATAAAAGGCTGCATATAGTTTTTCTATTATGCTTTCTACCAAGCTGGCCAAACTTATGTTAACAACTTGAAACAGGGTTTTTCAAACTGTAGCCTGCAGACCAAATCTAATCCCCTGCCTGTTTTTGTGTGGCCTGGAAGCTAAGAATAATTGTTATATTTCTGTATGGTGGGGAAAATTTTCTTTTAGAGAATGGTATTATGTGACATAAGGAAATTAAATGAAATTCAAACTTTAATGTCCAATAAGTAAAGTTTTATTGGAACACAGCCACACTTGTTTATTTATTTATTGTCTATGACATTTTCGATCAGCAGAGCTGAGTATTTGTGACAGAAACCACATGACCTGCAAGACTTAAAATATTTATTATTTGGCCCTTTACAGAAAAAGTTTGTTGACTCCTGAATTCAAATAATAAAAATATATTTATGGATGAGTCTTGCGGAGTCCAGCCCTCTCAATTTAAAGATTGTATTTGAATTTCCTAGGGTTGCCAAAACAAAGTATCACAAACTAGACAGTTCAAGACAACAGAAATTTATTGTCTCCCAGGTCTAGTGTCTGGAAGCCTCAAATCAAGGTGTGGACAGGGCCATACTCTCTCTGAAATCTGTAGGGGAATCTTTCCTTGCCTAATCCTACCTTCTAGTTGTTTGCTGGCAATCTTTGACATTTCTTGGCTTGCGACTCTGTAAGTCCAAATTTTGCCTTTATTGTCACCTGGTGTTCTCCATGTGTGCTTGTCTTCAATGACTGTCTTCTCGTAAGTATACTAGTCGTGTTGGGTTAGTTGCTCATCCTACTCCAGTATGACCTCAACTTAACTAAACACTAAATAGGGCAAGGGCCCTATTTCCAAATAATGTTATATTCTTAGGTAGTGAGGGTTAAGATTTCAATATATCTTTATTTTTATGGGGTTGGGGAGTACACAATTCAAGCCATAACTGTCAGGAAGTTGGATCCTGAAAATGTGAAGGGATTCACCCAATGTCACAAAGAGAGTTAGTGACAGAACCAAGATGAGACTTGGAAGTTGTACGGACTTTTTTTTTTTTTTTTTAAAGATTTTATTTATTTATTTGAGAGAAAGAGAGAGCAAGCAAGCACAAATGCAGGGGGCGAGGCAGAGGCAGAGGGAGAACCAGATTCTCCACTGAGCAGGGAGCCAGACTTGGGGGCTCCATCCCCAGACCCTGAAATCATGACTCGAGCCGAAGGCAGATGCTTAACTGACTGAGCTACCCAGGCACCCTTGAAGCCATTCAGACTAACCAGAACCTGGGAAGCTGAATTTCTAATTGATGAATACTCTTTCCACTATACCATAGGGGTTCAAAGCGATTTAATCTCCCATATCTAATGTATATAAAATACAGAACTGTTTTGAGTCCTTTTAGGACATATATATTTAAGCATTAATAATGAAAAATACTACTTAAAGTTGTAGACTATAATTGGCTAAAATAGTCATACCGTAAGTTTTATTTATTTATACCAAGGGAGATGAGTATTACAAAGTTTTTTTCCCTTTCTATTTCAGTTGTCAGCCAGCCATTTTAGAAAACAGAATAGAATATATTGCTAACCTACATTAGGTGGTGACACTTTAATATTCTGCTAAACTGTCAAAAGTTTATATTCTTATTCAAAAGTGACATGCATATGAAACAATATTAAGAAGGAAAATCAGTAATGTAAGTCATAATTTATTTAAGTTCTCTTAGGAATAATGTATCTGCTAACTGTATAATTTTTTTCTTTTCCCAATGGCTATCACTTTTATCAAGTAAAAAACTCAAGCTTAAAGTAATGTGTTTCTCAAAGCTACTTTAAAAGTAGCATTTGTAGGTACATTCTTACTTATATAACTCTGTTCATGATTGTATGCAAGGAGCTAGTAAAATTTCTCAATGTTAAAAAATCACGAAAATACGGAGTGTGGGAAAAAGATTCCTTTAGGACCAAAAGTAATAGAAAAATGGGAAGTAAAGAAATATATTGGTGTTACACTTAGGAGTGGAAGCAGAGATGGAAACTTCACTAGGCTTTGTTTACCTGTGAATATCAAACTAATATTCTTTAGAATATTTTTCAAATGGTATCAGATTATAAAAAAGATTAAAAAAACAAATAGTATCAGATTCTTATATTATGGGGAAGCCTGGACACTTTAAAGAAAGCCACCAGGGTGATTTAGCAATGCTATTCTCTTGAACTGAATCCAGGCTTTTTGGTTTAATATTTTGGAAGAGGCTGCTGCCTCCATCAGCCAGCCCTAAGGCATTTGGATATGTGGCTTAGTAACCCTAGACAAGAATACCCCTGAATGAACCTCCAGCTGTAATGTTCAGACATCCCAAACCTAAAGTATCCTAAGATTAAATTATTGTACTTTGAAGGAAAAAGCTGACAATAGCTTTGTTACTGCATGGAAAGTTCTGAGTTTACTGTGGCCGTGGGGTTAATTGTCATAACATATGCCTTTGAAGTAGCTGGAAGAAAGGAAAAATTACCCCATTTGACTGATAGAAAAACTGAGACAAGGGAGCTAACTTGCTTGTGGTTACCCAGGGAATAGTTGGCTGAGACTCCAGGATTCCTGACTCCAAATTCATTGCCGTAACCACCAGACTGAAACCGGCTGCCAAAGGCTATAATTTGGTCTTGAGGCCGTGGCTATAGTTTAGAACCACAATAGTGAGGGAAACACACTTTAAGGAGGACCTTGAAAATCTCTCAAGGGGATTATATCTCTTTATCTATGTTGATTATACAATGATTGGAATAAATGAGGGTTCTGGCCCCACCATGTTTGTGGCTTTGGGTTAGACTGGGGTCCCTCATAGAAAACTGGGAAATTTTACCTCACCCTTGAACCCAAATTGTGTTGAGTTTATAATGCACAAATCAATGAATGTGTTAACATTATGTTTTTTATTTGGCAGAAGTTATAGGATGGGTTGCCATGGATATAACAAGATAGGCCAGAGAGTAGAGGATTAGAAACTTGGAGACTGCGACAGCATACTTCTTGGGGTCACATGGTGATCTGGAACAGCCTTGAGGTGGGTGATCTGTAGGGATCTGAATGGGCATAGTCTTTGCTTTGATATACCTCAATATCTCCAGAAGACAGAGCATAGCAGAAGTGGGTTGTGACTGTGGGTACTGTGCTAACATGCTGGAGGGCAAGCCTCAGGCACCATAGGAGTTGGGCTGTACATCTTTGGGGTTGAGGCTCAAAGAATGTGTTTCAATGGCAACATTAAAGCTATTTTTGGAAAGAATAAAACAACACTGTTAATTGGAACAGGGGTACCAGGTATATCATTATATTCATATCAATAATAACTACACTACATTTATTCTTTATTGAGTGCTTACTGTTTATTGTTCATTCATATCTACAGCCCTGCAATATAGATTTTATTTTTTACATTTTATAATGTAGAAATTGAGACTTGGAGAGGTTAACTGACTTGTCCAAAGTCACAAGGATGCATGGTAAAAAGATTTGAAAGAAAAAGGTTTGAACCCAAGACTGATCACACTGCCCATGCTTTATACTCATCTTTATTAGAAATAGGGGACATATTAATACATTGGTCCATAAGGCAAGAGCCTAGTTACAGATCCAGGGGACAAGACTGATGTATGCACTGGGCAAACTTCGTATTTCTTTTAAGAACAAGATGGGTCCTAGAGATTAGGCCTTGGCTATGTCTTCATGTAGGAATGGAATGGCTCTAGAGTGGGAAATTGAAGTTGTTAAGCAGGACCTTATCCATATTTAAGTGTTCTTCCCCATAATGACAGCTTTCCCGCACTTACTAATAGTTAGGTACATAAAGTCATACCCCTTCAATTTCAAATCTTGTTTTGGACCTTTACTAGCTGTGTGGTCAGGGGTAACTTACTTAACCTCTCTGAGCCCTTATTTCTTCATCTGCAGGGCTGGTATCTCATGGGATTGTTGTGAAGAGTCAATAAAGTCTGGTATACACATGTTTAGCCTGTGAGAGGCCGTCAGCAATCCTCAATCTTAGCTGTACATTAGACACCTGGAGGGCTATAAACCTCCAATGGCCAGGCACATTCCAGATCACTGAAATCAGAATCTCTGGGCATGGGACCGAGACATCAGTATTTTTCTTTTCAAAGCTCCCTATGTGATTACAATGTACAGCAAAGGTTGGGCACCAATATAAATGAAATAGTATTTTTCTCTCATTTAGGTGAAAAGTAGTTTTCTTCCTTCGTCTAGCAAAAAAATGGAGAAATTCCTGAGTGAAAATAACTATGACTAAATCTTAACCATAAAGAGTATTATCTTATTTATAAATACAGAACTAACTTTTGAGTTTGCTCTCACAGATGTTCAAAGTTACTACATTTCCTTTATATTATTGGGTTTCTAGTTGAACTATTAATTTGGACAGTTAACAAGAATGAGAAACCAAGGGCATGTTTTTAAGGGTGGATATATACCTCCAAAACAGATCATCTCCTGTCCCTCCCCTGCTCTGAAACCCCACCAACACACACACATTTTTCCCCCTTTTGGGTGGTGGGGGTTGTGGGGGGCGGTGTTGAGGGAGTCTGTCACCAAGTTGTGTCTAAAACCCACCTCTGGGGTTTGGTAGGCCAGGGGAAAGTCCAGCCTGAAGGTGGGTCAGGGGCTGGCTCCTCGGGGGTGGTTGGGATAGAGCTGCCTTTCTGGGGTAGGGGATTGTGGGGACAGCAGGTGGGAAGTTGTGAGGCCAATGCCTGTAGGGGCACTGAGAGTTTAGAACTGAGAGCCCAGAGGTAAATGCTGAGTCTGCTGAGCAGATGTGGGATTGTAAATGAGGGAGAACTGAATGGAAACTGGATTGAATCAGGAGCAGGTTAGAAACAAGTAAAGAGGTTGCAAAATGATTGTCTCAAATGCCACTGTGTATCTACTGCTCAGCTCTGGGTGTTGGGCTGGTTTAATGGTCAAGGTAGGTTCATGATAAAAAGATACAGATCATGATCCTTAAATTATTCTATGACCAGTAAATTTTAAAAACTATCAACTGGCCTAGAAATAGTTTCCATAACTGATAGAAGAAACTGGTTGTTAAAAGAGCACAGAATGGAGTGAAATTAGGGTGACTATTCATCCTGGTTTTACAGGTATGATTTAACTATAAATAGGACTGATTCTCATTCTCAAAGATGTCCTGATTTGGCACACAGAATTATACGGTCCCCTCTGTATAATAGTCTTGGAGTTTCATATTGTTCTAAATTGGAACTGACTACAATAACTATACCAATATACTTAATTCAAATTGCAGAAATTAGAGTCTGACAACCTGTGAGGAGAAAGGTAAAAATTATTCACCAAAATTTTTTGATATTTTGAGGGAGCAATTGCTCCACAAGTTGAAAGCTCTTTATGGAGTAGGTGGTAGCAAAAATTAGGTTTCATTCCTTTGGTCAAATTTATCTATTTCTGTGTCAACACCACACAACTCTAATTAATACAGTATATAATAAGTCTGGTGGGCAAGCCATTATTCTTCTCCTCCAGGAATGTCTTAGCATTATTGACCATTTGCTCTTTTAACATAAATTTTGGCATCGTTTTGTTGAATTCCTAGAAGCAACATGTTGAGATTTTGATTGAAATTACATTGAACTTAGGGAACAATTTTGGAGAGAATTGATTTCTTAATGATTTCTAAGAAATCAGAAATGTCTATCCCATTGATTTATTACGTGTGAATATCTTTCTTTTTTTGTAATTTTTTAAAAGATTTTATTTATTAATTTGTCAGAGGGAAAGAGAGAGAGCCAGTGAGCACAAGTAGAGGGAGCAGCAGGCAGAGGGAGAAGCAGGCTCCCCGCTGAGCTGGGAGCCCGATGTGGGACTTGATCCCAGGACCTTGGGATCATGACCTGAGTCCAAGGCCGCCACTTAACTGACTGAGCCACCCAGGCATCCCTTCCTTTCTTTCTCCTTCCTTCCTTCCTTCTTTTCTTTTCTTTTCTTTTCTCTTTTCTTTTCTTTTCTTTTCTTTTTTCTTTCTTTCTTCCTTTCTTTCTTTTTCTTTCTTTCTTCTCTTTTCTTTTCTTTCTTTCTTTCTCTTTTCTTTTCTTTTCCTTTCTTTCCCTTTATTTCTTTCTTATTTTATTTATTTATTTGACAGGGAGAGAGAGATGGCCAGAGAAAGCACAAGCAGGGGGAGCAGCAGAGGGAGAGGGAGAAGTAGGCTCCCCTCTGAGCAAGGAGCCTGATACAGGGCTCAATCCCAGGACCCTGGGATCATGACCCAAGCTGAAGGCAGACACTTAACTGCCTAACTGTCTGCGCCACCCAGGTGCCCTGTGAATACCTTTCTATAAAGCTTTATGGATTTCCCCAGAAAGATCTCACATGTCTTTATTTTTATTTTATTTTTTTCCCAAATACTTTTATTTTACTTTTTCAGTGTTACAAGATTCATTGTTCATGTACCACACCCAGTGCTCCATGAAATATGTGTCCTCACATGTCTTTAGAGAAGTGACAAAGAATAGGGGCTTAGCGTGTAGAATCTGGCACTGAACTGCCTGGATTTGAATCCTGCCATTTACCAGCCGTGTAAACTTATATAACCTCTCTGTGTCTCAGTTTCTTCATCTTTAAAATGGGAATAATAATTATACTCACTTCCAAGGAGTAAATAGTAAATTAATTAGTAGTAATGTAATTAAGTGGTAAATTAATTAGTACATAAAGCACATATGAACAATTCTGGGAAATAATAAGAAACATGTAAATACTTGGTTCCTTTTATTCTTTATCAAATGAAATGGAATATTATTTTTGGTAGTTACATTTTATATTTCTGTGTATAGACATGACTTTTATGTATTGATTTTAAGTTCAATTTTGTTGTGGTCACATATCAGTTGTTAGAAGAAATTTCTTGAGAATTGCTCTTCGGCCTACATTTGGTCAGTTTTCATAAATATTCTATGAGTTCTGCAGAAGAATCTGTATTCTTATGTTATGAGATACAGATTTTGTTCTATGCTCACTAAGTCAAATTTATAAATTGTGTTGTTCAAATCTTCTATGTTAATATATTTAAAGTGGGTGAGTTTCACTAGATTAGTGGATAAAATTGGGTTGTAATATAAAAGATCTCTAAACAATTTAAAATTTTCAAAATGCCTCCTGGAAATTATACATACAACAACATGAGGCTTCTCAGCTAATAGAAAGCATAAGCTTCCTTTGCTTTTTACTGGGATTAGATCAAGTCCATATGTTCAGAGTGGTAGTTATTTATATTTTTTATTTAAAAAATGAAATTATGGCACAACAAAATGTCACTGAATCTCTACTAGTTTTTTTAATCTCTTTGACCTATCAGGAATTCAAAGAAGTGTGTTGAAATCTCCCACTATGAGAAAGGATTTATCCATTTCACTCTATGATTCTATCAACTTTTGATTTATATCATTTGAAGCTATTTTATTAGTTATATGCAATTTTAGAATTGTTATATCTTCCTGGGGAGTTGAAAAGTTTCTTCTGATATTGGGACATTCTCTATCCACAAGAATGGTTTTTATTGTCTCAAAGTCTATCTCATCTGCTACTATTACACCTATCCCAATTCTATTTTGATTAGTATTAGCATGGTTAGTTTTTCCTGTCCTTTTATTTTCCATGGACATTTATTTTCCAAGGACTATGCTATGTCCTTAGGTATGTTTTCTGTGTACTGCTTATAAACAATGTATAATTGGATTTTATTGTTCATTTAGTCTAATACTCTTATTTTTAGCCGGCAAGATTAATATAATTACACTTGCTGTGATTTCTGATCTATTTGGGCTAGTTTGTTTTTAACCATCTTACTTTGTCCCTTCTATTTGATTCATATTTACTATATTTCTTCCATTTATCTTCTTGGCTTTTGGGGGTGGATGAAATATTTTGTTTGTTTTTTTCATTCTATTTTCTTTTCTTAGAAGAAAGTTTGAAAGTTATTCATTTTACTTCTGTTGCTTTAGTGATCACCCTTGAAATTTGGAAGTAAGCTTGGCAAAGTCAGTAATCAATGCCTTAGTCTCTCTCTCTCTGGAAGAATACATAGATCCTTAATATATTTTAATTCTAATCACTCTCCCATCCTGAGTGTTTCTACCTTTTTTAAGCCATCAAATTAGAAATTGTAACTATTTTGTACAAGTGGTGTTATCTAGACTTACCTCCCTGTTTAAACTCTCTTTGCTCACTTTTCTATTTATGTCTCTTAGATTTTCCTTCTTGGGATCATTTTTCTTCTTCCTGATAATCACCCTGTGGACATTTCTTTCATAAAGATCTTTTAGTGATGATTGCAACTTTTGTTTGCCATAAATGTCTTTGTTTTGCTTTTGTGACTGAAAGACAGCTGTGCTGAGGATGTAAGTTGGCAGTTATTTTCTGTCAGCACTTTGAAAATACTATTTCACTGTTTTCTGGCTTCGCTTATTGCAGTAACGGACCGACCTGTAATTTGTGGATTATTTTTTTATGTTGCTTTTAGGATTTTCCCTTTGTTTTTGGTGTTCTTCAATTTCACTAAAATGTATCCAGGTGTGTATTTCTTTTTATTTATTTTGCTTGGCTTATGTCATGCTTTTCGTGTCTGTGAACTCATGTTTCCTCAATTTTGGAAAATTCTGAGCCTTGCTTTGGATGTTGACTTTTTCCGTGCTCTCTTTTATCTCTTTCTGGGATTTGTGGCAGTACAGCTCTGCTGTAATGTTACAAGTAGTTCAGAGATGGTCACTATAATACAACAAAGCACAACTACAGGTCCTCTATTTGGTCATATAGTGCCTTTTTGCAAATTTGAAGGAAGTGCCCCCTTGAGGCAGATTTGGGGCATTTTATTTAGCGAACAGAAAGCAGTGAGGAAACAGGCTCAGGGTGGGTTTTAGTCACTTATTGCCTCCTCAGCTGGGTGGTTTTAACCAATCGCAGCACCCCTGAAATGGTAGGACTTGAGGTGGCTAGGTGCAGTGTGAGAATCAGAGGTATGGGGAAGGAGTCCCAAAGGGCTACAGAACAACAGAGAAATCTTCAGGTTGTCATTACAGAAAGACAGCTTGATGATAGGCTGGTCTCTTCAATAACATTTGCAGACAGAGACTCTGCCCCTATTTGTGGATCATATTCTAACATAAAGACAGGTTATGAGTCCTGTCTTCTAGGAATTGCATAGTTCCTGTGTATGGGCTTAACCTTTGTTTTTTTTTGTTTTTTTTTTCTTTTTATCTGCACTCATTCTCAGAGGGCATGTGTACATATACAAATTATTCAGACATTTTTACTACTGAAAAATATCTGTATGATTTAACCATTTGAATCAGTAAAGAAATGAAAAGACTGTACACTAGAGATGTCCAGCCTTTGTTCATTATATAAAATGTATACACAAAGCATTCCTGATCACCCAAATGGGTGTTTAGTACTGACCAAACCCAGAGAAAAGAAGGGCCTTGAGATTTATACTCAAGTCATTTTCCATCGGGTGCTCATTCTGTGCCCAGGACCAGGCTGGCACCAAGCATTGCACTACAAAGCTACAAAGGGAATATTAGCAAAATACTAACATGGCAGTCCCTAGGCTCTGAAGCCAGGAGAGTTGCAGGCCATTGAATCACACATCCTATCCTCTGATTTCACTCGGGATTCATCAACCTAAATAACCTAATTGAGTGTCATAATTGATTTGGGAGACTCATTTCCTTCTCTGGAAATCATTAAAGGTGGCCAAGTCTTGCTTGAAGCAGCACTTTCTCTAATGGAATCCCCTGGACTCCTTCAAGAGGAAGAAAAGCGCTGTCAGCAGGTGGCTGCTCAGCCCTGCTGGCCTGAGACCTGCCCAGACCTGCCCTCATCACAAAGGCAGTCAGTAGCTCCACAGGCCTCCCCACTGGGCGCCTTTCAGAGTACACAAAAAGGGCATATTGCCATTCCTAATGGAGGCAGCCACCCTGGGCAAAAGGCTGACCATTGGCGTCCTCTTGGCCATCATCCCAATTAGCAAGACACACTCTTTGCCACTAAAGAATTTTCAGCAGGAAACTCTTTTGTGAGTGGCTTGACTTCTTCCTTGTGTGAAATACCTAGATATTGTGACTTCTTTTTCGAAGCCAATGTTAAATTCCCAATTAATTCCTTACCTTTGAGGTTTTTCAGCCAACTGAGAAAACCCACTAGAGGTGGCCCTTAAGAATTTGGGACGCCTTCTCTTTGCTTTCACCAGGAAGAGGTGAAGTTTGGAGCAGCCACTCTGCTCAACATACCTTCGGAGTTGCAAGAGGTGGTTCTCCTTTCTCAAAATAATAATCTCTCTTCTACTTTTTTTAAGTTTATTTATTTATAATCTCTACCCCAATGTGGGCCTCAAACTCACAACCCCGAAGTCAAGAGTTGCATGCTCTTCTGACTGAGCCAGCCAGGCACTCCTAATCTCTCTTCTACTGAACCAAAATCTGAAGGAGCAGCATCAAGTTCCAATAAATATGGTGAAGTTTAGAGTCACAAATGGAAAAATATCTGAGATTTAGTTTTGTCACATTCATTCATCTTCGTAAGTGCCCTGTTCTTAAGTATGCATTTCTGACTGCAGTGGAAATTTCTATTTGAAATATACCCCCTACAAGTATAAGCCAATCTCAGTTTGGAATCATCTTAATGGCCCTAAGATAGCCTCAAATCTATAAACGGCCTTTCTAAAGTCATCCAAGAAAAAATGTCTGTGTCATTGGTGAGACAGAAAGGCTACTTCAGCCTGTTCATTGCCTTAACCGTTTTCACTGTTCTTCCATGCATCCAACTTAAATGTTCTTCCACCATTGAAATGTCTTGTCTCTGTGAAGATGAATAAGAATTGTTCCATATTTTTCAAGGCTTAAAGACAATATTTCTTTAGAGTATATGATCACAGTTTTATACTGTAGATGGCATATTTTTATAAACACAATTAAAGCCCAATTTATAAATTGGCCCAACTTACAAATAAGCCCAACTTACATACTCCATATATTTTAAAAATTTATTTTTATATTTTGTATATTTTTAACATGTACACTCTTCAACTGGCCTGCACTAGCCCTAATAATTAAAGAGTGCACAAGTTAAAAGTGCTAACGTGTGGCATTCTCCTTCATACCTCTCTTCCTTACAGATTTTACAGGATTCAGAGCATATTTTTCTCACTTCTTGCATCACTAATTAAATAAGTATAGATGATTTTTGATGTACAAAAATAGATTTCTAAACATTGATCCTGTATTTGGATGATAGAATTCTGTTTTATTTCTGTCTTAAACTGACTCTTGAAGACTAAAGAAAAAAGTATAATTTATCACGTAAGCTGCTTAAATGCAAAATTAATTAGGCTAGGGGAGGATGGACATGGGGATTAAACTGTCATGCTGGGATTTGGATGGTTGGTGACAGACTAGGTGGGCCAAGAGGCCAGGGTGGGGTTGGGATTGATATGTCCCGTATATCTGAGGCTGATGGAGGGAATTTGGCTGGCGCAGCAATGATTTGTCAAGGGACTCTCTGGAGAGACTTGGCCTGGGGAGATGAGCCAAGTTGGGAGGGAAGAATATTTGGGCACTAGGAATGGGGGTGACTGGGGTCTAGTGGGTTTGGACAACCAAAGGTCAAGAACTGAGACCAGAGAAATTAGGCAGCATCCTCTATGTGTAGCAGATGCTAGCACCAAAAGGAATAATGGGATTTGATTTTGAGCACAGCATTTGGGTGGAGGGGGCCTTTATATGCTCCTGCTCAGGGCCACAGCCTATCTCTGAGAGAAGACTAGTCTGAGTCTATGGAAGCATGGAGACTCAAGATGGGAAACAAAAGGGTATGGGCTGGAAGTACTTATATAACAAGTTTCCTTACTGAATGATTCCATTGGAGGCTGCGTGGAATCTGTTGTGGGGATGTGGCCCAAAGTCTGTCATCAAGATTAATGGCTAATTAATATGTAGCCAGTTCTATTTTTACTTTTCCCTATTATATTAACAGTTGTATGTGTAGTCCTTTGTTTTAAATCACTAATCCTCAAAATATTTTGTTTTTGAAGATAGCTTTGTATTTATTATGGAAATGATAAAATGGAAGATAAGTAACTCGTTCAAAGCCAGCGACCTAAGTCGTAAAATGAAAAGGGTAAAAGGACCAAAGCAAGACACCCAGCATCTGTTGTGATGAAGAATGGGTTGGATTGCCAAGGAGCATGAGAACACTTTTGGGGGTAATGGACTTGCTCATTATCCTGTGTTTCACAAGTGTGGACATATGTCAAAACTTTTCAGATTGGGTAATTTAAATATTTGCAGTTGATTGTATGTCAAACATACTTCAGTAAAGCTGTTCAAAATATGAAACAAAATAACCGATAGTACCAACAATTGATGAATGTAAGCGGATATAAGCTGCAGTTTTTGCATAATCACATGGCAGTGCAAATGGGAGTCTTTGGGTACTAGATCCCTTTCCATTCTTGGTGTCAACAAGACTGATGGAAACATTTTAATAAGAAGTAAGGGTTAGCTTGTCTAAGAATGACCCCGTGCTGGCTGGCCTCCCTGAAAAAAGTTGGCCTCCTGCAAAGCTCCATGGAAAGAGGCTAGGCTCTAGTGCTTAGAGCAATCAATCGTCCCTGGTCAACTACCAGGCATGGAGTCCAGCCTCTCCTTTTCCTGCCAGGGGAGGGCATGGTGTTTCACAGCCATGAACATTGATGTGGTGCATGTTCCAGACAGCTTGCCATATCCTATAGCTACAACTCAAAGTGTAGACCTCAACCCCTGATCAAACCAGAGAAGAAGCCCAGGACCTTCTGTCATGAACCCTGAGTTGGTAGGATAGGCTTATGCCAAGGTTTCATCACACTATGTCGTTTTTGTATCCTGGCCCCTGGTTATGATGATGCTTTCTAAAGAAGCTTAAAAATTCAGATCCCTTTCCTCAAATCTGAAACCTGGCGTGGCTAGGTCTCTTGATGGTGCTGTAGAATTAAGTGAGAGATGGGGACCATGTCTCCTGTTCCCATGAATTTTTTCCAGTAAACACTGGTGTGAGTGCTTCTTGGCCAGTTGTCATTGTTTTCACAACATTGGATAACTGTGCTGATTGGCTCCGGTACAATTATAAGGCTTTCTTCCTCACCTGCACTCTCAGGATTGCTCTGTAAGCTCCTTACTCTTCTCTAGTTAGTTCCCAGGTAGATGTGAATGTTTACAACTCTCTTCAAATTTCCTACCCAATCATACTCCTACATTTTGGGGAAATAGCCTACCTTCTAACTTCATAAAGAAACAGACATCATTGAGTGTAATTTCTCCCCCACAGACAAATGTATCTTTGTCCTTTCCTATTACACTTTCATTCCTACCTCTTTCAGAAGAAAAAGAGGAGACTATTGTATAATGGTTAGAGATAGATGGCGAGGTCTGTCTTGTCTGGCATGGTGACCTTGGAAAGGTTATGTAATCTGTCTCGGTGCCCGCATCTGTAATGCAGAAGTAATATGGTATTGGTCTCCTAAGTTACTGGAAGGAATAAGTAAAGTAAATGCTTAGTGTGCTACCTGGCCTGTGACGTGTACTCAGTCTGTACAGGCTGGTGTCAGTGTTATGACAACTCCTTTCTAAGGCTAACTCCCCCAGCCCTTCTGATGCTGTTTGTACCCCCATTTCCGGGTCTTGGCTACAACAGTCACTTCTCTCCTACATCTCTTCCCACTCTCAGCTGAAATGTCACCTCTTCTGTAAAACTTTGTTGCCTGGCAAAATAAATCACATTTTATTTTTTTATGTATTAGTCTCCTCTGTTACAATCTGAACTTAGATCTCTTAGAGACCCTACACTTAAGTGTGTGATTCGTTAAGCAAATCATATTTAGGAAGCAGTCAGATTTCCTCGCTTCTTTCTATTAGGAATTGGCCTCCTATGTTAAAAAGCCAAATATGATAATAACTCCCTTTACTGTTTTGCTCAGTTTTGAAAGGCAGTATATCATAGTGGTCAGCACATTGGTTTGGAGCCAGTGAGGTCTGGGTGGGAGTCACAGCCCTGCTACTTACTAGCTATTAGACTTTTGTCACATGACTATTTAAGCCTCTGATGCTTTCATTTGTTCATGCATAAAATGGAGCTCATCACAGTAACTACCATGCAGGCCAATGCTTGGCATATTAGCCATTTCTATTATTATTGTTATTAGAATTGAGGAATTTCCAAAGCTATGGTACTATCGCTGTTAGAAAATCCACGCAGATCATGCTTGTATGTCAACATTAATGGTGCTGTCAAAATGGCAGAAGGAGTGGAAATAAAAAAAGAAAAGGGGAAACATTTTTATTCTGTTCACAGGCTCTCTTTTCAATGCATGCTTGAATGGTTATCTGTATGAGTGTGTGTGTTTTAAGTTTAAGTTTAATTCGTACAATTAGCTTTTCATTTCACAACTCAAATAATTTGAGTACTATACCTTCTTCCTTTAGGAAACACAACTGACGATGAAAAAGGAAGTTTTTCTAAGGTAGCTTAAATTTTACTTGGGATAGATTTTACTTTTAAATAGTATCATACACGAAATCTATTATGCTTTCAAAGTTTTTAAAATTGATATTTGGTCATCATAAAAATTGAAATAACCCAAATAACGGATTGGATTATTTATGCAGTATATGTGACCTTGAAATGGTCAGTTATATAAAATTCTCCCTTTTCTCTTTGTGTTGATGATTATTTTTCTGAAATTACTTTAAATTTTTAGCAAAAAGAGAAAGTATTTCATCATATCCTGAACATTCTCAAACAAGTTTACCAAAATAGATGCCATATATATATGTATATATATATATAGAATGAAAGGATCTTTATCCTATAGAATTAGCTCATAAGAATCAATAAGAAAAACACAAATGTTCTCATATAACAAATGAGCAATAGTTCACACCATAAGAAATACAAATGGCCAGTAAACAATAAAGCAACAAATATTTTAATATAAAAAGTTTACTTGACTTGGGCATTCGTTTTACCATGAAATTCTTCATGATTCAATGGCATTTAAACTAGGTCTGCTGATTAAGAGACGTTCTGTCTTTTTGGGCAACTTTGTGTTAATTTTATATTCTATCCAAAACTCATTTAAAAAATGAAATAAAAAGAGATGGGAATAGATACAAAGTAAAATGAAAAGTGGAAATACTTTAAATATTAACAAATGAGGCCCATCTGCTGTTCTCTGAAGTCCCTGGATAAAGTAATTTTCAGCCTCTTCCCAGACTTTGAGTTTGGTGAATTCATGACCCATCTTTTTGTATCTCAAAACCCTTTCATTGTCTTGTTCTTCATTAGCCCTATAGGTAGAAGCTTCTTTTTCAATCTTGATGAGCACAAGTGCCATTACCCATGAGCAGAGACCCTGGCTTCCACTATGACGTGGTTCTTAACTATGTCTATGGTTCTGTCTCTCAAGTCCATCTAACATGAATTACATTTGATGGTTTAGATATTCCAGAAAGACCTCCTTGGTAACTGTCTTATACTTACTTTAAGTATCAGTAGTTTATCTTTTAAATACATCATTTGTCATTTTAATGAGATATGGGAAATTGCGCGCGTGCGTGCATGCGTGCGTGCTTGTGTGTGTTTTAAATAAGAATCTTGAAGAGCCTAACACCTTTTCCACTGTGGAATTTTAATTTCTCTTGATCCCTAATTTAATACCACTCTGGCCACAGAGGTGACATTTTCTATAAGGTTTAGAAAATTTATAGCAATACTAATAAAAACCAATCCTTGACTTGCCACCCACGTGCTGTTTGAAGCTGTTCTTCTGGAGAACCTGGAAACTGTGGCATCTTAAATTACTGACTTTGTGTTATTCATCTCACTCACCCTTCATCTTTCTCCATGAGTAACTGCTTTCCTCTCAGTTCTAGTAACCCAGAGGCACAGAAGTCCAAAGGCAACAGTCAAATGGAAACATAAATCACAGATCCTCACCTGAACACACCAAAGACAAACTCACTGCCAGACTAACTCTGGTAAGCAATTGCTGTCAAATTGCATGGATGAGACTAACTTTATATAAAAAGAAAAAAAGTCACTGCCTAAAAGAAAAAAATACATATATTTTGAAATGGTTATAGCTGTCAGGTCAGTTTTTAAGAATATTGTGTCTTACCTGCAGTTTTGAGTGTGTGTGTAATTTCTTCCATTTGCTTTTTTCATTTAAAAGTTAGTGGTTCTTATTGGAATTCTAAGTAATGCCTTCCAAAGACAGAACAGCCCTACAATGTTATTATTTTGTTTTATTGTTATCTTTTTTCTCCAGAATTTTTTATTGTTCTATCTCTTCATATTAGAGCTGCTGTTGTGATGAGCACTGGGTGTTATACACAACTAATGAATAGTTGAACACTACATCAAAAACTAATGATATACTATATGCTGGCTAACTGAACATAATAAAAAAAATTTTTTTAAACAAAGAAAAAGCCCCAAATTCAGTCTCCTCAAATGGCTGTGCCTCCTAGCACTAGCTTGGTATGACTGAATGAGATGATGGACCAACTGGCAAAGTAGCTCCTTTGCTGCCTGGAGAGCATGCCTCAGGCTGGAAGAGCCTGTTCTCCATTGTAATGAAAACCTGTCTTCTCATCAACTTGGCAAGAGTGTAACACACCAGACCAAAGTGGATTTTCTGACATCTGGCTGAGGGAGGACTGTATTGAGTCTTGTACAGCAGAGTTTCCCATCCTTTGTTCTGTGGGTCTTTAGTTTTGTGAGATGCCCATAGGAAAAAAGATTTTTTTGCGGTCACGTCAGTTATGGAAGCCTTTGCCTTTGAGCTGTTTATAGATTCACAGTGCACATTAGCATGGGCATGTTCTGAGACTTCCTGTGTTTAAAAAACCCCTCTGTTTAACTTTGTTTAGCCTAGTGATTTCTAAATTTGTTTGACCACAGAATCTTTCTTGGGGAAACAGTATTAATATTTCGTGGAACTGGCAGTCTACAGAAAACACACAGGATATACTGATGGACAGTGTTAGGTGCATGGGTCAAATGTATTATGGGAAGAAGGATGGATTTGTAGTCACAGACATATGTGCAAATCGAATCTGCTCTTTGCCAAAAAATAAAACAATTTCTAATTTAGATCTCTAGCCCTCTCTAATCCTCATTTTCTTCATCTGAAAGTTAGAAATAATAATAATTGTTTACTACACAGAATGCTGGTGGGTGAAAGGAGGCAGTGTGTGAGAGGACGTGGGATTAGTGCTTGGTACAATTTTGGTCAAGTCTGATTCTTCTGGAGGAGTGAACACTAGGGCCAAATGACACACTGGGAGATATGGCACAGCATGGTCTCCAGAAGCCCCGCTGGGGTCTTACATGCACATGTGGCCTCTGTCGTGATAGCTGCGTGCAAGGTTGCAAGTAGCACCCTATTAATGAGCTGGATGCAATGAAAGGATACAGGCCTTTCTATGCCAACAAGCTGGCTATCTTCAGAGTTGGAGACTGGCCATCTTACAATCACAAAGGATTAGACTTACAGCTCCCACAACACTGGACCAACTGTATGTTTCGCTAAAGGTCAGCAAGATGATTGACTGTGGATATTTGGTAGCCTCTTTCCTCAGAAAAACAAAACACAGGTCTTTCGATACCAGCTGTGGTTTGGGATATTTTCCTGATACAAGCAAGCAGCTATCATTGACCAGAAGAACTTTCATTGATCATTTTGTGACTTTTCCATAGGTTTATGGACTATTTTTGTCTAAATATTTGTTGTACTTTAAAAAATTATTTTAGTCTTCTAACTTCTAGTTTAAACAAACACACATTAGTTTATGGGCTAGTTCAGTACTAGCTAGAGAAGTACCTAGGACTTCAGCTGTGTATAGTTAACACCTCAGCAGTCCACTGCTAGATCTCTCTGCTGAATTTCCGCTCACCTTCATTAATGAATGCTTGAATTAGGAATTCTCAAAGAGCCTTACAAATGAATTTGGTTGACATAGAGCTACACTGCCCAGAGCCTCTTTCTGGGATGTGCTGCTGCCCAACATCAAGGAGAGTCTTCAGTTCTTAGTTCCTAAAGGGCACATCTCAGTTGCAGAGAGCCAGCTGACTGGAGGTCACGTGATTGTCCTTCTCATAATTGTCCACAGCCAATGACTGATCCAAGCAGGGGTAACAAGACTTGCCGTTTGGACCCAATGCTGAGACAGCCATGATGGCCAGTATGTGCTTGAGCACCCCCTGCTGGGTGGGCCAGGGCTTTATAGGGCCTGAATTACAGTTTGCAATGGTCTGCAAAAAATAGCAGTTTGACCTGTGCTCAGTCCTACGTTCTTCACCTTCTTTCCACAGGTATAGATTCTCTAAATGTAAACATCTGCATCTGAAGAAGCCCATCTGTGCCTGAGGTTGGCACTCCTCTCTATCTCCTAAATGTCTATTCAGTGTTTCATGAATACAGTGTTCTCTCTCTTACTTGCTTGTAAGTTTTTGTGGCAAGAACTATATGGAGACTTGTACATATGTGTCACAGTTTCTATTGCTGTGCCATGGACTTGGAAGATAGATGTCAAATATATTATGAATGAAATGACATATTTATTAGGCAGATGGACAATATACCTCCATTGTAGAGAGACTTCTGTACTATGCAAATGGTCACAAATAAGAAAGCCATGTTAGAACTCTGGAAATCCTCTCAATCTTATTCACCTTTTTAGTGGCTCTCTCAGTGTTCATTTACTCTGTAGAAATTTCCAGTATGTGGTTCTCGCTCCCTTTCCATCTTCCTTTTCTTTTTGCGTTTAGAGCTAACACTGATGTCCAGAATTCTTCCATCTCTAGCCTTCCATATTCATCTATGATAGCTGAAACGATATTTTTCTTTATGAATTGTTATTTGCAGCAACCTTCTTGACTAATGCATTCAAAAATTGTGAATGCCATTTTCCCCTTAAATAGGTTCCTTTAGACAAGTAACTGCTAAGCAGTTTTCCCTGTGAATATGTAAATGGGTTAAAAATGAGGATGCAGTCAGTGTTGTGTGAATATTATTCCAACATTACACTTAAGATCCTTTCAGCACCATTTGCTAACATTTTGTACTCCTAGCCAAAGTGCCAAAAATTGTTCTCTCCTCATGCAATTTTCAGAAATTTCACTGGTACAAAAATGAAGTAAAATCTCTATCTGCAGGAGAGAGCAAACTTCATTTAGCATGTTTTACAAAGTGCTGAATAGGTTTTCTATTTTGGGAGTGGAGTGGCCGAATGTGTGCTTCCTGCTATCCTGATCAAACATTCGCAGTTCCATCCCTGCACAGACTGCACATTCTGGGTTGTCTTCGGCTATATTCACATCATACTTGTTCTTTTATCCAAAAGAAAACAATTACAATGTGTTTAAGGGATGTGATGTCAGTACTGGGAGGTTATTCTTCCTTGTCTTTAATTTTTTCATTATTTAAAATAAAATAGTGATTACAGCCCCTGTGAAAGGTTTTTGTATGCAACTGGTTTCAAAGTTAGAGCTCTTATTTCCTATTTTCTAGTACATCATCCAGAAGAAAAAGTGTCACGGTCTCATTGCTGAGAAATTTAGGACCCTGGATCCCTAGCATTATTTCAAATAGTCCACCAAATCTGTGTCTGAAAGAAACTATGCATGACTAAATAGTCACTGGATATATTTTCCAGAAGAAAAGTAACTGTCTTATAATATAACAACAACAACAATACTAACTAATATTGACTGATTGCTCATAGTGCTCCAGGCATTATTCTAAGAACCTGACCTGTATTATATCTTGAAATCCTGACATCTACTCTCTTAGATAGTACCGTTATTGTCCCCATTTTATAGATGAGAAACTAAGACAGAGGAATTAAAGAATCAGGACAAGTGAGTGAGCTGGTGGGCCAGGATTTAGAACTTGATTTGACTCCAGACCCTGCATTCTTTACTACTGTCTCACAAATAAAGAGAGTGTGCAATGATAGTACCTATACCCCCAGTGGAGTTTACCATTCAACCCATTAGCAAAATCAACTGAGAGAGCATAGAAACAGAGAATTTGGGAGGAAGATGGAGAGCACACAAGAAATGGAAATATATGGCTTCTTTGTAAATGTTCTCCATATTTACACCATAAAACACATATCCTGAGAATATCTGCACATTTTCCAGCCCTTCCCAATGCTTAATATGTGGCTTTTGTCAACAGCCATTATTTGAAAGGAAAGAAATTTCCTTCAATTCCAGTTAAGATTGAAGAATTGACTGAGGCAATTAATTTTTGGAGAGTAATGATACTTGTGAACATTAGCTTTTATAGATATCTGCTGACTCACCTTCTCAAAAGCAGTTAACGAAAAGAAGAGATAAATCGTGATTCTGAGATGGGGCTCCAATTGCATCTTTAATCCACAGAGCTGTCTCCCAAGTGTATACCACCTTTGTGCCCAAGTATCCCAAAATAGTGCTGTCCTTATCACTGGAGAGAGCTTGGCAGTGGGTGGGGCTAGAAGCAGGCAAACAGCGCCAGTGAGGAACCTAGAGACATTCTGCACAGTACCTAGAATTATGCCTTGTATATTGTAGATAGCCAAAAAATAGTTTTCACAAATATGGTCCTTGTTTTCAAAAATCTTACATTTGTAATTGGTATTAAAAAAAACCCTATGCTTATAGGAAGAGAAGAAAACTCAAGACAGTATATAATAAGAGAGCTAAAATATGTGTATCCTGGATGGTAACAACTACCAGTTCAGAAGAAAGAGAAAGATCACTGTGATCTGGGGACTCAAGAGAAACTGGGTTTTTAGGGATGAGAAGGGTTTGGAAAGGTGAGGGGTCAGCAAACTTTTTTTTTTTTTTTGGTGCAGTGACTCAGATCAGCAAACTTTTTATGTAAGGAAACAGATAAATATTTCAGGCTTTGTGGGCCCAATATTGTCTTCTGTTGCAGCTACTGAACTCTGCCATTATAGTACAAAAGCAACTACAGACAAATATATAAATATTGTCTGGGCTGTGTTCTAACAAAATTTTACAAAGAGATAATAGGTCAGAGAACCAAAGCTCTAGCCAGAAACTGTGGAGTCATATCTTCACCAAATAGTTGCCTCTTCTGGAAGTTTCCTAAGCATTGTCCAAGTTGTTTTCCACCCTTTCACATCATTTAGAGGAGGAAGCCCCAGGAAACCATGGGAGTAAGGAGTTGTGGCCAGTGGCTTGTTACAACCTAGGATGTAACACACACCTAGGATGTAACCACAAAGGACTGGGGGATAGGAATGGAGACTTGTAAGACCTGGGATTGGGCTTGAGGCAGTGAACATCATCACCCATGCTTCCAGCTGGAGATTTAGATATTTGCAGTTAACAAGGAAAAAGAGGTGAATGAAAGGCAACCCTTTATTGTCAAATACAAGTTCTTCATTATTCTTCCTTATTTAAGGATAATTTTTTTTAAATTAGAGCCTGTGGAAAATTAGTGCAAAATAAGGGACAGAAAGTGCCATGCTGAGGACTTGGAAGAATGGAGACTGCTTATCACTAAAAAGGACCAACTGTAGAATCCTGGGGGGAAAAGTTCAGAAAATAGTTCGGAATTTTCATTTAAAATGAAGAAAACAGAAAGTAAAAGTAATAAAGAGAATAGAGATTAAGAAAAAAAGGAGGATAAAATGAAGTTAATGAGTCTGATGAGAAGGAATTACAAGAACAAAAAATAAAATAATAGGATTAGAATCCATATTTTTACAGAAAAAAACATGACGACACACAGGAAATAAGGTCAGTGATATGAAGGACTAACTTGGAACCTTTTTTGGGAAGGTATAATAAGAGACAAAGGAGGAAAAAAGAGGACAGAAAACAAAAACCCAAACCAAGGAAGAAGCTGGAATAGCTGGAGGGGGGGAAAAAAGCATTTTTTAAGGACATAATTGAAGACAGTTTTCCTGAGCTGAGACTACTTTGCACATACAGATTGATATTCTAAACTGAAATCTACAGTTACAAGCTGAGATTTTAAAATTCTATAAACTCTAGGTAGAAAAATTTTATTTTATAAAGGAATAAAAGACAGAAGTCTTCAATTTTCTTCTTTGAACTCCGGAAGTCAGCAAATCAACATTTAGACTTAGTGCTGTTCAAGAGAACTTTCTATGATGATAGGAATGTTCTATATCTGTATTGTACAATATGGTAGGCCACTAGCCAAGTGTAAGTATAGAACCGTTACAACGTGAGTAGTGAGTTGAATTTTTCATTTTATTTAATTTTAATTAATTTAGATTAGCTCCATGCAGTTAGCACCTATATGATGGACAGTGCAAACTTGAAGTTTTAAGGTTAAGAGATTGTGATTTAGATTTTTATTTCCATCAAGGCTATCTTTCTCATATGATGGAAATAAGACTTTTTTGCACATCCAGGACTTAGAAAATATACTACCCATGAACTTGGAAAAAACAAATCTTCAAAGAGCTATTCAGACCTAATAAAAATAAAGAAAAATTAAGAACTCAAGAGTGGAGAAGTTTTATTATAAAAGGCCTAGCGGTGACCACTGAAAAAATATATATTATATAAAATCTGAACATGTGTCATGATCTGTGCCTACATCTCCAAATTATGTTAGCAAAAACAAAAAGAGGTAGGAGACATGCTAAATTCTTTTTTTAAACAAGATTTATTTATTTATTTGAGAGAGAGAGAAAGAGAGAGAGAATGGGGGGAGGGGCAGAGGCAGAAGAAGAGGAACACGTGGACTTGTGCTGAGTGTGGAGTACAAGGGGGGGCTCCATTCCAGGACCCTGAGATCATGACCTGAGCCACAACCAAGAGGTGGATGCTTAACCAACTGTGCCACCCAGGTGCCCCTAGATTCCTTTTTTTTTAAGGTGCAATTTTACTTCTTAATCAGACAAGAAGAAGAATATAGAATGTTTCGCATATGTACATGTTGTATTTAAAACCCAATACATCTATAAAAAAGTGGAAAACGATAAAAGTAAAAAAATACATTCTCCTGCACTCAAAAAAATTCAATGCTTTTATTATTGTTCAATGATTTTATTATTAAAGACCAAGGAATTAAAATAATTCAAGCATTCAATTCAAGAACTTAGGAAAAGTGCAACAAAGCAACTCTAAGAAAAGTGGAAGATAGGAATACTAGAATATTAAGGCAAAAATGAATACACTAGAAAATAGAAAGATGGTAGGATAAAACTAAACCTAAGAACAACCTATTGGTTGTTTGGGGACAATAAATAAATAAATAAACCTCTAGCTAGCTTATTCAAAGAAAAAAGAGAATAAAAATAGCCAATATTAAAAAAAAATAGCCAATATTGTGAATGGGAAAGGAAATATGATGGTGGAAAAAAATCAATTTATTTTTAAGGAGAGAGAGAGAATACTACATTAAAATTCTGAAAAGAATTTAGGAAAGTATAAGTTATCAAAATTAATTTAAGAAGAAGTAGAAAATTTAATAACTGTAGGAAAAAATTTAGGTATTTAAAATGTTACTTCAGAAAAGCTGGTCTGAAAGAAGGAAGGAAAGAAGGAAGGGAGGGAGGAAGGAAGAAAAGGAAAGGAAAGAAAGACAAAAAAAGAAAGAAAGAGAGAAGCAAAGCTGGTCTTGGAAGTTCTGAGTGAATTCTTTCAAACCTTTAAGGGAGACATTTCTCTGAGTTCTTTTTAATTGTTTCAGAGCATAGGGGAAAAAATGTAAAAATCTAAATTCACTTTATAAAGACCATATAGTTTTGTTACTAAACCTATCAAAAACTAAATAATGATAAAAAAAAACAAACAAACTGGAAATCAGTCCTACTTCTAGAGATGAGAAAACTCAGTGTAGGGGGGCATGACAAAGTAGGGTTACTTTCAGGATTGAAAAGAAATGACAAACAACTTACACTGGTTATAGTCTAAGATCTGCTCATGTTTTAACTCAATTCTTACAACAATAAATGAGGTGGTTCCGTTATTGTATTCTTTTACAGATGAGGAAATTGAAATATGGAAAGAGTAAGTAACTTGCCCAAAGTCATACAGTGAGTAAGGGCAGAGCCAGGCTCAAGTCCAGGCAGTCTGACTCCAGAGTCATAATCTTACCACCAGCTATATTGCCTTTTATGTCTGTAGATTTTTGGAAGAAACTAAAGCATACATCTCAATAGTTGTAGAGAAGGCATGTGATAACATTCAGAATCCATTCTGGACTTTAAAAAGAAAACACTTAAATTAGGAGAGAAGGTTATGTTATTCTTAATATGACAAAGCAAATCTATCTGAAATCACTATCTAGGGAGACTGGAGGCATTTATACTAAAGTCATGTATGAGGCAAGGTTGCCTACAATTATTTAGTATTGTTATGATAGTTCTACTGAATGCAACCAGAGTAGAGGGGACAGAGAATAAAGAGTTTAACTCTTGAAAAAGGGAAAAACAAATTATTGTTATTTGTAGGTAATATAACATTCTACCTAGAAAACTAAAGGGAATTAATTAAAGATCTACAAAAGCCAATGAAAGAGTCCAGTACAAATAATATATAGAAAGTAAATATAGAAAAATATTAACTTTCCTGTATATCAGGAGGTGCAAATTAACATGCCTTTAAAGGCCAATCAGTAACCTAAATGTGTGACCTCTCCTGGTGTAGGAGTATGCTATTTGCAACTGCAAGAAAAGCATAAACTAGCCAAGACTTAATAAGAAACAAAGAATCTTTATGCTCAAAACTAGGAAAACTGAGTAAGTAAAGAAATATACGCAATGTTCCCAGGCCATTTGGGGAAGAAATAGGTGGTACTAGCCAGGAAAGCTTAGAATAACAAGAGTAATGAGGGAGAACTTAACACTACCCCTATCAGATATTAAAATGTATGTGATACATTTGAAGTTAGCAATTTAAATGGTGTGTTTCATTTCTGTTTTGCTTTTATGCTTGTTTTGGTAGAATAGATAGATCATTAGATAGAAAGGAAAACCCAGAAACATGTGTAGGTGTCGGTAAACTCCTATGGCATATTCATTCATTCAAAAACACTGTTTTAGGACATGGATAGAACTGGAGGGTATTAAGCTAAGCAAAATAACTCAGTCAGAGAAAGACAATTATCATATGGTTTCACTCATATGTGGAATTTAAGAAACAAAACAAAAGATTTTAGGGGAAGGAAGGGAAAAATAAAATAAGACAAAGTCAGAGAGAGAGGCAAACCATAAGAGACTCCAAACTCTAGGAGACAAACTGAAGGTTGCTGGAGGGGGAGGGGTGTGGGGAGATGGGGTAGCTGGGTGAGGGGCATTAAGGAGGGCACGTGATATAATGAGCACTAGGTGTTATATGCAACTGATGAGTCACTGAACTCTACCTATGAAACTAGTAATACACTATATGTTAATTAATTGAATTTAAATTAAAAAAACAAAAACAACCCCCTCCCCCAATATTTTAAGCACCAAGTCAGTGAGGACACCAACAGTGAATGTGGTAGATGAGATTCTGTTTCTCTTTCCATTCTGGTGGGAGAGATAAACAATCACAAATATACCAAAAATAAGTAAGGAAAATCGAGATAATCCAAGTAGGATGGTATAATAGTGACTTGAGGAGGGGATATTTAAGCCGATAAATGAATCATTAGAAGGAGTGATCCATGTGTAATTCAGGGGAAATAACCTTTCAGAGTAAAGGAATATCATGTGCTTCTCAAAATTATCAGGCTTGGTATGTTCAAGAAACACAAAGAAGGCCAGTATGGGTGGAGCAGAATAGGCAAGTAGGAAATAGTACAATGTGATTTTGGCAGGAGCTAGATCTTGTAAGATTTTGCACCCAAGATAAGGAGGTTGAATTTTTTTTTTTAAGTATAATACGAAAATATTGAGAGACTTTACAGCAGAGGAGTAACATAGTGTGATTTGTAATTTATAAAGATCACTCTGTTTTTTATTTGTAGAACTTATTACAAAGAGGCCAGCAGGGCAGTAGGTGACCAGTTAGGAACCTATCCCAAGTTGTCAGGAGAGATGAAGGAGGTTGAGTTTAGGTGGTAATAGTGGAATTGGAAAGAAGTGGATGGATTTGGAATATGTTTTGGTTGTAGAGTTAAAAGCATTGGATTGGAAAACTGAGGAAAAGAAAGGAATCAATGGGTAATTTCTAGTTATGGGCTAAATGAACTGGATAAATGATATTAGGAAGACTGGAGGAAAACCAGGATTGGAGTTAGTATAGGGAATCAAAGGTTTCTAATATATCAAGTTTTAGATGTCAGACATTGCGAGAAGATAAGGAGGCAGTAGAATATAGAAATCTGGTGTTCTGATGAGAAGCTGGGCTTGAGACAACCATTTGGACAATAATCAGTATATTGATGATATTTAAAGTCAGGGCACACAGGAGAGGGTTAGAGAAGCAGATGAGGCCAAGAAAGGAGCCGTGGGCACTCTGACATTTGTAGGGCAGGCAGAACAGGAGCAAGGCAGCAACAGAAACAGGGAAGACATGGCTGACAAGGTTGGAGGAAAACCAGCTAGGCATGGAAGCCAAGAGAAGAGAGCATTTCAGGGAGGGACAGTTGACTGTGATAAGTACTGTTCAGAGTTTAAGTAAGATAAGAATAAAATGGAGGTCATTGTCTAGTCTGACAGGAGCAATCTTGGTGAAGGTGGTTGGTACGGGGGATTACGGGATGAGAATGAGAAGTAGAGAGAGGGGCCAGTCCTTTTGACAACTTTTTCAATATAATTAAAGTGACATTTCAACCATTTCAATACAATAAAAAGTTATTTCAGTTTACT
>CM052887.1:33111647-33173404 GCA_028534135.1 Potos flavus | reverse complement strand
TTATAACGGCAGCCCTAAGAAACTAGTACAACCCATTAATACCTTACATGTATCACCAACAAAATAAGGATATTCTCCTACATAGCCACAATACAGTGATCACACCTAGCAAAAGTAACACTAATTCCTTAATGCCATCTAATATGAAGCTTGTAATCAAATTGTTCTCCAGAGGTGTTTTAAGGTGGGTTTGTTCAAATAGGGTCCAATGATGGAGCATATATTGTATTTTATTATTGTTGCTTACAAATCTGTTTTAATCTAGAAATCTTCTCTCTTCCCTTCTTCCCTTTTCCATGGCATTGACTTATAGAAGAGCCTATAGAATGACTCACATTCTGGATTTGTCTGGTTGCTAGAATGGGGGACTTTTGCACACTAACAGTTCTGCTGGGCAAAGGTTTTGTCAAAGCCCTCTTGGATCCCACTCGGTTTATAGTGCCTGCCTGTGGGCAGAGCTGATGGGAGGCAATGACGGACTGGGGAGATGTGCCACTGGCTGCATCTGCTTGGGGCTTCCTCCATGGGCTTATGTCTTTCCTTTCTCACTTAAGAAGACGTTAGAGTTTGATGCTCCCCCTGGAGAAAAGGTGGGAATAGGGGCTTGTTTCCACTCAACTGAAATTGATTTGTGGCAGCCTGGAGAAGTAGACGGTGTTGTTTTCAGGGATTTCCACTGGCACTGACCCTAAAGCACTTGTACTCCATGTAGGGCACACTGAAGTTGGAATTCCACCTTTTGAGATGCTTGTAATTGTGTAAATGTTGCCTGCTCCCTTTGAAAACATCATATCCCTAGATGACTGTTGCCAACACAGTGGTATGAATTGGCTTTATGTTGATATTTGTGGCTTTCCCACTGATCAGGTGGTCAAGAGGGATTTGAGGCTGATGGATGTTTGACAAAGAAAACCTTCCCCTACTTTCTAGTTTTGCTGGTGGCTGATACCTGGACCTGGAGGACTGCAGAGAATTGCCAATACTAAAATCAGGCTTCACACTGATCATGCAGCAGCTAGTGGGGAGGAAGCCAAAGGTACCAAGTCCCTTGCCATATGAGAATTCCATCAACTATGGAAGAAGACAGAAAGGAAGATGACACACTCTTTAGAAAGTGCCACTGATGTCTTGACAGGTTACTTCTGAATCAACTACAGGTTTCCCCCACTATCCAAAAGTAGAGCATTCCTATGAAACCTTTTGTGAGCTGAAATGGTATAAAGTGAAGAAGCAATTGCCATTTCAAAAGTGAAAATTCTCTTCACGTTTTTTTTCAGTTAGCAAAAAACAGGTTCTAATGTAAAAGTGAAGTGGTGTAAAGTGAACTTTCTGGTAGTGGGGGAGGCCTGCATGCTTCTTACCCCCAGCAATTCAAAGCCAAGGAAACATTTTTTCATCACTGTGTGTCTCAAAGCTCTGAAATAAGGCATCCTTTCCTGCCTTTTATTTGATTTAAGGTCTGCTTCGGGCATTTATTGAACTGATTAGCACATTAGTTTTATTATTCTCTTCCATGTCCTTTTATGTTCTGGTGAGTTTATTAGCTGAGGCCAGTTTCCTTCTGAGAGTTTAATCTAAAGGCCTTTACTAGAAGGCTAGCATATTTCCTTTTCTCATAAAGATAAGAAAATGTCAACAGGCACAACAAAGATAGCAGACCATCAGAGCCTGACTTCTGATGAAAAAGACTCCATGTCAAACTTGCCAGTGAGATTGACTTCAACACTTGCTGGCTTACTTCTCCTGATTACCAGCTCACAACTGAGATAAGTTATCCCCTGAGGAGGGAGCTGGTCATATTCTGTTGCTTACTCATGGATCTGGGTACTTTTATTTTATTTTATTTTGGTTTTTGGTAGAAAAGACATGGAGTGTGAGAGAAAGAGAGAAATCAAAAGTGTCTGTAGAATTTTATACTTGAGCAAAAGGGAGGGTAGGAATTTCATTTGTTGGCATAGAGTAGACTGATGAAAGAAAGTCTTTCATTTAGGGGAGGAAGAGTATGGGGCAGGAGCGGGGGGAGGGCAGTATCAGGGATTTGGTTTTGAACATATTAAATTTATGACACCTAATATATTTCCAAACTGAGATATACAGCTAGGTAAACAAGGCTGAAGTTCAGGGAGTCATCATCATATGCCTGCTGCTTAAAGTCATGTGAGGAAGAGTATGTAAAGAAGAGAAGAGGCTCTCTATTGTTTACAGTAGGGTCCAGCAATCTTTTTCTGTAAAAGGCCAGACTGAAAATAGTTTAGGCTTTGCAAGCTGTACAGTCTCTGTCACAATTATTCATCCCCGCCTTTATAGTGATAGCAGCCATGTGCAGTATGGAAAGGAATGGATGTGACTGTGTTCCTAATAAAACTAGTTATAGAGATAGCCAGCAGGCCAGATTTGGCCCAAGGGCTCTAATTTGCCGACCCTCGGTTTAGAGGTCAGACTTAGAGGCTCATAAGAAGGAAAAATAAAAATTCTGAGCTTATACTTTAAACTTTTCCTCTCTAAGCAAAGAAATTGTGTGTGTGTGTGTGTGTGTGTGTGTGCATGTGCATATGCACATGCATGTACCATATATTTGTGTAAAAGACAAGATGAATATCTCTATGAACCAAACAGCAGTCAGAGTTCTGTAACCATGAGATTATAGAGAACCTAAAGTTCCCCATGCATGGTGAAAGACCTGAGTTCGACTCATGGCCTGAAACCAGAAGCTGGGAAGGGCTTTCCTGCCCAAGAAGGGAAGGCTACAAAAAGTGATAGTGAGGACTTTGGCTCTGGCTATCATAGAGTATAAGTTATGGCAAGAAGAAGCAAAAAATATCGTTTGGAAGGTTCAGGTCTGGACAGAGCTTTCTGCTGTCTGAGTGAATGGATCTTGATATCACAGCTCATCTTGAAACTGGTTTATTTAAGACCTGGTTTTGGTTCTGGACTGGGGAATTTTAGCAGGAAATTTACACAGAACAAAGGGACACCATAGACAAGGAACACAAAACAATTAAAATGCTTTCCATTCAAGGTGAAACTACAAAAGTAGGTTATCTAAGAATTTAAAGCACATTAGGAAATTTAATATCAAGGATGAGACCAACAAAAGAGGGGATAAATAAATTCACACATGGCAAAATGTAACCATGAGAACAATTTCAATGTGACTTTAAAATAAGTATATTTAAGGTTCTCAAATAGATACAGATAAGAATTTTATACAGAGAGAGAATTATGAAAATAAAATAGATTGAGAAAGAAAGAAAGAATTAGAAAATTGAAAAATAATATAGAGAAAAATCACCCAGAATTCATTACAGAGAGATAAAAAGGTGAGAGATATGAGTAAGGCATTAGGAGACACAGAGCCACTGAAAGATATATATTTTTATATACATAAAATAGGTATCTCAGGGAGAGAGAATGGTGAAGAAACAATATTTGAAATTGGGTTTTTTCAAAAAGGCAGCTATATTCTGTTTACAAAAGTTACATATAAAATAAAATGATGGGTTGAAAATTTAAAAAATATGGAAAGAGGTATTCGAACACTAAATAAAAGAAAACTAATAATAACATTGGGTACAATGAAATTTAAGGAAAAAACCACTAATTAATAGCTGAAAAGGTTTTAACACTGAAAAAAGAATGAGTCTTCAGATTCAAGGTACATACCAAATGCTAAAAGTGGTAAAAGAAAAAAAATTCCCAACTCAATATATTATACTGAAATATCAAAACCTCAGAGATTAAGAAAAAAAACTCAAAAGCTAACAGAATGTAAAAAGAATGTTAAAAATTACAAAGAAAAGCAGTTAGACAAAAAGCAGATTTTTCATAAGAAAAATAAATACCTGAGGAAGTGGAGTAATATCTTCAAAGTGCTAAGGGAAAATAATTACTAACCTAAAAAAGGTATATCCAGCTAAACTAGCTTTTAGGAATAAGAATAAGAATAAGAATAAACTTGTCTTAAAAGACAAACAGAATGTACCATCTAGGAATTCTTTGTGAGAGACTCCATTTTCTAGACAAAAAGAAAAGTGGACTTGGAATAAGATACAATGTGATGCAAGAAATAATTGGAAACATGTAAATTGATAAAATATGTTTATATTTTATTAAGTATAATCTATAAGAGAGCAACAACTATAATTTTGAGTTTATATTTGTTAAGGTGAAAGTTTAAAAATAAAATGAAACTGTAATGTCTCGATCAGAGGTTGGAAAACTTTTTCTGCAAAGGACCATTTATTAAATGTTTTTGACTTTTAAGTCAAAATATTTGACTATGTTGCGACTATATGTTGTGACTATTCAACTCTGCCATTGTATGAAGAAAACAGCTATAGATAACGTGTAAACAAATGAGAGTGGCCATGTTCCAAAAAAGCTTTTTTAATGGACATTGAAATTGGAATTTCATACAATTTTGATATCATGAACTATTATTCTTCTTTTGATTAAAAAATAATTTAAAAATGTGATATCATTTCCTAGCTCATGAGCTATATAATATAGGTAGCAGGCAGGATTTGGCCTGTTGCCTGTAGTTTATTGCCTATAGTAGCAAGAAAGATGGGCAGTGTGAGAGGTAGGGAAAAGCGGACTATTTAATAGATAGGTTGAGATTAGAGAGGCTAAATATAGTCATTATTAGAAAAAATTAAGAGTAACCACTAAAATAATAGAAATGCAATCTACAGCTTCAAAACCAGCAGAGGAAAAAGTGAAATAAGAATGTTTATAAAAACCGCAGAAGGTAAGAAATGAGATAAAAAGAGAAAAACACAATTAAAACAACTGCAAAATGAATTGGTATTAGTAAGTCTAAATATTAAATGCACCTAAAAAGGACTATATAATTGGATTTTTTCCAAAAGACAACTATATTTTGTTTACAAAAGTCACATATAAAATATAATGTCAGGTTGAAAATTTTAAAAAAATGGAAATAGGTATTCAAACACAACAAAAGGAAGCTAACAGTAACATTAGGCACAATAAAATTTAAGGGAAAAAACACTAATTCCTATAATAATATTAACTAAAATAAAGAGAAACATTATATAATAAGAAAAATCAACATACACCAATAGGTGAAATAATAATAAAATTATATGCATTCGACAACATATCCCAGAAACACTGGCAAAATTACAAAGAGAAATGTATAACCATAGTGGGAGATTTTTTTTAGTTTTTTTATTATGTTATATTAGTCACCGTACAGCACATCATTAGTTTTTGATGTAGTGTCCCATGATTCATTGTTTATGAATAAAACCCAGTGCTCCATGCAATACATGCCCTCCTTAATATCCATCCATAGTGGGAGATTTTAATATTTTTGTCTCAAATTTCAAATTTTGTCTCAAATCTCAAACAAAAAAAATTCTGCCTATTCTTTTGCCCATACAGTGTATTGTATGTATTGTATTGTATGTATTGTGTGTGTGTGTTTACCAAATGGAACATTTATAAAAAAATGTTTAAGACTCACTAAGTAAGTCATATATAGATCAATATCTTATATAGATCACATTTTCTAACAACAATGTAATTAAATTAGAACTCTAATATAAAATAATAACAAAAACCCAACCCATATATTTGGAAACTAAAAATTACGGTTTTAAAGACTTTGTGAAGTTAGGCAGGAAATCAAAACAACTGCAAAATACTAAGATTGAACAACAATGAAGTAGTACATTTCAAAATATGAGGGCGTGATTAATATAGAGTGTATAAAGAAGGAAAGAAAGTAAAAGGAAGGAAAAAAGATAATAACAGACTTTAATAACATTCAAAAACAAGTCAACAACAACAAAAATAATTAGAAACAGCACAATCAAGCATTTATTTCTAGGGAAAGGGAAAAAAAGACAAGTGAAGAAACATGGAAAGGATGAAAATAAACAATTTAAGAAATGAAAAGTGTAGGCATAATTAACATACAGTAAAGAAAAAGTCAGTATAGAAAAGTGAAAAACTTGAGGCCAGAAAATTGTGAGGCAAATAGAATAGATATTGTTTTGGAAAAATAAATTATAAAGTTAGTCTTAAAACAGCAAATACACCACTTGCCATTAAAGACATTGATTACATATATCAGTATGAACAGATCTCAAATATTTATTAAGTTAAAAAGTAAGTTGTAGAATTTCAGAGTATTATACTATTGTCTATTTTTGAAATGAATACTATATATTTTGAGTGTGTATATATTTAAGAAAAGTATAAAGTATAACTTGGATTGACACCAAATTCATGAGAGTGGTTGCCTCTGAGGGGAGAAGGAGGAGAGGAGCAAAACGACATTTTCTGTAGGGGTTCATTAAAAAAAAAGGTTTTGAAGAAACTGTTAAAAGATAATTTTCAAAACACTAGAAAGCCCCAACTCTCATATTGATATGAAATGAACACGCGTTATAGATTTTCATTAAGTTAATCATGGTAGGAACTAGTCAGATGTTAAAATGGGTTTAAAAGAGAGTCCAGGAACAGACACATTTATAGATCAGCAATATTGAAATGTGTGTAAAATTGTTTTTCCAGGGCAAAAAGAAGAGACAGAATTTGTATGTCTATAGATAAGAATTATTTTGCATTGCTATCATTATCTACAATATAAAAAGTTGTACAGTAGTTCCCACTGAATCAGAATCTGATAAACCTGAGAGGTCTCCTCTAGAGTCTAGACAATGCATAGTTTTCCATTAAAGCACTCTTTTTCTCTACACAACCATAATAACATTTGCTCATTTTACTTTGCAGATACATGTGTTTTTGTTATATTATTTTCTGTACTTTTCTTTATTTAAAAACAATTCAATATTTTAAATTTAAAAGACTATATTCTTGCCACATCGCCTCACTGCTCACCCAGCCCCAAACTGCAAAGATTCTGATTCTGTAGGTCTGGAGGTGGGTCTAGGGATTTGTTATTTTAAAAACTAACCCAGGTTATTCTGAAATGCAGCTATGTTTGAGCATCTCTCACTAGATGGTAACTAACATTCCTTCCAGATCTGAGGTTCAGACTTGTGCCTCTGTTCTCTGGTTTGTGGGCAGAAGTGGGATTAAGGACTGGGTTACAGAAGGGCAAATAAGAGAAATGCTTGAAGCCTTGACCTGGAGAGAGAAGATTCAGCAGCCCATCCTGGGCCTCGGCTAGCAGGATATACAAATCAGATGCCAGGCATTTTTTATAGATGAATTTGGCATTCCCATTGAGCAAATTAGGACAATAGTCATTCAGTACAATGTATGGGCAAGTCCCCTAATTGTGCTATACCTCTTTCTCATTATAAGGATCATAATCTGTGCCCTGTCTACCTCGGAGGGCTACTATGTGAATGTATTTGGAGCTACTTTATAAACTGCAAAGTGCTATGCAACTAAAAAATGTTATAATGATGTTTACTGGTAGTGGTCATAATTTTAACAAACTAGATACACAGAGGGTTAGAGATTGTACTATAATTCTTCTGAGCGGGCAGTGTGAAAGGGAAAAAATAGAAGCTCTTTCTTATCAGCATAAAAATGTATTTAAAAATATCGAGCAAAAACTTGTGAGTCTTATCAATTTAGGGACTCAATGATATAAGCAAGATAGTAATTTGTATTGAAATAGAGTTGGGATCAGCTACCATTGGATGGAAAAACTTTGTACTTGATAGGTGTTGTTCAAGAGTAGAACGGGATCAGGTTATTTAAACAGGGGATTCTGTGATTGTTTCATAGGTTAGGCTGATCCAAAAGTTCTTACGAGAATAAACAAGTAAAATTATCAAAAAATAGTACTCACTGAACTCCTCTCTCTGACCTTTCATTTTCTTCTTCTGGTTATTTGAATTCTACTTAATTTTCAGACCCACTGTATTCCTGCGTGGATTTTTCTTTGCCCACCATAGCTCACAATTCTTTCTCCTTCTTCTGAGCTCCAAGCAGCACTTCTAGTCTCCATCACTCATGATTTTGACGCATATCCCATGATATGACTGTTGTGGATGACTTGCCAGTTCTTATTTTTTCTCTTGCTCCTCAGATTATAAGTGATGTAAGGCCAACAGCAGTGCTGTATACATGTTAGGATCTCCCATAGCCCCAGCCTAGGAGTTTACAAAAGGGACTGGAGACTCTGGCCACCTCTCTAAAATATGTGAGCCATTGGCCAACTCCTGAAACATCTCATCTTGTCTTGGAAGAGGATGAGATATATAGTTTTTGCAAGGTTTATGGCATAGATTAGTTTTAGGAATTCACTTGATCTTTCATATTTTAAAAAATCTTGTTACTGATAAAGTAGCTGAGTCTCGAGATGATTTAAGCCAGAGATTTGAGCACAGCCAGGACTTTGATTCTCTCTCTCTCTTCTCTTATCTAGCTTATCTTTGGTGTCCATATTATTCAGCTTCATAGCAGAAAATTCTCTTCCACATTGTGGAAACCCTGATTATCAAAAGTTGCTGGGATTTATAACTTACGGTTTTTATCAACGGGAAGGGATTGACATCATTTGTCATTATCAAGTTCACAATCACTGGGAAATGTCTTTAACTGGTCCAGCTTTGGTCAGGTGACCATGGCAATCTACCTTTTTTTTTTAATTCAAGTATAATTAACACACAGTGTTATATTAGTTTCAGGTATATAATAATGGCAGTCTACTTTAGTCAGAAGTGAAGGTCAAGTCACTCACATTGAAACATGGATTCCTTCATCTGAACTATCTGGCTGGAATGGGAGGAGAAACAGTTCCCAAGAGAAGGATGGAGGGTATTCTTTCTCAAAAGACAAAAGAGCAGGTTTCAACCATACTTTCAAATTGCATTTCTCACTATTCTTCATTGGAATCAAACCCCCTTGTTGTCCTTACACATCTCGTAACACATATGACTGCTGGCTTCTGTTATTACCTTGTTGTTTGTTACTTTATTCAATTAAATTATAAAGTCTTTAAGGGCAGGGCTATAATTTCTTGTGTTACGTGTTTCATAGCTATGCCACAACTATTTGTTAAATAAACTAATTTTACCCTAAACTTTCTCCTGAAAAAGAATGAACGTTCTATTTCCTTTTTTACTGATTCATTATTCTAACTCCTTCAAAAATAAAATGTAAAACACAGGAAAGTGATTCTTTTCCAATTTAAGGTGGTTACTGTGGATTTGTGGGAGAATACTGTATCATCGAAGAACTAACTGAAATTGTGAAACCAAGTGAAAGGAAAAATAGTGCCCATCATTGTAGCAACATGACGGATCGCTCATTCATTCATTTGTTTATTTGTTACAGGCTATCTTTCCACACTAATAAGTAAGCTCTGTGAGACTCACGATTTTTATCCGTTTGGTTCACAGAGATATCCTGAGCATTTGAAGTTTTGGGCTTCAAATAATAGTACTTGATAAATAAGATGACGACAGGGAAAGAAGAAGGGAGGGATGGAGGGAAAGATGACCTTTATGTATGGAAATGTGTAAAAACCAGGAATGAGTGCTGGATCAATCTGACTTAACATTGCTATAAATGAAAAAATGCCTGCTAGAATAAAATTTTCTGCAGAGCTCTCTGTATAGTGACATACCAAGGCAATAAGAATAAACTGAAAAAGGAAATAACTTGGCCATATGAGTGGGCAGAAAAATGGCAAATAAGCTTCATGTAGACTGATGTAAGATGATAACACATTATGGGAAAATGGCACAAATGTGCCTATAAGATAATGGCATCTAACTATCAGATCTGAGCCAGGAGAGAATCTGAAGTGTTGTTGAATGCAACCTACTTTATGCCCAGGGGTTACACTTCAACTTCAGTGCAGTGAAAGAAATAAGTCTCATATTATTTTAATTATGCCTCAGGACTTGGGTGAAAAATGTCTGTGGAAAATAAATAAATCTTTTTGTAATGGCTGTCTCACAATTTTCTCTCTATTCTTTCTATGTCCTCAATTCCAGCCTGCTATATATGGATATGGGCCTGTTTCTTCTCCAAAAAGGCAGGTATACGCTCAGTTCAGGTAGCATAGTTAGGGTGCCTGCTCTGCAGGAAGGGCTCCCACAGCGCTTGCTGTGGTAGCTCAGCTGTTTTGAATAAGAAGGACCCACACCCTCTGGCTATAGCTGACTAGAATCCAAGCAGGATTTACTATCCACATTTTTTCCCCTATGCCCTATATAAATCTAAGTTACTTAAAGCTGGCTTGAGTAAGTTTCTATTTATTGCGATGAAAGAAACCCCAGCTATCAGTAGGAAATGTATGTCAAGAAGAAAAACACATCCCCTATCCAATCTTGCATAAAACTTGATGTGAATCAACTCAACTGGTCAAGAGGCTTGGAAGCAGATCCTGGAAAGGACTGAGTAGTGTATCCAGGTTGGAAGCATTCCCAACTCAAAAGTACCTTGACCTATATCTGAAGAGCCTTTGTTTATCATTCAATTCTGACATGAGGAAGTCTGAGGGGATCTCCTGGCCAGCTCCCCAGGTGTTGCTATCTAATCCCCAAAGTGGAAAGTAGAGTTACTTTTGTGTCAACAAATTTTGACCTGCAAATCTAGGCCTCTATATGATTTTACTATTGTTTTCCATTGTGGGTTATTATATTAATGCTCTCTAGAGAAACAGAACAAATAGGATATACCTATATGTCCATCTATCCATAGATATCAAGAGATTTATTATAAGGTATTGTCTCTCATGATCGTGGAAGCTGAGCAGTCTCAAGATCTACTATCTGGAAGCTGGAGACCAAGCAAAGCCAGAGGTGTAGTTCAAAGGCCTTAGAGCCAGAGAGCTGTTGGTATAGATTACAGCCCATGTCTGAAGGCTTGAGAACCAGGAGCACAGAGGGCACAAGATCTATGTCCCAGTTCAACAGTCAGGCAGAGAATGAATTCAACCTTCTCCCACCTTTTTATTCTGTTCACGGCCTCGGTGGATTGGATGATGCCCACTCACATTAGGAAGGGCCATTTGCTTTACTTAGCCCACAAACTCAAATACTTATCTCTTCTGGAAACACCTTCAGGAACACACCCAGAAATAATACTTAGCTACCTGGGAATCCCTGGGCCCAGTCAAATGACAGACAAAATTAACCATCACACTTTTCTTGATAAATATTTATTTCGGAAAAAAAAATAAGGACACCATAGTTTGTTTTAATTTAATTCTGGTCTCTACACCTCATGAGTAACAATATAGAACTGAAGATTGAAGAGGAATCAGGATGACTGGAGGAACTGATGGTCTCTACACTAACTCAATTTTATTTTAAAGGATTATAACATGAAGAGGCAGATTTTGAGAGGGGTAGTCGTTATAACCAATCAATTAAGGAATACCATGTAATTTATCTTAATTTATTGAATTCTCATAACAATACTATAATAAAAATGTGATTATTATCCTTATATCACACATGGGAGGTAAAGTAATTTGCCTACGGTCTCATAGTGGAAAAGCTGGGATTTGATTCTAGCTAGTCTGGCACTAGAGTTTCTGATTTTAGCTGCCACACTGGATGACCTCTAATGCATATTGAATTAAGCTCAACTGTTGGAATACTTATAAAACTTATAAATTTATAGAACTATTAAATACCAAGATGCAGCAATGGCTGCAAATATAAATAGACATGACTGATAAATTTATGAATGTTAAATTTATAATGTAACATGAAAGGATATTGGAAAAACTGGAGGATATCAGCCTGTAGATGCTGATGATCTGGGAATAACCACAATGTCTTCCCAAATTCTGCCCAAGAAATCCTTTTCCAGACAAACCAGAGAGACGTGTGGAAGCCAGGTCTAATCCAGTCCACAATGTCTCATGCCCCTCCTGTAATGTCATAATAAGTAAAGAAAGGATATTTTAAAGATCTTTAAGTTTCCTCCTGTAGCTCGCCACTCCCATTGCTGGTAATAGAAGATGGAGAACAGTCAATAGGCCTGGTCCTGATGGCTTTCTCATGCATGTTTTCATGCTGGACATCCTCCTGCTGCTTTACCTCTTTGCTAAGTGAAAGGGTATTTGCTTATATCTTGGTTTTTAAGCCCTAGTTATCATTTATGGAATAAAGTATGAAATACTTTATAATCAAAATTAAAATGGTAAAATCTGTTTTTAAAATAACTTTTATTTAGTACATTTAAAAAATTTATCATCAGGTGTGATAATCCTATAATTTCACGTGCAGTCACAAATGCGAAATTGATGGTATCTGACGGGGCCTGAGGCCTCTGTCTATTAAAAAGCTGTCCTATAAATGTCAGTGTCCATTAAATATGAGAAATATAAGCTTAGTGAATGAGTTTTTAAATTTCTCCCTTTCCCAAATATGGAAATACTGAAGTAAAAGACTGAAAAGCTTTTAAAAAAAGAAAAAAACAGAGATAGGGTTGGAGGGAAAGAGGAGAGCTGTTGAGAAAGCTTTGGTTCCCTGACTGTTGCCATAGGAACCATTTACCAATTGTTCAAGATATTAGTTCCTGAGGAAGACAAGACTAGCAAACAGAGTAAAACCAACAAATGAAGAAAAAAAAGGGATCTGGCACTAGAAAGTATTAAACACCTTTTTATGTGCATGCATTTGAAAAGATGGTATTTTTTTCAGAGAGAGAGGGCAGGGTAGGGAGATATCCAAAATGTGATGATCATTTCTCTTTCGAAGACCAGATAGTAATGTGTTAGGAGGAGGCCCTGATTGGCTACCACATTCTCCACCAAAGTTCATGCCCACTCCATGGGTCAATCTTGAGAAAGACCTAAAACCTTGATTGCAAATCCTCTTTTTCTTTTTAACCAGACTACAGAACCATATAGTAGGTGTTCATTAGGTTTGATGACTGGCCAAACATTCTCCCACATAGAGGTTTCTGAAGATTGCCTTTAAGATCAATGAAGACAGAATCTCGGTGCAGGGATATGTATTTGAAATCTCAAAGGAGAAAATAATTTCTTCCTCAAAACCTGACAGCCAAATACATTTCTTTGAAGTTACAGCTTATTTGCAATTTCCTATTTGCTCAACACGTGGAGGCATATTCCAAGGGAATTATTGGGTTAAAAACTAAACTTATTATTTTTTACTTTCTAAGTAATATACACTTTTATGCTGCTATGCAGGCAAAGTAATCATGCTTGATGCCTAGTGCCTTAACATTTCAGATTTAATTGGACACTTCATCCTGATTATTTCTCAACCCATTGTTCTACCCTTGATTTCTTTGCCTTTTTTCTACCCATACATGACCCTCCTTTGATTGTTTCTAAGATCTTGGCTGCTATTCAAAGCTGATCAAGACTGAGGTAGCACTTTGAGTTCTTGAACAGAAGAAAACGTTGAAACGCTCACTAATTCATTCTTTGTACCTCAGTGCCATCGTTCTCTTTGTTTCTCTAGGTAAGAATGTCAAACCCAGATTTACCAATGGGCCAGATATCTTCTCATGAAGATGCTAGCTGGATTTCCCAGATACAATTAGGGGAAAAGCTAGTTTGGTTCAAGGTAGCCATTATTACCCTTAGGTTAGAGGTAGAAATGTTAGTACCATCTGTGTTTGTAGTTCTATACCAGGACTGGCAAACTCAAAGTTCCCCCTCCCCAAGTCCAAGCAGGTGATATGAATGAGTAAAACCAGCCTGATGGAGATATTGGGAGCCTGGGAGCACATACCTCTGTCTAAATGCACCAGGTTGGGGAGGGTAGAGGAGAAAGCTCAATAGTGATTCAGTTCCGGCTGATTGATGACATGCAGAAATGTGGATTCAGAGTTGCCACATCATCCCATTTTCAAGAGAAAACAGAAATCTGGATATTTTTGAAACATTTCTCCACTTCCCAAATGCCCTAACAATAGAGTTTTTAGTCTTTTTTCACTTTATTCACTCTTTTGCAACATCATTCAGGCTCATGTCTTTAAAAAACATCTTTGCCAGTGGCTTCCAAATTTATGTCTTCAGCTCAGATCACTCTCTTGAACTCTGACTTGCATATATGCCTGTCTCTCCAACATCTCCTTTGGGATGTCTAATAGACATTGCTAACATTACATGGACAAAACTCAACTCCTAATCTTTCTTATTTTTCTGCTCTGTCCACAGCATTCTCCATAATCACAATGACAATGTCGTTCTCAGGCTAGAAACCTAAGTCATGTTTTTATTTTGAAATATATTTTTAATTTCTAGATTTAACTCATATGTGAAGAATAAAGATGCTTTTTATTTCAAAACTTCTGTTTTTCTGAAATTACAACCCTTTTTTCCCCAGACTCAGTTGCTTTCTAAAAATTTTTTGTGGTAAAATACATATAACATAAAATTTACCATCTTAACCATTTTTAGTGCAGGGTTCAGAAATGTTAAGTTCATTCCCATTTTTGTGCAATCTCCAGAACTCTTTTCATCTTGCAAACAAACTCTGTATCTGTTAAATAACAACTCCCATTTTCCCTGAGCCCCTACCCCTGAAAACCGCTCTTCTACTTTTTGTCTCTGAATTTGATGACTGTAGATACTTCATATAAGCAAAATCATATAGTATTTGTCTTTTTGTGACAGTCTCACAAAGTATTTAACTTATTTCACTTAGCATATTATCCTTTAAGTTCATCCACATCATAGCATATGTCAGAATTTACTTTTTTTTAAAGACTGAATAATATTCCATTGCATGTATGTACCATATTTTGTTTTTCCATTCATCCACTGATGAAAATTATTATTATGAATAATGCTGCTATGAACGTGGGTATACAAATATCTCTTTGAGACCCTACTTTCAATTATTTTAGGTATATACCCAGAAGTGAAGTTGTTGGATCGTATGGTAATTCTATTTGTAACTTTGTGAAGAACCTCTGTTTTCCACAGCAGCTGCACCATTTTACATTCCTAGCAACAGTTCACAAGGGTTCAATTTCTCCACATCCTTGCCCACACTTATTACCTTGTGGTCATTTTTTACCTTTCTCCATATCCAATCTGAAAGGATATCTTGTTGCTTTGAACTTCAAAACATTTTCACACTGTTTTTCATAACGTTCACTGGTACCTCCCAACCTGGCATGATTTCTCATCTGGAGGATTTCAAAAGATCCCTAATTGACCTTCCTGAGTCTATCCTTACTTCCTCTCTACATCCATTCTCAAAACAGAAATAAGAGTAATTCTTTTCATTGTAAGTTAAATCATGTTGCTCCTCTGCTCAAACCCCTGCATGGCTCCTGATTTCAATCAAGTAAAAGTCAGTCTTTACAAAAGCTCGTAAGGCCCTGCATCATCTGGGCCTTCGTCAGTTCTGTACCTTGTTTCTTATTACCTTTTCATTTGCTCACAGCAGTCTGGGCCACTGGCCTCCTTGTTATTCCTAAGATAAGCACACACGCTCCCACCTTTGAGACTGGGGGATTTATATTCTCCTGGAACATTCCTTACACCTCCATTTTCACACGGCTAACTCTGTCACCTCCTGCAAGTGTTTATTTAAATGCTACTTTCTCAATGAAGCCTCCAACCAACAACTCCACCTTTCTTCTAAATGCCCATTACGCTAATTTACTTTTTTTTCTTAGCTGTCACTTCCTAAGATCCTATGTGTTAATCATTTATTATGTACATCATTTATTGTCTCTCCCTGCTAGAATGGAAATTTCAGGAGGGCAGTTTTGTCTGGTTGGTTCTTTGATGAATCTGAAGCTCTGAGAACAGCACCAGGCACTTGCCCAGTAGGTACTTGTGGAATGAATTTTAAATGTTGGCAGCTGTTTAAACAAACAGTGCGTGGGCTATATAAAACAATGCATAGGCCAAAGCTATGGGCAACCTATTGGTGGCCTCTCGTTATGAAAAGCCAGGCTGTACATGTTTCTTCTCCCAGGGCCCCTGATCTACCCAGTCTGTATAAGAGTCTCTTCTATTCTAAATTGTCAAAAGCAGATAGTAAATAAAACTCAGTGTGCGGAAGGTGTTGGCTCTAGACATATCCTTGGCTTTCTTCCTTTCTACCTCCTAATTCTACTGCCCTTTCCAAACTTGTTGTATCTAGGGGAAAGCATTGCAGACTTTAAGCTGTAGACCAAGGTCCCTATGTAGAAATCCAGGCAGAATACCACATACCCATTGTGAAATCTGCCTAACTACCTCCTCCAATAGTTGAGACCGGAACTAAGCATCAAGAGCCAGAGCACACACATGAAGAAAACACATCACTGGTGCTTTAAGTCACATTTTATAATAACTTTATGAAAACTACGATGACATGACATGGTAGTAAGATCCTGAGCAGACAGAGTTGGAATTCTGGCTTTGCCACTTACCTTGGTCACCTTACTCCTTCTTGCTGAGTTGTAAATTCCTTGACTGTTAAGCTCGAGTCATCATATTTGTTTGAGAATTAAATGAGATAATAAGTGCTAATTGAGTGGCATATTGGTGTTCATTGATGATTGCTTCCTTTCTTTCTGCCAAGCTAGATGTTTGCTAAAACCATTCTAGCGAATTTGGTTCCTCCCTTTCTCTTAAATCACTTTCAGCATTACCCCTACTCTTTTTGAATATAGTTATTTTCAAAATATTATGATTTTTCCCCTCAACCTGTTGTCTATACCCTAAGTATTTCCTAGATTTTGAAGTCTCTTGTCAAACACTTATTTGCAAAACATTTTTAAAAATTTCTGTTTCTCTCACTTAACAAAAAATTGTTGATATTGCTATAGGAGAGTTAATCTTTTGGTCTTTACTTTCAAAGGCTTTGATGGTTTCTGTATATTTGCTACTAAAGATTTCAGCAGAAAAGCCAACTATAAAGATTGATTAAAATAAAATAAAAGTAGGAATGACATTTGAAAGTATGTAAATTCACATATTTTGAGTTTCTTAAACATGAACTGATTTTTAAAACATTCACTGCCCCACCTCAAAATGTTTGATTGGTTACTGGTTTCTGTCTAAATGAATGCAGTAGCATAGACTCGCATGTTCCTGTGTGACCTGGAAATTCCCAAGTAATCGCTTTTGAGTAGCAGATGTTTAGATAAGCTAACAAGTTCTTAGGGAAATAAATCCTTTTATGATTATTTCAGAAGGAATCTGTATGTTTGGTTCAATGCTTTAGTGGAACTGCATTCTCAACAGGTGAAAATAAATACATGCAGAGCTAGGGCTTAAACCAAGAGAAGAGAATCTGGCACCTATTTTCTAGAGACTATGTAAAGACAGGCTAAGGGCTGACCCCAGGATGGGTGTGGGTCAGAAGGTCAGGAAGGAAATCTGCTGGTCCTCTTGTTCTCTTTCAAAGTCTTATAAGAGCAAAATACGTATAATTTTAAAAGGGGGCCTGGGAAAGGAAGCATTGTAAGAATTTAACTTAATACGTATAGTACTTATAAAGATGACGTTATCGTGTCATGTGTAGAACCAAGTGGGACAATAATATCATCTGCTTTCAGTAACATCAGCAAGTATTTATTACCTATCCTTGGGGATGACACAAGCAGCAGGCACTTAAGGGAGTGTTGGAGTAACCATGTATATTTAGGTAAATATGTGAGTAGCAAACTATTTATTATTACTTGTTTTTTGCTAGTCCTCTTTTCTTTCAATTTCTGCATTAGAAGGTTTTGAACTCCCAATACTTTTGTAAAAAAAAAAAAAAAGAGAGAGAAAGAGAGAGAGAACATTACTCATTAGCCTTTCCTTCAGGCAAAACCACGTGCTTATGCTTTAGCTCTCTACACCCGATAAAACCCTCCATCTTCCATCTTGATAGGAGCTAAAGACAAACACAGTTAACCTCAGTTCCACATGATTCCCTCTTACCTTCCTTCTTTCTTCCCTTCCTTCCTTTTCTGTTTTTCTCACTCTCTGATGACACAGCTTCATTCTTGGTTGTATTTCTCTTTGAACTTTTCTAATACTCCAGGGTTATCCATAAACCTCATATGATTTTTTTAAAGAGAGACAAATTATATTAATCTCACGAAGAGACTACACATGCCTACATGGTTTTGCCCATATCAGGATAGAGGTTAAAAAAAAAAAACTAACGTTATTTAACAGGCAAACAACAACTGCAACCGAGATTATAGACTCTACGTTTTCCACAAAGTGAACATATAAACTCAGTGGTCTGGGGCCCATGGTCAAAAAGACATCATAGTTCTACACTCTTCAGATCTTTCCAATTAGAACTTGAAAGCCCATTTTCCTCCCAGAGAAATGCCAGATGCATTCTTCTTTAATGAGCTTAGGACCCAAACTGCAATATGATCTCCTGCTTCAGGTGGAACATGGATAACAACTTAGAAAGAAAGGAGAATGGGGTCTGGAAGAGGATGTAGATTGAAGGATTACCTTAATTAAATGTAAAAGTAGGATCAGAGAGGTAAAAGACCTTAAAGAAACACTAGTTTTGTGGTCTGAGAGACAAAGCCCTGTAGGGCAGCTGTTCCCATGTTTGGAAAAAATCAAAGTAAGTCTGGATGTTTATACAATATTTAAAGAAAATAAGGTGGGCATGAAAAATACCCAATAGAATATGGGCAACTCAAGACAAAAGCCTACCAAGAACTAATAATATCTTAAATGTTTTTAGTTGAGTCTATGTTCTAATTCCATGCATTTTATCTAACTTAAATTTATAAATCAGGTTATTCTTTCAAATAATCCTTGACAGAAAATAGAAATCCACAGATCTCTATTTTCTGGAGTCTTACAATTCAGGCTACAGGCAAATAAAACTTTAGTTTGAAGTTGGATACAAATGAAAGTACATGGAGCTTGCCACATCATATTTTTGAACAGTGTTTCTAAGAGTGACCAGGACTTAAAAAAGGCTTTGATTTGGATTAAGTAAATTATAATCCATTCAAACAATGAGATATTATACAGTTATAAAAATAAATGAGGAAACCATGTATTGAGATTTTTTAAAAAGTCTCCAATATATACTATCAAGAAAGATAAGGAAAAGTATGCAGAGTGTATTGGCTTTTGCATAAAAAGAGGTGAAACCAATATATATGTATGTGTTTACTTGGATATTAAAAAAAGGAAACAGAAAAATATACAAGAAACTATTAAGAATGATTATTTAGGGCAGAAAGGTAACTGGGCTGGTTGGACCTAGGGGTAGGGAGACATTTTACTATAGACAGTTTTTATACTGTTAGATCCTAAAACCATATGACTGTATTAGCTATATATGTATACTTATAAAGTTCTTTATTATACCAAAAAATGAAAGAAAATGCAGCCCTCTAAAAGAAAATTGTAAGCTGATGAATCTATGGGGGGAATCTATATGACCTGTATTTTATTTGCAGGCTCTGTCATTTTGTGTCTTGCTAACATCTCAAATGCCTACAGTTTGACCCCTAGGTAAAAGGAGAGATCAGGAAACTTTAGAAAACACAACCCCCTGATAATCTTCTTAGAAGCATTTGGAACTGTTCAGTGATCCATGAATGTCAAGGCAAAATTCTGATATGCCTCTTTCAGGTTCCATATAAATCTCTTTATCTAAGGTAAACTTTGGGTCAATAAGAAATACCCATGACGTTTGTTTTATGTTCGTGAGTGTTTTAGAGGCATTATTGCACATATCTTCCTAATAGCTTGAGAAATACACAGCATTTCTAATATCTTTCCACAGGGAGAGGTTTAAGGCGTTGAACAATCCAGCTCTGACCGTGGTAAGTGCTAAAGGAGAGCGAACATTTGTTTGGATTCCTAGCCTGACAACTACAAAGATTCACAGATTTTCCCCAAAAAACATTTTCCATTCTCCAATTTCAGTGCCAGCTCCAGTGTCATTTTAAGCTCATTTCTTATGTACCTAGATTCCTTTCTTTTCTTCAAATGGCAAATTTGCCCCTATCTGATATCTGGAGAATACTTATCATTGGAATTTTTAAGCATACAAACTGACACAACAAACCACCAATTTGTTATTTTGATGAAAATATTTTTATATTTTCAGCAGATGGCTAAAAATGTTGCTTTTGTTATACATTCTTTGTTTTGACAAAGACAAAAAAAAAGAGAAAAAAGCTCTGGATTATTTTTTCCTGTGAAACTTAATCTAAAACCAAACAATTTGGCACGTGACTTCTGAGTGTGTTCCATGTTTCATTTCTAGAGCCCATTTCCCTGGCAACCTCCACCCTCTGCCAGCTGTAGAGGTCAACACAATAGACTTGTCACAGGTTTTAAGTCGGGTAACCACTTTTAATTTGGAGAAATTATTACCCGGGGAGAAAATAGGCTGGTCCTGTACTTCAAAGAAAAAAAATAGAAATCAAGATGCACACAGCCTCCCGAATTGGACTGACTCTTAATGTTGCTGTGTGCCTCTTAAGCAGCTGTTCAAATAAGTAGCTGCCCGAGGAAATGTATATTCAAATACTCCTTGTCCTTTGCCTCTCCTAGCTTCACACCTAAAAGCCAGATGCAAGCTCTTCCAGGGCTAACAAATAGATGCCTTCTGGTGGCTCATTATGGTAATTACTGGCCATATATTACTGCCAGGTGAAAAGGGTTGGAAGGCGGGCTAGCCCAGGGGCATTTACAAGTGGTTTATTCGTGTTGAGCTATTAAGAATCTTCGAGTTATCAGATCAACCACTGCTCTTTGGGTTTTACAGGCAAGTTGTTCCTTAACAATCTGATCCTTCATCTGCTACCTTTGTGATATGTTTAAGCACCACTTAGGAACTTGACATGCTTCTTAGGAAAGTTACTTTACCTGTTTACAAAGAGTTTCTCAAGTCCACTGGGTCCCTTGCACATTTTCTGCATGCCTCCTTTCCAACAACTACCTCCCAACCCCCAAAGGCTGCTTTCTCCATTCTTTGATCTTCAACAGGGCTACACACTTCTTTGTTGGCCACAAACACCTTCTTGGTGTAAATGAATGTTGATGCAACTGAGCTTTATGGGTTTGGACAACGTCAGGGTTGAATCCAAGTTATACAGGGTCTGAAGCTCTTACAAGTTGGGGCAGGCCTTCCTTAACAAAAAAATAGAAAGCATGTGTACATAATAAATTAGATACAAAAATGAATATTCGGAAAGAGAAATACATACAAAGTTTAGAAAGCTAGCAAATCAACGGATATCATAAAAAGCTAAAAACAATAAAACAAAACAATCCAAGACATGACTTTAAAATCAGCTACCTGACTCTCCTCTAAACTGTTTTTCTTACTTTTTGGCAGGGAGAGGAGCAGCAGACTCTTTTCTTCTTCCTATGATGATGAGTTAATAATTTCTTTTATAGAGCAGAAAGAAATTTGGTCTTTCCTCTAGCAACATTGGTTGAAAGAAAATTTTTTTAGAACTTAGCTTAAGGAATTATTTCAGCTTTGCACCTTGTTATAGGTAATGTCCTGTAAATTTTTAGAATTTTTATTAAATTTGAGGAAATGTTTATTAAATTTTTTCGTATACAAGCTATAATATTTCAGGGTATCTCAACTTTTATTTTGCAATGACTATATTAGGTACACTTAGAACTGAAATATACTCACTAACCAGATTATTGTAGATGACACCACTGAAATATATCTTTCTTCATTACTGCTTTTGTTTTAATGTCAAAGTTCTTTTTGTTTACATCACTTCTGTATATCGGTAATTTCTATTTTATCACTTATATTTATTGCTTTTAATTTCATATTCTATTAATTTTTTTCTGAATTTCCTTTTACTTTTTAAATATATCTACAGATGAAAAAAATGGTACCCCTTCATAAACATTCAAATCAGGACACTGTAGATAAATTTTCACTTATTTAATAGGAGCATTTCAAAACATCTGTCCAAATTTTTTCTCCATGTTACAGTAATTTTTACAAATTTTCAAAAGCAAAATATTTGGCAGATGCCCATGCAAGTAAGAGGCCATGACGCTTAAGCTTCATTAATGTCATGAAAAATCTGCCTTTGAGCGCCCAATAGGTGTGATTCAATGTGCTATGGGGACTAGGTCCTGCCTTATTCCTCAGTGCATCTCTGATTGATGCAGTATGTAGCTAAATACATAGCTATAAATTTAATAAGAAGGTTCAAGCTAATATCTGGGGGTGGGAAGGGAGTGATAGCTGGGAAAATCTCTCGTATCCCCAGAATCCTCAGAGGATAAGGAATGGGGAATGGAGTGGAAAGGAGCTTTTGGCTTGGAGGCAGGGACATTAGAAGAAATGGCTTTTGGGGACTGTCCCCCTTTCAGCCTGCTGTCAGGACCCATAAGCTTATAGCCTACTTCTAGTAGCAGGCATTTGTTTATTACAGTTGTATGTATCCTCTTCACACAAGAGATAGAACATTCAGCAAATTCCTTTTGGCTGACATTATCTCACTCATTATAATAGCAAAATTGGAAATAAGCTGCATATTTAAAAGCCAAGTATTGACTAAATACATTATTATACATCCACACACAGATACATGGAACTTCTAAAAATGTTTCATAACAGTATATTTATTGATTTAAAAATTGGTTACAAGATATTTTTGCATGAAACAAACAGGATGCAAAGCAATATGAATGGTAAAATCCCAGTTTTGCTTAAAGAAAAATCTTTATGTATGTAAGTAGATACAGACATACATATACCAAAATGTTGATAGCAGTTGTCCTTGTGCAGGTATAACTGTAAGATTTGCATTTTTATTAAAACATTTATTTGTATTATTAAAAATTTCTTTCCTAAAGACCATCTTTTATTTTGGTAATAAGAAAATAATATTTTTAATGAAAAAAAGAAAATATCACTGAGTCATTGAATTTCTTTAGTTCTTCCCAATAAAATAATGGCCTGAAATTTAAACTTTTATATTCAGTTCAATGTTCCTGTTAAAACCTCATTTCCAAGAGGCATTAACCTATTTATAAGAAAGATGACCCTCTAGGATTTACTGTACAGGTCTGTCTCCTATGTGACACACTAAGATCTGCAAATTCCATTCATGTGGTAGAATTGCTAACAAACCGAACAGTGAGTTCCAGGGGATGTAAAAGAAAGGTCTTAGGTTTAACTGAATTTTTCTAGAATGTGGATATGTATATATTACATCTAAAGTATTTTCTAGGAAAGGTTATATTTCTCCCTTCACACTTACATGTATAATTGGAAAAGTACAGTGCCTCTTGAGAAATTTGTAGGTGTAGGGGTGTATGTGGATAAACCGCATGAATTTGAGTTGCCACCAAGCAATATTTAGTTGTTGTGAATGCAATATGAACAAGCACTAAGAATCTACAAAGCTCAGAACACACATGTTAGCATCATCTCATTCTATCCTTCCAAGAGAATGGTTCTCACTCCTTAATACACAAAGGAACCCTGAAGAAACTTGGTAAAATGCAGATTCTAAGGCCTGCCTCTTCGAGATTCTGATTCAGTACAGCTGGGGTGGCCCAGGAATGGCACTTTACCCCAGAGCTCAAATTTGGAGACATACCATTTTAAGAAAGTATGCTTCTTTTAATAGTGGGAAAATTAGAGCAGAGGGAAAAAAAAAGAGCTTGCCCTGTAGCTCCAAGGGCTGTGATGTGTGGAAAAGAGATGAGCAACATTGCCTCTGCTGCTACGTGCTTTCTCCACCCCTCCTTTGCCAGCTGACCAAGGAGCCCCCTCAGCTGTATAATGTGAACCCTTTGCCCAAATTAATCAGTGCCTCAGAACTGGTCCTTTGGCAGTTAATGAAACCATACTGTGTGGAAAAAAAGCAATTCCTTTTCCCTCAGAGTAGCTTGAAACCCTGTTAAGATAATGACTTGAGCCTCACTTAAAAACCTGCTGCATTCAACCTTCTCAATCTACGCTCCTACAGATTGCTGCCCTGAGTACATGTGCTTTGTCTCTGCTGGTGCTAATGGTTTGCTATGTTCTGCTCTAGACACGTGACAGCCCAGTGTCATAGTCCTGCTGTAAAATGCATTCTCCGTGCCCAGGAAGAACCTGTATAAATATTCTCAATAAATAAATAACAGTTGTCATTTTCAGAATATGACAATCTCCAGCTGCCTGTGCTTAAAGTGAGCGACGTGTCATTTATCCTAATAGATGTGAATGCATGTATTGTACATACCAGCGAGTCACCTAATTCTTATTCACTCTAGCCTTGGTCTCAGTTGGGGGCAAGTTGCCTCTAACAGGGTATGGCTGGATCAAATCACAAGCTGAAAAATCTTGGTCAATTATAGAAGCCTGAGGCTAAGGAGGGAGTTGTCTTTTCAGACCTCCCAGACCCCTCCTCTTCCCAGGCTTACTGAAGATGCCAGTCAACCTCCATCTGTGGAATTTCTGGTACTCTCTCTCCCCCCTGTAATTTAATGTGACTCAGTTGTTCTCAGTCCTGATAATACAAGTGGTGAGAAAGTCTCCTAATCCCACTGGCATCCCCTCTTGTCAGCACCTCTTTATTTCCCTCTTTAAAGGCTCAACATGTTTTGATTTACGGTCCTCACCAAGATAACTGCAGGTGCCCTCTTTAAAAAGCAAGGTTAACTCACCTGAGATGAATTCTTTTATTGCAAACAAAAGCAACACATGAGCAGGAAATACAATTAATACAGGTGCTTCCCTGAAACTTAGCAAATGCCTGTTGTCTTGAAAGGGGTAAAAAAAAAAAAAGGTCTTCACCAAGGCCCCAGAGGTTCTTTTCACGCTCTTTCAGTGAAGAAGGAAGGACTTGAATTAGAATATGCTTGAAGGGGAAAGGAATAGCCCTCTATGTTCAGGAGAAGCCCCAAGAGAGACCCCATGTGAGGAGCTGTAAATTGTTTAAGGACTTAGGTTATTCAGAAATAAAATGGTGAACAAAACTGACCCTTATGTTAGCATTTGGGGACAAATGCCATTCAGTGAAATCATCAGTTTTTTATGTTCAGAGCTATTGATGAGTACTCCAGTCAAGACCACCTTTACAGATGGTGCATGTTTAGAGCTCTAGTCTTGCTAAATAACTTTAAGTACTCTAGTTAAGGCAACCTTGGTAGAACTTGTCATTTGATTCTCCTTGAAAATGTATAATGTGTATATTAGTTCCAGGAACGTGTTTTAAATTCTGTTAGATGGAGGCAGATGTGCTAACTTGATCTTCAGTTTGAGGTTCCGAGTTCGTTATGCTGGTAGTTGACCGTTCATTACTTTAAAACTTCAGAAGTTAATTGAAAGTCTTTTCTCATGATGTGTAGGTAACTTTTTTCAGGCGGTGGTAAAGATATTCACTGTTCATGTTAGGAAATGATCAAGAAAGAAATCAAGCAAAATAAATGTGCAGTCCTACTAAACAGCTTAATTTAGTAAGTCTTGTGTAGTTAAAGAAAATTAAGATTAAAAACCATGAGAAACAAAAAGGGGAAACGGTAGACTTAGCCAGAACACCTGACAAGTAGTTATAATTAAATCGCCAAGTATTGCCATCTATTTTTTAAAATCTTGATCACTTCTCTAAACAAATATCTTCTATCTTTTAATTCTTGGATCTGATACTCATTTAATTCTGATAGTTTCTCAAGCAAAGTGTTACTTTTCAGCCTCGGCTAGACTACTTTCTAATATGAATTCACCTGGAGGGCTACATTCCTGTGTTTGCAACCTGGACCCTCTTTCTGACAATCTCCTCCTTTCCCAGAGCACATGCAAAATAGGGTTTCAGCAAATGCATTTGGCATACACTACCTCAATGGCAGAATCTACCTGCTCTTACAATGACAAGATGACAAGACTGCATGCTCAATTACACCTTCTCTTTTTAAGTAATTGCCTTAGATCTTGCCAAATTATGTGCTAGTTTTCTCAGGCACTCTAATTTAAATTAGAATGAAGGTGCTAAACTTTTGTTAATTACTGCAGCCTAATTGTTTGAAGCAATGTCCTTTTGTTTTCCAGAATTCTACTATCTTTTATGACCTAACTAGAAATAACTAAAGATTCCTGCTGTTTTGGACCCCTGAATATGTTACCATTATGTTTCCTTCTGCATATTCTGTATATAAACTGGTATCCTATATCTGGATTTTTATGTAACAAAAAACAGTGCTACTTTATGGGGTTTCTTATGATGTAGAAATAAAAGCAATGAAGAACTTAAGCAGGGCCAGATTTAGCAAATAAAAATACAACATGCTTAGTTGAACCTGAATTTCAGATAAATAATCAATTATTTGTTAGTATATGTCCCATGCAGTTTTTGGGATATAATTATACTAAAAATATATCTGAAACTCAAATTTAGCCAGGTGCCCTATAATTTTATCTGGCAACTCTAGGGTTGAGTAAAGGCAAAATTGATTTATGTATTTGTGTTTTCTATGAGTTACATTTTATTGGGAAGGAAAGGAATGCATTGTATTTCAATTTTGGTATGGGGAAATAAGATCAATTTAAATAATAGGTAAAAATAAGATATTATTGGCAAGAAATATTAACCTGAATGGGGATTTCATGCCTTTTTTCACATTCTAGTAAAATATAAAATTTGCCTGTTTATAAATTTGAAACTCCATTGTTTTCTGCCTTAATTAGCATTCATTATTTTTGTACATGGATCTCTAAAACCGCTTGCATGACTCAAGTCATCTTTAGTCACTCAAAACTGGTGAAGCCTTATGAGAATAGCAAATGGAAGAATAGCGGCCTGATTAAAATTAGCTCAGTTCAAGAAAGAAGGAACTCAGCCTTAAAATGCACTGTCATAGCGAAATATTAGGAAAGACATACTTCAGGTAATTTTCAGACGCCAACAAAAATGTACTAAAGACAATTTCTTTTCAAAATCATAATTATAGTATCAGAAATGTTCTAATTTTTACTCTCATGACTCATGATTATTAGCAAAATAGTTACAAAATCAATTGAATGTAAGTTTCATGATTTCTTTCATCACAAATTCTATAATATAAACCAATTAAAGAATATTGAGTTAAGAAATGTGCTATAAATTATTTTGATTAATATTAGAATTTTGCATATTTCAAGTTTTCTAATGTGTGCTAGTATTTACCCTATGTATGAATTGAAATATATTTCTAATTTTATAATTGAATTTATTTTTTTCTATAGACTATTTTTAGCCCTGGTCTGCTATAAAAATTTCCAGTTTTTTTTTTTTTCCTTCCTTACTCTTAAAGTAAATAGACTTCAAAACAGAAAGAAGATGGGGTGCCTGGGTGGCTCAGTAGGTTAAAGCCTCTCCCTTTGGCTCAGGTTATCCTGGGATCGAGCCCCGCATCCTCAGGCTCTCCTGCTTCCTCCTCTTTGTCTGCCTCTCTGCCTACTTGTGATCTCTCTCTGTCAAATAAATAAAAATAAAATCTTTAAAAAAAAAAACAGAAAGAAGAGAGAGTTTGGTGCTTTTTATTATTACAATGGGATGAGTTTTTATTATCAAATAATACACCTATCCAGTTAAACCTGCTGTTGTTATTATAATGTGACGTTCCTAACATGAAAAGCCTTGCTTTTTAATTGGCTCAATGAAATGCAAGGCAATGACAGTATTTCAAGGGGTGAACAATGAGCTTATAACATGCAGTACTTCTTAGTTAACATGACAAAGTACAGGCACTGGATCTACTGGTAAAAGTTTTCACGGGACGCCTGGGTGGCTCAGTTGGTTAGGCTGCTGCCTTCGGCTCAGGTCGTGGTCCCAGGGTCCTGGGATCGAGTCCCGCATCGGGCTCCAGTCCCGCATCGGGCTCCTTGCTCGGCGGGGAGCCTGCTTCTCCCTCTGCCTCTGCCTGCCTCTCTGCCTGCTTGTGCTCTCTCTCTGACAAATAAATAAATAAAATCTAAAAAAAAAAAAAAAAAAAAAAGTTTTCACAACCATAATTTTATCTAGCTTTCCACAATGTTCAATATTATGTGTTTAATATCTCTTCAGTGTCTGTAGGAAAATACAAAATGTATCATGCAAGATTCCAACATAATATGTGATATATCTAATTTAATCTAATGTAACTGAAGGATCTATTGATTTACCATAAACTATTCAGCTCTCTGGTGTTATCAAGACAGATCAGACCAGCCAGAAACACACACTCAGTTTTCACTGAGGCTATGGAAACAAACCTACTCTCACCAAAGCTGAGAATGAGAGAGAGATTTCCAGAAAGGAAGAAAGGAAAAAAAGGAACAGGAAATTTAAAAAAAGAAAGGAAAGGAAAAGAAAGAAGGAAAGGAAAGAAAGGAGAAGAGAGGAGAGGAGAGGAGGGGAAAGGTCAAAGTGGACAGTGGAATGCAAGGGTAGTAATGGATCAGAAGCAGCAGTGGCACAAAATTAAGACATCTCCAAGGGAAGAAGACAAAAGCATTAGCCAGAAAAGAGGGAGAGTATTATTTCTCCAGCTGGGTTCTGTGGAAATTAGTGTCCAAAAATATGAAAGGTGTGCCATGGGGGGAAAATAGTTTCCTTGATTAAATATACTTGAGAAATGTATATACGCCCATCTTGGAGATTTACAATTCATAATTGAATATTACAATTTCCCAGAGGTCCTATTGTTTAAAAAGATCTTTTAAATCTTGTTGATAAGTATATGTATGTTTAATACTCATAAATATTAATTAGGGGCACCTGGGTGGCTCAGTCAGTTAATCGGCTGCCTTCGGTTCAGGTCATGATCTCGGAGTCCTGGGATCAAGCTCCACATCTGGTTCCCTGCTCTGAGAAGAGTCTGCTTCTTCCTCTTCCTTTGCCCTTTCCACCACCCCTCCCCAGCTTGTACTCTCTCTTTCAAATAAGTAAAATATTTTTAAAAATAAAAATAAATATTAATTAAATAACATTAATATTTACTATTAATAAAACTTATATGACTATGAAATTATTCTTCAGACCACATGGTAACATTCTTTATTGTATAAGTAGATGAAGTAATGAACTCTAGATTTCTGTGGTTATTGGTTATTCGTAAACTTGCATCTGTATAATACCTATATCTTGATGGTACCTGAAGATATTGCTTTATTCTTGGTAGTGACCAGACTTGCAAAGGCATTAAGAGCAGAGCTACGAATTGAGAATCTCTTAGTTCAATTATTAGGTCTTGTTCTTGCCTCAGTAAGGTCCCTGACTTATTTAAGGCTCAGTTTCAAAGAGGAAAGAAATAACAATGAGAACAGAGCTTATTCTATAGGTTGTTGTTGGGGTTGGGGAGGGGAATCAGGTGAGATATTCCTTGTAAACCACATGACTTAATGCTCAGCACTTGGAAAACAACCTTAATATGAATGATCTGGTGTTCAAATCTCTGTGAGTTCTCCAAGCAGAGTTTTTATCTGGTTACTCAAATGTTTTTTGAAGATTAAATGAATGCTGAATTTCTGAGCAAGGCAATTGCTGCCTGGGCCTATGAGCAAATATAAATAAATATGATCTTACCAGTCCCATGATGAGTTGAGAGGATTCCATGAGATTACATGCATAAAAGGCTTACTGATTTGATGGGCAGTAGCAGATATGGCTCTGGCTCTTTGTGGCAAAGATGAACTGACTGGCAATATAAATGAGATGAGTTGGATATCTTCACTCCTTATATTGCTCTGTTCACAAACTTTCAATATCTGCTTTGTGGAGATGGGTACAGGCTCTGGGATTTATGTCTGTGAGCTCAAGGGGGACGGAACTTTTTTTACCACTGGCTGTTGGCATCGTAAAGGAGAGATGGGATCAGATGGGAGAGGTGTTCAACCCTCAGAATGGAGATCAGTGGACAAAGCCTGCACGGCATTTTCCTGAGGGTTGAAAAAAAATACCCATCTTCATCCTTTTTAAAGTTGGGAGATGAGGAAATATTTTTTTTTTTTTTTTTAGAATTACAGGGTCACATTTTAATTCCTGAATTTTACAGTTCAGCATTAATATCACCACATGTATACAAATGGTGTAAAACAAGTACAGTGGTATTTTTAATACAAAATAAACATCTGTTTTATGGAAAAACTATACTTCATAGCTACACAGACAGCCCATCTTCTCCAAACAATAGCCAAAATTAAAATTAACTACAAAATCTCCAAAACAGGGGAAACTGCTTCAGTTTAAGCTATTCCAGGAAAAATGGACCCATAATACATTACAAGGGTGATCTGAAGATTGTAGCTGGAATTCCTGTTTTTAGTTTTTTTTTTTTCCCCATTGCATGAAATTGTAGTTTGGGGGACATTTTTCTTACTTCAGCATGATCTCAGATCATAGATGAGCAAACTAACATTAAAATATTTACAGTTAACTTGCTGTTCTAAAAATAAAACCTCTTAACTGTTTGCCTCAACTTATTTTAAATTCATTTACGTACATGGAATGTGCTTTTACTCTTTAAAAAAAGCAGCTTTCATATTACACTCTTGTTTGTTTATGGAAAAACTTCATGTGCTACATACTGACTTTGATATTGAAGTAACTTCTTGGATCAAAATGGCCTCTAGATATTAAATGCCACTTAATTCAGCACTAATCTTTGTATGTGAGTGTTTATAAATTGTACTTTAAAACTTGCTTGCAGCTTTGGAGAGAGAGACAACTTTACAAACAAAGCAGAAAGTGACTTCAAAGTATCTTGCACAAAAGATTGTATGTACTACGGGGAGACATTTGGAAACGTTCTGTTCAATCCACTCCCAAGTCTCTAGAGAAAATCATTTCGAAATACTACTGTACTGATTCTTGGCATCAGTTATCTCTAAAAGTGCTGTAAAGTTATAGTAACATGATGAGGAAATAAATTTTTAAAAACCTTTTGTTTAGAGATAATCATGGATACACTGGAAGTTGCAGGGATATTACAGAAAAGTCCTGTATACCTTCACCAGTTTCCCCCATTGATTACTTCTTAGGTAACTCTACTACAACATCAAACCCAGGAAACCTGAGATCGGTATAAAGAGTGTGCAGAGTTCTATGTCATTTTATCACATTCATCACCATAATCAAGATACACAACTGAAGATTTTATTTTATCCATTTTCCCCTTTTCAAGAGGCAAAACGAAAAGAGTTTACATTACTCTGAACATTAATTATTTTTAGTAATTATATTTCAACTTTCATGGCTGGAGATAGGCATGAGCAAAAAGTAGTTACTTGAGGATTTTGATACTACAATTCAGGATTTTCATAGGACTGAATATTTCTTCTGTGGTTGCAGTGTGCTTCCCCTTTTCTCTGTAAATCTGGTCATCATATGTAAATACTTTGTGAAGTATCTTTACGTTTTAATTTGGTTCCTCTCCTCTGTCATCATTTATGATTGCATTAGCAGAAATATATGTGTTTTACAAAAAGCAAAATGTGCTGAAGAAAGAACCAAATGGTGAAACAGATCCCATTTTAAAAAGCCATAAACAAACTTACAGCAGTAAGTGGTGACATGAATAAATTGCTTTTGCAAGAAAATTCAGATTTAATATCATTACTAAGCCACAGCTGAAAGGCGTAACTATATTTCAACTGGGAGTAATGACTGGCACCAGTGGGTTAGAAATGATCTCATGATGGCATCATAATGATTTTTCTTATTTTTTTTCTTATTTTTTTTCAAAAAGGAAACTTGAAATTTCATCATGATGGTTGAGGAAGTAAAAATTCAATGATAATATAACTGGTTTTATACTATTTTCTTTGCAATGTTCTCCTCTGGTCTTTAATACAAATATGACAAGATTTAAGAGACCAGTTCTCATGGTTTTGGTATAGCTATGGCTCCTAGTTTGTTATAAGGCATACTCATGATATACATAGTTTAGTAAATTGATCTCCAGACTGGTTAAATACTATTATAACCAATAATGTTATCCATAAAATGAGCTATTTACAGTAAGTACAGAACAAAGTTTCGTTGAAATAGGGAGGCTGGGTGGGCACCTGTACTCACTAACCATACCAGCAGAGGCTAGCTCTGGCCCCCCCAACTGGTGTTAATTAGCATTTCCCTGAACATATTTTATAAAATAGGATCGTCTCCTAAGATGCTCTATGAAAAGAACTGTATTTTTAATAGCACAACCAAAACATGATTGTTTTTAATACAGATCTACCTACATGTTCACCAAGGTCTCCAAATTCCTTCTTACATCTCAGCCCTTCCTTTGGGGATCATTTTTCTGTGTCTCAAAGTTCTTAGAAATTTCTTTAGAAGAGATATTTTTTAGTTTGTGAGAGAAGTGCTAATTTCACATAGGGAGATATTTCACTGGCTACATGGCTAGGCTGACAATCACCTTCTCCTAGTATTTTGAAGATATTACTCCATCTTCTGATAGTCTCAAATTGTCATTCCTTTTAAGTTAGCTGTGTTTTTTACTCTCTAGCTTCTTCTTCTTCTTTTTTTTTTTTTTTAAGATTTTATTTATTTATTTGACAGGGAGAGAGAGAGATCACAAGTAGGCAGAGAGGCAGGCAGAGAGAGAGGGGGAAGCAGGCTCCCCACTGAGCAGAGAGCCTGATGTGGGGCTCGATCCCAGGACCCTGAGAACATGACCTGAGCCAAAGGCAGAGGCTTTCACCCACTGAGCCACCCAGGCGCCCTCTCTAGCTTCTTTTAAGAACTTCTCTTTGTCTTTCGCAATCTGCAGTTTCATTTTGTATATGGGTGTCTGTTTCTTTTTTCTTTATTTTATTTGAATTTCACTGGGATTTTGGGGGTTTATGTTTCATCATTCTGCAAAATTTTCAGCCAATGTCATTTTGAATATTGCCTTTTCCTAATTCTATTATCTGCCTCAGGAAATCTGATTAGATTTTTGTTTGAACTGCTTACTGTGCCCTCTCTGTTCCCTGATTTTCTCTTCACTATTTTCAATCAGCTATTAGAGTTCAATCTGTTTAGTTCACTGAGTTTCTAATTTGATTTCCAAAACTTCTTTGGTATATTTTTTATTTTGCCTATCAGTTTTCATAGTCTTTTACTTCATAGTTATACTTGAGTCTCATATTTCTTTAAACATTAAGCATACCTATTTAATATCCCATAAGTAATAATTTCTAGTCTTGTGGTCTTGATGTGTCTAACATAGTAGGGATTTTTTCATTTTATTGATTTTTGCTCACAGTGGTTTATTTCTCATTTAAAATAATATTTTTCCTTCAAAACTCACATTCTTTGGGATTTTGATATGGGAATTTTTTGAGGCTCAAGTTAAAGTGCTTTCCTTTAAATATGATTTCTTTTTCTTCTGACAATCATCGAGGGACATTACCTAGCCAGGACCAGTTCAAATTAAATTCTTTGCTCTGGGTTTTTCAGGTCACTGAATTCTTTGAAATCCATATCCAAACCCATGCAAAGACTTGCTGTGGTTTTGAATTCTCAGGAAAGAATTTTCCCAAACTCCTCTACCTAGAACCATAAGATATCTAAGATATCTCTTTCCTAATACCTTCTGCTGTGTGTTTTGTGTTGTTGTATCAATTAATGAATACAATATCAACCAATAGACTATAATATATAATATAAAATTTTAATAGTAATAGTAGTAATAGTAGTAGTAGTAGTAGTAGTAGTAGTAGTAGTAGTAGTATCTTTACCCATTCACTGAAAGAGCCACTTTGAGAGGTTCTGGATTCATGCTGGATTCTCTCATCCAAAACTTCTTCCTTAGCCTTCAATCCCCGGAACAGAAGTGGCCCATTAAGTCCCAAGGTCCAAGCTACCAATAGCTGCTCCCTATGATGGTACTATATTTACTCTCTCTGGGCTATATTTTCTCATGGTTAGGGATTCATTTTCTTGTCAATTTAGATATTTACATAAAGATTAAATGTTGTACCCAGCATTTCTAATTGTTTTGTACTAGGAATATTTTTATGATAGCTAGTTTACCATATCACCTAAAACAGAATTCAGAATATCATTTAAAGGTGTTCAGAAAACTACTAGAAGAACTAAGGTTAATAATATACCCAAACAAATTAAATGGTAGGGTGAAGGGAAGAGAAGTGGAAGAAAGTGAAAGTTTACTTAATTTGCTTATTATTCATAGTATTCATAGTATTATTCATACTATTATTCATAGTAGAAAGTCATGATATTGTGTCTTAAAAATAGAATCAAACATATATGCAATTATATTTATAAAGGTGAACACTGGAAACTTTAAAAAAGATGATAAAGCTTTCAGATTTCAAAGAACATTGTATAGAAAAACAAGGTAATGCAAGCATAGACCATTGAGTAGAAAGTGAAAGGCAAAAGGAGCAACAGATTTAAGAAAAGGAAACTCAGACAACATAGTAAAATAGAAAAGACAAAGGGAGAGCGGAAAGTCAGAATTAAAATACAATGACAGTATCAAAACAAACACACAGTAAAGGCAAATGTTGTAAACTCATCTATGAAAAGACATATATGATTAAATTGCATAGCTGAAAAACAAAAGAACTTGCAAAAAGCTTTACCAATAAGTAAAATAATTGGCTGTAGCATTACTACACACAAACCAGTTATTTTCATATAGACAAGTAAAAGTTGAAATATAAAGGAGTAACAGTAACATTTATTATAAGAACAAAATGATAAAATGTAATAGGAATAACCTTAAGAAATGGCCAACATAGACATAAAGGACCTTAAAAGAACATAGAGGAATGAAATAAGAATTGAACAAATATGTACTTTTTGGATAAGAAGATTCAATATTTTGAAGGTGGCAATTCTCCCTTTATTAAACTTTACATTAATATTATCCCAATGAAACTAATAAATAGTTTTTAGAATACACAACAATTTAGAAACAAAAGATTTTTGAGGGGAAATTAGTTCTGCAGGGTATTAAAATATAATGCTGCACTCATTAAAATACATCATCCATCTAGCCCATCCCCTTGCCCTCCTCCCCTCCAGCAACCCTCAGTTTGTAATAAAATAAAATCAGTGACAAGCTGAGAGAATACTTGTAAGAAATTGTATAACAAATGACTCTTTCTTAATATATTGAGTGTTCTTAAGGATCAATCAGAAAAATATTTAAAACTTTTAGGAGAATAGGGAGAAGATATGAGTAGTTTATAGAAAAGTAAAATTCAAACAACTCATTTCATTTTTTAAAATGTTTTATTTAAATTCAATTTAGTTAACATATAGTGTATTATTAATTTCAGAGGTACAATTTAGTGATTCATCAGTTGCATATAACACCCAGTGCTCATTACATCAAGTGCCCTCCTTAATGCCCATCACCCAATTACCCCATCTCCCCACCCACTGCCCCTCCGGCAACCTCAGTTTGTTTCCTAGAGTTAAGAGTCTCTTATGGGGGGTGCCTGGGTGGCTCAGTCAGTTAAGCGGCTGCCTTTAGCTCAGGTCATGATCCCAGGGGCCTGGGATCAAGCCCCCTGTCGGGCTCCCTGTTCAGCGGGGAACCTTCTTCCCCCTCTCCTGTTCCCCCTGCTTGTGCTCTCTCTCTCTCCCTGTCAAATAAATAAAGTCTTAAAAAAAAAAGTCACTTATGGTTTGCCTCCCTCTCTGTTTTTATCTTATTTTATCTTTCCTTCCTTTCCCCTATGTTCCTTTGTTTTGTTTCTTAAATTCCATATATGAGTGAAATCGTATGGTATTTTTCTTTCTCTGACTTACTTATTTTGCTCAGCATAATACCCTCTAGTTCCATCCACATCGTTGCAAATGGCAAGATTTCATTCATTTTGATGGCAGAGTGATAATCCATTGTATGTATATATACATATACACCACATCTTCTTCATCCATTCATCTGCTGTTAGACATCTGGACTCTTTCCACAGTTTGGCTATTGTGGATGTTGCTGCTATAACCATTGGGGTATATGTGCCCCTTCCAATCACTATTTTTGTAAACTTTGGGTAAATACCTAGTAGTGCAATTACTGGGTCATAGGGTAGTTGTATTTTTAACTTTTTGAGGAACCTCCATACTGTTTTCCAGAGTGGCTGCACCAGTTTGCATTCCCACCAACAGTGTAAGAGGGTTCCCCTTTCTCCATATACTTACCACCAGAGATCAATGATATGGAAATAAAAACAACAACAACAACAACAGTAGAACAGATCAATGAAACTGGAAGCTGGTTCTTTGAAAGAATTAACAAGATTGATAAACTCCTAGACTTATCAAAAAGAAAAGAGAAAGGACCCAAATAAATTTGATCATGAATGAAAGCGGAGAGATCGCAATCAACACTGAAGAAATACAAACAATTATAAGAGAATATTATGAGCAATTATATGCCAACGCATTAGGCAATCTGGAAGAAATGGATAAATTCCTAGAAACATATAAACTACCAAAACTGAAACAGGAAGAAATAGAAAACCTGAACAGATCCATAACCAGCAAAGAAATTGAAGCAGTAATCAAAAATCTTCCAACAAACAAGAGTTCAGGGCCAGATGGCTTCCCAGGGGAATTCTACCAAACATTTAAAGAAGAATTAATATCTATTCTTCTGAAACCGTTCAAAAAACAGAAATGAAAGGAAAACTTCCAAACTCATTTTATGAGGCCAGCATTACCTTGATCCCAAAACCAGATAAAGGCTCCACTAAAAAGGAGAATTACAGGCCGATATTCCTGATGAACATGGATGCAAAAATTCTCACCAAGATACTAGCTAATAAGATACAATAGTACATTAAAAGGATTATTCAAACAGCTCTTAATTAAATTAAGATATGTTCAGTCTCATCAGTCATTAAGAAAATGTTCATTCAAATAACAATAATATATCATTTAAACCCATCAGATTGAGACATGGAAAATATGTATGCATGTATGATTGTATCCACATAAGATTTCTCGGGGGTGAATCATCGCAAGATGTTAATAGTATTTGTCTCTATGGAGGGCAGCCAGGGGTCAAAGTGAGATGAACACATACTTTTTTACAGCACACTATATTGCATGTTTAAATTTTTTAACTATATGTGTATTATTTTTAGAAAATAAAATAATTACCTCAAAATACAAATTGAAGCCAGTGAAATGAAGTAGATTAATTAATGTCATACTGTTAATAAGATATGTCATACAGTTAAATAGAAAGTGTTTTATTCAAGCCCAGGGCAACATGATTTCGACAAAAGTGCATTGACATTAATTGTTGACATTAATTTGCATTGTCATTTCCAAACTTTTGTCAACTAATTCAACATGACAAGGATACTGTGTATAAAGTCTCCCTCCCAAACAAACACTTGTTGGGAGATTGATATTTTTATTCTCTTTGTACTGTTTTCTTTTCATATTTTACTTTATAGAGATAGGAAACAATTTGTGATCATTTTTAATAAACATCTCTAATAGAGCTGGGTTTTTTTAATTAAGTCTTCTTTTTAAGACCTTTTTAAGCCTTTTCTTCATTAGTAAACTTAGCACTGTGTGTGTGTATGTATGTGTGTGTGTGTGAATAAATGTGTATAACCATAACTCTAACTTTAGGCTATTCAAATCCAAAACCTAGATTGAGAATAAAAATATATTTTGCTATCCTATTTGGCTAGATGAGCTAAGTGACTCTGAGGGAATTTACCTTTGGAACATTATAGAGTATCCCTGTGTGGCTTAAACTGGGAGAATCATCTCTTTCTTCACCCCTTCCTCTTCCTTCTCTTCTCTTTTTAATCACAAACCTATTTATTAAAATCGTGCTTCATAGAGCATTGACATTTACACTATAATGGCTTCCTTGGGCCAGTTCAACTCATAGGGCAAATAAATGCCTTTCAGTCTTTCAACCCACAAGTAAAGGTTACAAAGTTTTAAAGCACCAAGTACCTAACTTTTTACTTGCAAATTCTCTCCTCCCCGCAACCCAAAAGCCCAAACTATTAACTCACTCTGGGAACTTTTACTGTATGAAGTGACTTTCTTAAAAATCAAATTTAACTTTGAGTAAGAATTTTTTTTTTAAGTATAATATCCTAAAATAATAGGTTTGACTGAAACCCTAAAGGCCACTAAGCAAAACCTCCTGCTCTGATTAGCATTCCTGGACTGTTTTCTAACTGAATTTGTAAAGAGAGAGGACTAGTTTTTGTTTCGTTCAATCTTTCTTTGTAAACGTATACATCAAAATTTAAATTATCTAAGTAGTGAGATTATCAGTGATCTTTTTCTTTTTGCTTATATTTTAAAATGTTTAAATCAATAAACATATTAACTATATTTATAAGTGAAGTACATTGATTATAAAATTTGGATAATACAAACATGAATAAGGATGAAAAACAAAATCAGCAAATAAATTTTGCTGCTTATCCTATCAATATTTTCTGTATAGTATAGGGTATATATATACTTGTATTATGACTCAGTTAATTAGCAAGTACTTCAAAAAATTCCAATAGCAGTGGCATTAAAAAGAATATAAGGTTTTTCTCTCTCATGTGAAAATCCAGGTATAGAGAGCAAGGGCTAGATAGCATCTCTGTTCCATAAAGTCCTCAGGGAATTCACCCCTTCCACCTTATAGTCTCTCTGTGCAGGGCTCCATTCCCAAGGTCATTTGATGATCAGAGATAGAAGCTCCAGCCATCACATTCACATTCTAGCCAGCAGGACGGGGGAAGGGGTAAAGAAAATAGCATAACTCTTCCTTTTAGTGAGAATTTCTGAAGCTAAACATACCATTTCTGGACAATGCCACAGCACAGTCACATGACTATACATCGCCTTGCAAGAATGGCTGGACAATATAATATTTTTCTAGATGGCTATTGCCAAATAAAAATCCCACGTCAGGTTTCCTGCTTACTAAATCCCATTGTTTCTTTTCTTTTCTTTTTAAAAAAGATTTTATTTATTTATTTGACAGAGAAAGAGAGAGAGAGAGAGCAAGCATGAGCAGGGGGAGGGGCAGAGGGAGAGGGAGAAGATGGCTCCCCACTGAGCAGGGAGCTGTATGTGAGGCTCGATTCCAGAACCCTGGGATCATGACCTGAGCCAAAGGCAGAAGCTTAACCAACCCAGCCCTCCACCCCCCCCATTGTTTCTTTTAAATGGTTCATATCCTACCTACATATCCGTTATCATTCCTAATGGGAGATAAATTTTGAGAACTTACATTTATTCATGTTGATGTATAAAATCAAGAGATGAAGATCAATTTTAAGACTGTAAAGCTGAAGCAGATATAATGGGAAATTTTTTTAGAACAACATAAATCATCAAAATTGACTCAAGATGAAATAGAATATAATAACTTCTAAAAAAAAAATACAATTCTCATTGCCTATCTATCTCTAACCTTCTTATATCCAAGAAAAGACATTCATTCCAAACAGATAATTTTACCAAACTCTCAGATTTTAAATCTCTGTTTTATAAAAACTGTCTTAGAGACTAGGAAAAGAGGAAAGTTAATCTGATCTGCCATATTTCAGGAAATGAAAGTTATGCAATTGTGTCTTAATGTTTCTCTTTTAATTATGCTTGCTCTTCATCAAGCATGTCAATTATACATATGAACAATCTCTATTCTCTGCTTCTTAGCAATGACTTTTTCATTTCCATTGTTTTTCTTTTCCCCATTGTGCTTTATTAGAGCAGCTTATGCTTGTCCCATTTCTTCTGTCATAATTCTTTCAATTTTAATATCCAAATAGAAGATCCTCCTAGTACCTTGGACTCTCCTCTCCTCTTAACCTCAGCCAGTCACTCAGTTATATCTTAGTCCTTGTCATTACCAATAACTGAAATTACTTCATAATCTCAGTTTCAACATTTCCCTTCTGGCCTTTGCCTATCTTTTTAGCTCACTCCTAGGATTTTAACAAAAATTACCACAATTTTTGTATTCCCCTGGGATCTACAAGCTATTGATTGTATAGCCTTGTCAGTCTCTCATACCCTTCCTCCAATCCCACTTTCCTCACTCCTTCCCTTATCCAGCTTATATTCCATGGTCCAATATTAAAATCACCCTCTTGCATAAATCATCGACTCTCTTATTCTTCTCTGACTTTGACAAATGTCAGTCTTGGCCAATTCCAATTTTTCTGTATTCTCCATGTACCACCATACAGCTGAATTTGACTAGAGAAAAACACATTCATATTGACTGGTTTCACTTTAAATTTATGGCCATTAACATTAAGAGGGTTTTTTTGTGTGCTCCCATTCTCCTATATTACTCTTTTATATTTTATGTCTTTTCCTTAGACCTTAGACCCATCCTCACTCTTAGCGCTGATTTTGCCTCTCATTTCATTGAGAAATTAGAAGCAATCAGAATAGACCTTCCTATCCTCTAATGCCACTCTATTTACCTATTTGAATTTAGATCAGTCTGTTTTTTTTCCCATCATGAATGAACAGTGCGTTTTAAGGCTTTCTTTTACATGTCACCTCTTGTCTACTCAGGAGTATCCTTCTAACAAGGTTTCCCTCTCCCAAGCATTGTCATTTTCTCCCTGAACTACTCCATTATTTCCCTCTTGTCTTTTTTTTTTTTTTTTTTTTTTTGAGAGAGAGATTGAGGACTCATGCCAGTGTGGGGGAGGAGCAGAGGGAGAGGGAGAAAATCTCAAGCAGGCTCCATGTTCAGCACAGAGCCCCACATGGGGCTTAATCCCAAGATCCTGAGATCATGACCTGAGCCAAAATCAAGAATCAGAGGCTTAACTGACTTAGTACCCCATTAGGCTTAACTGACAAGTACACCATTCCTCTTGTCTCTTTTAATCAATTATTTGTTTAGCAACTAGAGTGCTAAAAAATTCTTTGTTTAGTCTATAAATGTAAATCAGAACATTTCACTCATCTGCTTATAATCCTCCAATAGCTTTCCTTCATACTTGGGATAAAATTGGAACTCCTTAAACCCAGTTTGCAAAACTATCTATAATCTGGCCCCTAACTATCTTGCAACTCATCTTGTACTATGTTCCTTCTCGTTCACTATATTCCAGTCACAATGGCCTTACAATACTACCCGCCCTATGCCTTTGTTCCAGTTTTTCTGTCAAGTTATAAGACTCTTTCCTTGCTATTCCTGTGAGTATCTCCCTCTTTCCATTCATATTTTGTCGTGAAGTTATGTTCACAGAGAAGTTTGCATGACCATCTAATCCAAAGGAGGCAATGTCTATCAAAGTATTCCTTTAATTCTTAGCATAGCACTTATCACTCAGTGTATGATATTTTTTTATTTATTGCTTATTTTTCAACTTTTTAAATCTCTTCCACTAAATTTTTACCTCTATTTTAGCATGAACTTTCCCCCTGCTATATATCCCTAGCACATAGAACAGTACTTTATATTAGACATTCAATAAATATGAATGAATGAGTAATAAATGAATGACTTTTAAACTAACTTACTTTTAAACAAATTCCAATTTAGGTAAGTCAACCTTCTCACTAAGATATATGTTTCATTGCCTTACTTTAACAAATTCATATAATTTTAAATTTGTATGTATTTTAAATTCATTACAACAAGGGAAAGGTGGGTTTCTATTTAACGTTCTCTAAACTTCAGTTTTACTAAAGAAATTACATGTGGTTAATAGGAATCATAATTAATGGAATGACTTGATCTCTTCCATGCTGTAGATGTAAAAAGAAACCAATGGTAAATATTCTACCCTTGTAGTGAATAATGATAATACAAATGTACCAGACATAGTTACAAAGATAGAGTCCTCACTTTTCCATCTCAGGTGCTGAGGACATGTAAATGTAACTTGAGAAATTCAGACCACCAGAGCTTTCTCCTTTTACCCAAGGAAAGTGAGTTGCTATGTACTTGTCACCTCTCCATCTATAGCACATCTTTAATGTTTCACATTTTATATTTCCTTCAGCTGAGTATGGAAATGTTTAGTTACTTAAATGGTTCCAAAGCTACTGTTAAGTGAAAATACTTAAATGTGGAACAGATGTTCAAGTATTGGGGTAATAAAGATATTATTTAGGGCAGGTGAAAAGCAGATAAAAGGGTAGGGGAGATCAACTCATGGTGGATGAGCACCTGCAGCTAAAGCAACTGGAGCAAGTCTCTCAGCTAAAGCAACACTGGAGCAGCAGGCTGTTGGTATCCAAAGGTCTGGGACCATCTGCCATATTGTGAGAGGACCAAGGCTATCAGTATAGAAAAAAGACCATGAGGCTCGTCTCTTTCTGGTTGCCTCATGACATTTACTGTTGGAAGAGAGTGTGTTTTAGAGCAGGAGGAATCCCCAGAAGAGTGGTTTCTCACACTGTTCCTCCGAAGTTGCATCAGGGATCCTGTGGGTGGATGAGTAGATAGGACTTTAGCCTCCCCTGCAACCCCATCTCTATTGCTTCAACCTGAGCAGTTCTGCAGAAGATTTCATTTGCGCAATAAATATTTTGCTGTATGGAACTTTACAAATTTATTCTAATTCATCTCAAAGAATGAATGTAGAAATTTAGCTATGAAAGTTCTATTTTTTTTTTAAAGTAATGAGGAGGAGGATTTGCCCTATTTAGTTACTCTAAACTTATAATAAATAAAATGGCATATACTGACTTAGGAATAAACAGCTAGATCAACTAAATAAGAAGTACATGAACACATTAAAAATATCTAGAGGGGCGCCTGGGTGGCTCAGTGGGTTAAAGCCTCTGCCTTCGGCTCGGGTCATTATCTCAGGGTCCTGGGATCGAGCCCCGCATCAGGCTCTCTGCTCAGCAGGGAGCCTGCTTCCCCATCTGTCTCTGCCTGCCTCTCTGCCTACTTGTGATCTCTCTCTGTCAAATAAGTAAATAAAATCTTTAAAATATATATAGAGAGAAATTTGTATATGATAAGATGTTATTTCAAATCATATGGAAAATGATAGATTATTCAATATATGATATAGGAGCCATATCATACAACTGCCAGATGAGTTAATAATTTAACTAGGAAAAATAAAATCTTGTAAGTACTTGAATAAAACATAGCCGGATATTTTTTAAAACTTGAGATAGAAAGAAGTGGAAAGCCAATCAGTACACCAAAACCAGAAAATATAAAGGAAACTTTTAATTTTAACTATGTAAAAAATAAAGATGTCCATATGGCAGAACATTAAAAGTAAGATTAAAAGGCAAAAAACAAGGAACATATTTGGAACATACAGCAGATAACAGCAGATAACAAGTTGATATTCTTGATAATATCGAGTATTATTACTATTATAAAACAACCAAATAGAAAAATATACTATAAGGCATGAATTGTATATTACTAGAGAATCTAAATGGCCAATAAATATATTTAAAAAATTAAACCTCATTAGCAATCAAAGACATTAATTTTAAAAGCTTTGGTTGATAATGTACAATTTTGTCAAATATACATAATAAAAAGCACTCTAATGCACTCTAGGTAGCTTTACAATTTGGATACAACCTCTGTTGGGGTGCAATTAAGTTAATTTCTATCAAAAGTTAAAGTGTGTATATACTTTAGCCCAGAAATTATATTTCTAGGAATTTATTCTAAGGAAAGAATCAGATAAATTTGCAAAAAATTAAATAATATAGAATATATATTAATTATGTAAGATATTAATAATTAAAAAATACATAAAGATGTTCATGGCAGAACTGCTTATAATAATGAGGAATTTGAAATAACCTGTGTGCAGATATGGAATATTACCCTGTATATTAGGATAAGCTAGACCATGTTGCTATACCAAGCAAATTCTGAAATCATGGAAGCTTTACATCTAATTTTTTTCCTTGCTCACACAGAGTGTAGTGTGAATCTGGTGATCTCCTCAGGGCAGCTCCTTTTCCAGGCTATCTCTGTCGTATGGCTCCATCATTTCTATTAATGGCACCCAGGCGGGGCTGAAGGGCAATGAAAAGGCTCTTCACACCTCAGCCTATAAGTGACACACATCATTTCTACTTAGAGCTAGTTGGCCAGAACTAGTCACATGGCTCTGCCTAACTTCAAGGCTACTGGGATGTGTATTCTTCTGTGTGCCTGGAAGAAGAGAACAAGATATGGGTGAGTTCTAGTAATCTCTACCATATTTGGCATTAAAAGTGGCATAGGTCTTTATTTACTAACACAAAAGGATGTCCATAATACGTTATGTAGGGGGAAACACACATTTTGGGTAATTCATTTGTGTAGGGGATGGGGGTAAGTGGCAACACACACTGGAAAAGTATGGCAGTATGTATCTCCACATATAAATTGAAAAAAATGGAAGGACTTATATACTAAAAAGTTAATAGTAATTGTTTTTAACTGATGGGATTATGGATACCTAAGTGTATTTAACTCAGAATTAGATGATAGCATAGTTCTCAATCAAGCATAGTAAATAACGCTGTGGACCACTTCAGTTTACACTGTGCATTAATATACTTGAGCTCATTTAAGCCTCTCAGTAACATTTATTTGTTATATCTCTATTTAACACATGGAAATCTATCTCAGAATTTGAGTGACTTACCCTTTACTAATCAATGAGTAGGGTTGCAAGGATTTACCAGCTCTAAATACTATGTCCCTTATTTATTTATCAATAAATGTAGTAATTTCTTTTGGGTCCCGATTAAATCTGTTATTCCAGCAGATTAGGGCTTCCTGGATTCTTGCCATACAGATTCTGCTCTTGGTCTGAGGTTAGCCAAGAGATGTAATTTTTAATAAAATAAACAAATATGGGGTTCAGGAAGACCTTATCTCTTTATGTTTCTGCCCATGTTTCCCTTCACATTCATCCCAGGCATTGTGAAATCTCTTCTTCCTTGATCGCTCTTTTTATAGACAATTTTTCTAGAAACAACTAGACCAAGCTCTTCACTTGCTTATCTTTTTAAAAATTTTAATTCCAGTATAATTAACATACTGTGTTATGTTAGTTTCAAGTGTACAATATAGTGATTCAATAATTCTGTACATTACTCATTGCTCATCATGATATGTGTACTCTTCATTTTCCCCCGCCCCACCTCCCCTCTGGAAACCATCAGTTTGTTCTCTATAGTTAAGAATCTTTTTTGTTTGTCTCTTTTTTTTTCTTTGTTAATTTTGTTTCTTAAACTCCACTTATGAGTGAAATCATTAGGTATTTGTCTTTTTCTGACTGACTTATTTCACTTAGCATTATGCCCTCTAGATCCATTCATGTTGTTGCAAATGGCAAGATTTCATTCTTTTTTATGGCCAAGTAATAATATTCATATATATGTATGTGCATGTATATATCATATAATATCATATCATCTTAATCCATTCCTATATCAATGGACATTTAGCCTGTTTTCATATTTTGGCTATTGTAAATAATGCTGCAATAAACATAGGGACACATATATCTTTTTAAAAAATATTTATTTGACAGAGAAGGGAAGAGCATGAACAAGGGAAGGGGCAGAGGGAGAGAGAGAACTTCAAGCAGATTCCCCACTGAGCACAGAGCCCAACACGGGGCTCAGTCCCAGGAGATCCTGACTTCGGCCGAAATCAAGGGTTGACCCCTCAACCAACTGAGCCACCCAGGTGCCCTGGGGCACATGTATCTTTTCAAATTAGTGTTTTAGTGTTGTTTGGGTAAATATCCAGTAGTGGAATTACTGGATCATCTGGTAATTCTATTTTTAACTTTTTGAGAAATCTCTGTACTGTTTTCCACAGTGGCTGCACCAGTCTGCATTCCCACCAGCTGAGCACAAGGGTTCCTTTTTCTCCATATCTCGCCAACACGGTATTTCTTGTGGTTTTGATTTTGGTCATTTTGACAGGTATGAGGTGATATCACACGGTGGTTTTGATTTGCATTTTCCTGTTGATAGTGATGTGGGACATCTTTTCATGTTTCTGTTGTCCACCTGTATGTCTTGTTGGGACTTTTGATGTAGTCCCAATAGGTTATTTTTGCTTTTATTTCCCTTGCCTCAGGAGACATATCTAGAAAAATAATGCTACAGCTAATGTCAGAGAAATTACTGCCTGTGCTCTCTTCTAGGATTTTTATGGTTTCAGGTCTCACATTTAGGTCTTTAATCTATTTTGAATTTATTTTTATGTATGGTAAAAGAAAGCAGTCTAGTTTCATTCTTTTGCATATAGCTGTCCAGTTTTCCCAACACCATTTGTTGAAGAGACTATCTTTTCCCATTGCACATTCTTACCTCCTTTGTCAAAGATTAATTGACCATCTAATTGTGGGTTTATTTCTGGGCTCTCTATTCTATTCCATCGATCTATGTGTCTATTTTTGTGCCACTACCATACTGTTTTGATTACTACAGCTTTGTGGTGTATCTTGAAATCTGGGATTGTGGTATCTTCGGTTTTGTTCTTCTTTTTCAAGAGTGCTTTGACTATTCAGGGTCCTCTGTGGTTCCATATAAACTTTAAAATTATTTGTTCCTCTTCTGTGAAAAATGCTGTTGGTATTTTGATAAATATTGCATTAAATATGTAGATTGCTTTGGATAGCATGGACATTGTAACAGTATTTGTTCTCCCAATCCACGAGCATGGAATATTTTTCTATTTGTTTGTATTGTCTCCAATTTCTTTAATCAATGTTTTATAGTTTTCAAAGTATAGGTCTTTTACCTCCTTGGTTAAGTTTATTCCTAGGTATTTATTTTTGGTGCAATTGTAAATGGGACTATTTTCTTAATTTCTTTTTCTGAAAACTCATTATTAGTGTATGAAAATGCAAATACATTGATTTTCTATCCTACAACTTTACTGGATTCATTTATCAGTTCTAGTAGTATTTTGATGGAGTCTTCAGGATTTTCTCTATATAGTATCATGGTATCTTCGCTTTCTTTTTTAACCTTACTTCTGGTCCTCTATGCTGGCATCCCTTCAATTCATCCTACTTCCTAGTCAATGTCTGAGTGTAACACTTCCTTCATCGAAAAAGCCTTCCCAGATTCAACTCATTCTAGGCTGACCTTTCCATGGTTTTGAATTCCCTTAGAATTTATCTATAAATAATCCTGCTTTATCATCTATATGCTTGTATTTTCATGTGTGCAACATCCATTGGTTTACCAACCAAGCTTCTGGAAAGCAAAGACTGTATTTTCTACTCTTTGTTTCTTTGAAATTCATAGCATGGCATTTGTGGAGCTGCATCACCTGGATCTCCTTCAAGAGAAACTTGTGGCAAGCATAGATAAATGACAATCCCAGCTGCCACTCTTCTGGATCTATTGTTGCATTCATGGTGAGGCCTCGCCTCCACTGGGCTGCTCCCAGCTAATGACATGAAAGGATGCCAGTGTTGGCCCATTCCTGTGGGATGCAGGACTCCTCTAATGAGCACCTCTGACTCTGTTTGCTAGTTTCCTGTGGATGCCATAACAAACTGCAAACTGGGTGACTTAAAACAACACAACTATATTCTCTCACAGTTTGGGGCCAGAAGTCTGAAATCAAGGTGTTGGCAAGGTTGGTTCCTTCGAGAAGTTCTGTGGGAAAACCATTTCAATCGTCTCTCATAGTTTCTAGTCGGTGCTGGCAATCCTTTAGTATTCTTTGACTTGTAGCTAAATAACCCCAATATCTGCCTCTCTTTTTACATGATCTTCTCTTCTGTGTATCTGTGTCTCCTCCTCTTGTTAGGATACTTGTCATCTGATCTAGGGACCATGTGGATAGTCCAAGACTATCTGGTCTTGATATCCTTAATTATATCTGCCAAAGACACTTTTTCCAAACAAAGTCGCATTCACAGGCCCTGAGGGTAGACATATTTTCTGTGGTGGGGAGGGGGCATCATTGAATCCATAATACTCAGGGACTTCCAGCTGAGCTGGCTAAAACTTCCTCAGAATTACAGTATGGGCAGAGACCGTTACGCTTAATCCTTCTTCCTTCTCTATTTTTATATGTGTCAGACCTGTATTGTTCTGAAGCCTCTATTTCTACTCCTTTTCTTTTTGTTCTGCATAAGCATTTCTCCCAATAAATCTCTTGCCTGCCTATCTCATCTTGGCGAGTACTTCTTTTTTATTATTATTATTCTGTTTATTTAAACAAAACAAAACAAAACGGAGCTCTGAATGTTAAAGCGAAGTAATTCAGTGAAGCATGGGTAAATGGGGGGAATAACCATGACTCTCCTAAGATGAGTGCTTTTTGAAGGATCTGAACTGCCTGCCACACATAGTGTCTGATAAATGCTAATAACTGTTTCTGAATGAACACTGGTACAGTTTCTTCTTTCCATTGCACTTCAGTGCAGGAGTAAATTGGATTTTACATATAACATCCCACTTTTCCTCTTTCATAATTCTCTCTTTTTGACAGTGTAGACCAGTCATTCTTAAGGTGTTTTTTTTTTCTCTACCCAGGATGCACTACCTTTCCATATATCACAATCCCTAGACAGCTGTACAAAAATAAAGGGAGTAATCTATGGACAATTCTTCCATGCTAGCTCAAAATCCATTCCTTTTCTCTTTCTCAAGAGAGCACAGCATAATAAAATGGCCTGGATAATCTGGAGCAACTCTAATTTATTTTAAAAACTAAATAATATGTAAACTTTGGACTCCTTTCCTATTATTAGTTACAACTTCTTTCAACATCATAATTGATTCTGACATACCAGTGTGTATTGCAGCATCACAGTTATGAATACTGCTATAATCACAAGAAAATAGTCTGTAAGTGTCCAACAGATGAGTTAGCAAGAATAAAATCATGCTTTGTGAATGAAATCATAAATCATTTTGCAATCAAAGTAATAAATGTAGTTCAGAAAATATTAATGCACTTCAGTTGGTAATTGCATTTGTCATTATCAAGTGCTCTATAATATAGTACTTAGTTATTCTAAAGTCACTCAGGTATGTTAAACAATTAAACATGAGTCTGGGGAGTAGCTTTATTTAGCCTTCTTCAACTATAGAACTATGTATCATGTTCAGTGTTTTCTATATCAAGTACATGAGACAATACTATTTTAAAACTGAGCAAGAATATATAAAAATATATACAACTTTTATAATAGAACAGTTATTGCTTCAAATAATTTTTACTCCTATCTCTTTCCTAAACTTTCTATAAATTGCAGGACTTATTTTAAGAAATAAAATATTTAAACCCTAGATGTTTTTCATTGATAAAAACCTATTTTTAAATTCAAGAAAGTTTAGCATTGAACAGTCCTATAATCTGTGAGTGGTGACCACTGGCCACCATGGCAAAAGCCTTGTGACAAAAATGTGAGGCTAAGACCATCTGTAGATTACATTATTAAGTACTACTATTTAGTTACATAGCTGACTATTTTTGTGTATATGTAAAAGCATTCCAACTAAAGTAAAGCATTTTATGATGAAATAATCTGGTCCTGGATTTCTAACACCACAGCCCCACCCTATTCCATCTCATCCATCTTCTTGTTTGTTTTTTGGAGGAAGAATAACTAAATGAGCACATTTGGAAATAGCAGTCATACAAATTATATCTGGAAATGAATTTAATTTACGAAAATTACCCCTTTAGCTTTAATGTGTGAAAGCATTTCTGGCAAGGTTCTGCTCAGGTGTTGGGGCAGGTATTTTGAAGATAACCTGAATTTTAGCCTTTTCAGGGCAACTTCTGATGAAAAAACTAAAATTTCTAAGATAGTACTTGTAAGTGAGCAATTCTGTTTTGAGGAAAAGGCCCGTTGCTGGCCACATTTATCAAAAAGACAAAAATATAGGATTCCTTTGTGAAATTAATGGGATTTAAGCCACCTTTCCATGAGTGGACTTAAGAGATCCACCTCTAGGTACGTTTTTGCTCTTGGACATTCTTGGTTGGATCACAAAAGTGCACTAAATATCTAAATGTCTGTCAAAGTCCCCAAGCCTTCCACCCTTTGACAGAGACTCTCAGCAGATAGGATACTTCGGTAAACATTCAAGTAGGGTGAGCAACTTTTCCAGTTTGCCCTGGGACTGAGGGGTTTCCTGAGACATAAAAGTTTTAGCTAAAATCAGGACAGTCCCAGGCAAACCAGAATGAGTTGGTCAGCCTACCAAGGCTCAGGCTCCTGAACCTCCCTGGTTGTTTATCCTGTAGTCCATGTGGGGTAGTATTCTCAAGGAATGTTTTGGCTCAACTGGATGCATTACATCTTGCAGCAAGACTGACAATTTTGAAAGAAAAAAAAAAAAAAAGACTGACAACTGCCATTCTTTAAAAATCTGGGGGAGGAAAGCTGAAGACGCCGCTCATTCCCTAGACAGTCAAGGTTTCCTCTGAGACTAGCAAAGCAATATGAACTCTGAACTCCTAAACTACCTGTTTCAATTTCTCCCTTACCTACATGCCCCAGATATAGTATGCTGAGGTTCTGAGAAAACTCCATGGGATTATGAAACTTAATATGCCAGTCCTTTGTTACTACACACTCATTTTATCTACAGCGGGTCATTTGTTTAATTCAACAATTATTTGTTGAATGTTAATATGTGGTGACACTATTCCACATACTGTAGATACTGTAATAAACAAAACAGAAGTACCTGTGTTCAAAGAGCCTATATTTTAGAGAGAGAGAGAGAGAGAGAGTGAAGTGGTCAATAAAAAATATAAACAAATAAAAGAACTGGATATTTCTATTGATCATAAATGCTCTGTATTCAATAAAATGCAGTCATGCTCATTAGTGACCACTAATAAATAGCAGTCAAATAATAAATTTCTAAAGTAGAGCTTCTCAAACCTTAATGTGCATATGAATTGCCTGAGGATCTTATTAAAGTGTAGATTCTGATTCAGTAGGTCTGGAGTAGATCCTGTGTTTCCAACAGCTTTCCAGGTGATGCTAATATTCCTGGTCCACGAACCATACTTTGAGTGGCAAGATTCTAAAGACATGACAGGAAATTATGCATGGAATTATACTTGCAAGGAAATGGTGCTCATCTCGGCAGCACATACGTATTTGGAAGGGAATGCTCAAACTATCGGCCCTAATTAGGCAGATAGACTCAGAATGGGCATTTCTCTCAGTTTCCTGGAAAATCCTGGCTATCAGATGGGATTTGAAATTGAAAATGAAAAACATAGAAACTTCTGAGAGGGTAGGATGCTTTTTCAATTTTTTTTTTTTTTTTAGAAAGTAGAATTTTTTAAAGATTTTATTTATTTGACAGAGAGAGGGAGAGATAGTGAGAGAGAGAGAGAGAGAGAGAGAACAAGCAGGGGGAGCAACAGGCAGAGAGAGAGGGAGAAGTAGCCTCCCCACTGAACAAGGAGCTCAACACAGTGCTGGATCCCAGGAGCTTGGGATGATGACTGGAGCCGAAGGCAGACATTTAACTGACTGAGCACCCAGGCGACCCTAGGATGCTTTTTCAAAGGGCAGAGGATGCCATAACATTCTATCACATTCCATTTAGCCGTAAACATTAAAAGCAATTCTTATATTGTTCACATATAGGCATCTGCCTTATTCAGGCTTCATCTTAGTTCTTTAAAACCGCAGCTTAATGTTAGAAAGCAGAAAGTGAGCCAAATACAACCCTCTTGTTCTGCCCACTGTACCTCCCCACCTCAATTTTGACCTAATGTATCTCTTACAAATAAACAACAGGATTGTGGAGGGTACAAGTAGACAGATCACCAATATCCACAGGACACATCTTCAAGAAACAACTTCCTTTGCGACCCTCTTTTTTTTAACTGATCTGTGAGAAAGGGCAGTAGAGTAGCAGTGAGTAAGCATGAGTCCTATGTGTGTGGAAGATCTGGGCCCACTGTGGCTCATCTAGGTACCACTTTACAAGTCCCATTATCACATCAGCAGAACCACAACAAGCTCTGTGCAAGCCAAAGGGGAAAGTGTCATTGTGTAACTGAAGACAGCTGCTTCCATAATAGAACTAATTGCGCACTGCATCCAGAACTAAATTAGTAGTGAAAACAGTTATAAAACCCGACAGACAGTGAAACATGACTCACTTAGGAACTGCTGCCAGTCAGGCACATTGTCATTGGCCACTGTTCAAAAAACCACACCTGCATTTTTTGAATAGTAAACATATAAGATGTAATTACTGGTAAAACATATGCCACTTTTTGAATGTGACAACGCTGTTTTTTTTTTCCCTTGGGACTATGAGTGGCATGGGACTAAACTGACCACATTACTTATTCATCCCCAGGAGTCTTAGCAGATGAACTAAAGCACAGCTAAACATTCTGAGCCCCTATTCAGACATAAAAGACTGTCTTCAGCCTTAGTAGTTCTAAGGGATCTGTTTTGCTGGCCGGATTCTTGTATGTCTTCTGGACTGTCAATCAAGGAAAAATTAACATGGAGATAGAAGAAATATCAACTCTAAAATGCATATGAATGTATGGCTCAATTGAAATATTCAGGCTTCGTGAGTTGGGGTGTCTTCCCTGGCTTCCCTCACAGCTACACAGTAATTGCTGTCTCGATAAAAACCAGATGTTCAGAGACTTCATCTGTTCCTGCAGAGCAAACTCATTTCTGCCTCTTCCTCTGCAGTGTGCTTTAGAGAATTTGCAGGTTCCCCACACAGTACATCTATACTTCATGCCAGATACAAGTGAGAGGCTGCTCCTCCACAATGGGTCGGTGGTTACTAGTGATAGCAAATAAACCCATTGGCTTCTGACCAACACGGTGGAAGGTACCACTGGAGAAATGCGCTTTGCCTTAGGGCATGGCAGTTTATCCTTAAACAACAGTTCATGCCCTCATCTGATGTTTTTTAAGTATTCAAATGGTGCCGAACCACATATATCAGCAAAGGAGGTGAGTAGAATTTCATTCTGAAACAAATCGCAGTAGAAAATCTGTTCGGTGTCCTCATGAGGATCGTGCCTGTGGAATGTTCCTGCTTTCACTAATGGAGCCCTGGAGTTGCTGATGAATTGTAAAACTATATAGTGACTAATCCTTCTTTCTCCTGCTCAATTAATTAGTCAAACCTAAACAATAAATCCAGAAACACTTAAGAGAATTCTGCCTGTTTTTGTCAGCACATAAGAGGTGGGTACCAAAAACAATCAGTGTTTTCTTCATGCAAAAGACAGTGGAGAATTATATAAATATTTTCCAAAGGTCCTATTACTTCACAAGTTCTAGAGATGCTTGTGTAAGCAGAAGGAGGAATGTGACAATGGTTTGAGAGTACGAGGAGTGTGTATTCAGTTTTAGATGAGGAATGGCTGTGTAGAATTTATAACTTACGTTGTAATTGGTTACTTACTTCTGTTCAAATAGTGAGTTCCTTGAAGATAGGAACCATCTTATTCATCGTATTTTTTTTAAGTATGCAAGGCACTGGAGTAAGCCTAGGGGAGATAAAGATGAGTGAAATCTACTACTGTGTCCTTAAGAAGCTTACTATGGAAAAGATAACCCCTCCCACCAATGTCCTCTAACCTGTAAAATATTTCCCCCAACCTCCCATTGCTATATCCTAAACTTCCAGTCTTTATTATTTTACTGAGATATAATTACAATATAGATAACATTGTATTAGTTTTAGGAGTACAACACAATGATTTGATATACATATATAATGTGAAATGATTACCACAAGAAGTTTAGTTAATATCCATCACAAGACATAGTTACAAATTTTTTTCTTGTGGTGAGGACTTTTCAGATCTACTCTCTTAGCAACTTTCAAATATTCAATACAGATTATTAACTGTAATTATCATGCTGTATATTATATCCTCAGAACTTATTTATAATTGAAAGTTTGTACCCTTTGATCATCTTCCCCCAAATCGCCATCTTATTCATCTTTGAATCTCCAACATTTAGCTGTCGGTCCAGTCAGTCTTGATGTTTGTCGTTTCCTTCTTATCTGAATTTACCTCATTGGTCAGTCCCAGATTCAAAATGATTGACAGGCTTGGCTAAGGAGCAGCTTCCTGCCCCAGAAGCCAGAGCAAGCCGCTTCTCCTCAGAGCAACAGAGAAGTGTGCAGAGCAGCTGCTCATCCTACAGGCTCACTCAAAGGGTAAGGCACAAATGTTCAGCCTAATTAGATTCTCAGGTCTCATTCTTCAGGGGCCATTTCTGAAGGAGGCAGGAGGAGGATCTGTTAGGCTGAAGTGTCTCATTAGGCTATAGCACTGCTAGCCCAGTCATTGAAATGTAAGCATGAGTTTGGATTCCAGATCTCTTTCCAGCTTTATCAGTTGTTACAGAGTCAAAATGTTAAGCTGGAGAATTTGGAGCAGAGACTAGAAACATTCATCCTATTGTTTGCATTTATCTGCATGAGCCAAATGTGGGTAGCCTTTGGAACGTGTAACTGTGCAATAGTGAAGGTTTAGAGTTATGTGCATGACTAAAATAACTAAGGTAAATGTTTAAGAAGCCTAGATTTTCTGGGAATATTTACCATTAAAGTATGAAGCATTAAGGAGTAAATGTATTTGTCAAGCATTGAAAATCTTTCAGAAATCATGTTATCAGTTTCTTGTGAGCAATAGCACAAACGTGGTGCCAGCCAAGTGCTCACAAATAGTCTTTTATGCTGGCAGCACACTAATTCCTCGGTCTTAAATGGTTTTTCTCTCATATGGCAATATTTCAGCAAGCTGTTGAGTTTTATTACTTTAGCTTTAGGAACTGCTACTTCCAAAGCATCAGGAGCACTGGGCAGCTTGTGATTTCCTTCACTTAATCTTTCTTTAAAAATATGAACTATTGCTAATTTTTAAATAAAATTAGTAAGAAAATTAGAAAAATTGGTCTATATTTTTGAAATATCAGTTTGCTAAAAGAATAGCACCTCTACAATCCCAGAATCTGGGAGTAAGGTTTCCTTATGGATCATTAAAAAACAGCCCCAAATGCCATGAGTGGAAGGGTTGAGAAAGGAGCACATCCACTTCCTAACTTTCCTCCCTCCCAGAGGTCCTACAAGCGAACGACACTATGGCAAGTTAGGAACAGACTCAGGAGATTCTAAGACTAACATGTGGCTTGGGATAGAGCCAAGGGTGAGCCTAACCATGTAGCCTGCTCAGCAGAGTTTCTGAAATGTCCTCTCCATTCTGTTCCTGCCATCATTGCCCAAGTTGAATTATAAGATCTTTCAATACCATTTCCCAGCCTCTATTCTCTACTGTGCCACCAAAACAATCTTACAAAAATCAAGTCTGACAACATCATTAAAACTCCTCTGTGGCTCCTTATCATCAAAAGGAAACTTCCAGACTGCTTAGCATGATGTAGGACTTGCCCAAGCCTTCCCTTACCCTGTGCGCTCAGGTCCTTTATGCCTTGGCAGTGCAGGTCTGCAAGCTGTCCCCCAAATTCATCATGCATTTTGGGTCTTCATGGCTTCTCAGTGCTGTTTTCTCTGCCTGGAAAGTCTTTTCTCGGGAATACCATCATCTAGAAGTTCTTGCTGAAACATACTCCCTTTCCTATTCTCCATCCATATTTCCCTCCTCCACCTAATTAAATTAAACTCCACCTTTGTATATTTCTCTAATTGGTGAAAGCTTCTACTATTGTACTCTTACTATTACTACTACTACTACCATTATTATTATTGGCAGATGGTCTTCCTTTTCCTTTTTTTTTTTTGATTTTATTTATTTTGAGAGAGAAAGCATGAGCAGGGGGAGGGGCAGAGATAGAGGGAGAGAGAGAATCTTAAACAGGGCTTGATCCCTAACTGTGAGATCATGAGCTGAGCCAAAATCAAGAGTTGGACGCTTAACCGACTGAGCCACCTAGGCACCCCTGGTCTTCCTTTTCTAGAATAAGTTTCTGGAGGGCATTGGAGGCAGGTTTTTTTTCTTGTTCTTTCCTATACATCTGCCCTGCCCACTCCACCACCACCACCCCCACCACAGTGCCTGGGACAAAGTAGCTGCTCAGTACATGTTTTAATAAAGTCCCAGAGTAACTGCATGGCAATCAACTATCTACAGGAACAATTTCAAACCATGCTATATGCCATAGAGACTTCTAAGTCAGCCTCACATTAGAAAATGAAACTCACATGTTTTCTTTATTAGCTAACACAAACGATCTAACTCATAATGCCTTTTTAAATTTGGCTGCCTGGAAACTTGGTCATTAATTTCATTTCTCCGAGATTAACTGAAGCATCTTTAGCCCTTCATTCTGTTATCCATCCCCTAGTCATCATTATTTGGCCCTTCCTTTTCCTTTTTACTGGTCTGTACTTCTGTATTTATTTTTATTATGATACCTTAAATATTTTGAAAGTAAACCATAACAAAATCTCAGAAAAGAATAAAGAGATCAAATGAAATTTCCTAAAAGTGGGTTTACTTTCAAATACATATGTAGTATAAGTAATAGTTAAGAAAGACAGACGGAATGAAGTTGAACAGGACAAGGAAAGGGAAAGAGTGGAGCATAGGGAAAGAGAGGAAATAAAGGCAAAATATTTATTATTCCAAGTGTGAATGTTTGCCTTGCATGGGCCAGTCAGTATAGACTATAAAATAAGTGTGACATAGAAAATTAATTAAGCATCTAGTAGGTAGGAAATGCTTGGAGCTGGAAATATGATCTTAATTGTGCAGATTCCAGAATGATAAATAGAAGGAAATTTACTTTCCTCTTTGTCAAACAAGCAAGTAGCACATGTAACTAACAGGACTAGAGGGCAGGTCTTGAAAACTCCTTTGGAAGTTTCAGTAATTATTTTATGGAGAAGTAGTTAAACATAAAGGATCATGAATAAGCCTTTAAAATTTGGTTAATATCCACTAATCTTAAACCTTAAAGATAGTTTGCTAAATAAAATAGTATTCAAGAGTATTTTTAAAGAATCTAGTAAGCATCATTTATGGTGAGAAAAAAAAGATAATTTATTTAAACAATGACTTGTTTTTCTATAGCACTTTAAATTTATATTATACTCATCTTATCCTTATAAAAATCCTATGAAAAAAGCAGAGCATATATTAATTAATTTTACAGAAGCAGAAGCATAGTAGGTGCTCAATACTGTAACTGAACATATAATGTTTCTCTGTTATTGGTGGAGATGATTAAAAAATTGATTTATTTGGAACTGAGGTATTTATGTTGAACATGAAAAATTTATATTATGACAAATTATGAAATAAAGGAACAGGCCAGCAAAGGTAGTTGTGGGATTGTGTTTCTTAGAGGCCTTTCAAAAATAAGGGATTCTCATTTCACTGTCATGGTTTAAAACTGATGAATCAAGAATATGGGAGCCAGGAGTAAATGATTTCCCTAGGTTTCATCCTATGTTACATAAACCATTATATTTAGGCAACAGTGGAAAAAGAAAACTAAGAAAAATTTCAAATCCATTATAAACATAAAATGCATTTTGCATTTAAGAACTTAAGATTTGTTATAAAAGTGATACATGTTTTAAAGAATTTTAGAAATTAGCCCAAAAAGAAAACAAGATAAATCAACAATAATTTTACCATCCGGAAGTCTACTGGCAGCATTTTGACTTCTGGAGCATTTCTTTCTTATTACCTCTGGATATATATATATGGCATGATGTTGGAGGGGGGGGAAAGCTTGTTTAATGGATGTATTTACTTTATAATTAAACATATAAATGGATTTTTGTCCAATTTTGATTTCTAATACATGGTATATTAGTTCTCTATTACTTTAGGAAATTACTCCAAAACTTAACTGCTTAAAACAACAAATAAGTATTATTTTACAATTTCTGTGGGCAAGGAGTTAGCCAGGATTAGCTTGGTTCTCTGCTTCCTGGTCTTTCAAAAGTCTGAAATTCAGGGTGTTAGCTTAATGTCTATCATCTCATCTGAGGTTCTGATTAGAGAAAGAGCAACATTTCAAGCTCACTCACTTAGTTGTTAGCAGGATTCAGTTCCTTGAGGGCTAGAGTTTACCTTCAGGACCTTGCCAGGATCTTCAACATGGTAGCTTGTTTCATCAAAGAGAGAAAAAGAGCGAGTCTCCTGGCAAGAAGAAAGTAGCAATCCTATGGAGTCGTCTTAAGGGGATCTCTAAACTTCAAGGAATCCCGGGATCCCTAAATTTCAAGGAATCCCACTAGGTGCTAATAATGAAAATCTGAGAAAAGAGCCTTCACAGTTCTGGCAAGAAAAAGGGAAGGGTAATCATTCTGAAATATGACCAATGTTCTCCATAACAAAGGCCTACTCTCCAGAGGGGAAAAACTTGGCCAGAGCTTTATCCTAGCTAAGGGAAGGGCATTTCTCCCACTCCAGTCCCCTCTAGCCTTTCTGTTGCACCAGATGGGTAGGGGGAGCTATACCTTGGGAAAAACACTTGTGAAGTTCACAGCTCAAAGACACAGGTCTAAAGATAGGAGTAAATCATAAGATTTTAGAGTGTTCCATCTCCTCCATATTTTAGCACCAAACCAGTAGGGCTCTGGGATGATAGTGGATTACAGCTAAAAGAGGTATAAGACACAAATGTGCTCTGAGGAAGAGCGTTTAGGGAAGCCCAAAGTCAAAAGGGAAAACAAAACCAAAAACACTAGAGGAAGGTAAAGCCTCTGACAACCGTAGCTTGAACATTAAACACAGTCCAAGTCTTAGTCAAATTAACATAAATCCTCACACTAAATTTCTAGTGTTTGCTTCAGTTTCTATGTACCTCAATTTCTATTACTTAATATAATATGTCTGCCCTTCAGCAAATAATTACAAGGTGTCTTAAAAGGTAAAGAGAATGAAACAATCTGAAAAGACAAAGCCAGCATCAGACTCCAACTCAAAGATGACAAAGCTTTTGGAATTATCAGACAGGGAATTTAAAATAAATGTGACTAGTAATCTAAGACTTCTAAAAAAAAAAGTAGATAACATGCAAGAATATTTTGGTAATATAAGCACAGAGATAGAAACTGTAAGAAAGAATAAAAGGAAAATGCTAGAAATCAAGAACACTCTAACAGAAATTAAAAACGTCTTTGATGGACCCATCAGTATACTCAACACAGCCAAGAAAAGAATCAGTAAGCTTGAAGATAGGCCAATAGAAACTTCCCAAGCTAAAGTGCAAAGAGAAACAGGAAGAAAACAAAACAGAACATAAAAAACTGTGGAAAAAAGTTTAAAAGGTATAACATCAGCATAATTGGACTACTAGAAGGAGAAGAAATGAGGATAAGGCAGAAGAAATGTTTGAAATGTTAATGCCTGAGAACTTTCCAAAATTGTCAACAGACACAAAACCTAGATGCAGGAATCTCGGAGAGCACCAAGCAGGATAAATACAATAAAACAAAACAAAGCAACCCCCTGGAAGGACCTAGGCATATCATATTCAAACTGTAGCAAATCAAAATCAAAGAGAAAACTTTGAAACAAGCCAAAGGGGTAGGGGAGAAACATCTTACCTATAGAAGAATAAGGATAAGAATTACCCATGCTTCTCATCAAAACCATGCAAACAAGAAGAATGGAATTACATATTTCAAAGGGCTAGAGGAAAAAAAAAAAACCCACCAACCTAGACTTCTATAACTAGCAAAATTATCCTTCCAAAGTTAAGGAGAAACAAACTTTCTTCATCAAAAGTTGAGAAAAAGATTGCCAGTAGACCCACCCTTCAGAAAATGTTAAAATAAGCTTTTCAGGACAAAAGAAAATGATACAGGACAGGAACGTGAATGTATATAAAGAAAGGAATATGAAGGAATAAATGAAGGTAAAATAAAATTTTTTATTTCTCTTACTCAAAATTCATCTAAAAGAACTGATTTTTAAAAGCAACTTTAGTAACAATGTATTAGGTGATTATAGCATATGGATAAGAGAAATGAATGGCAGCAATGTCACAGGAACAGTAGAGAGAAATTAGAAATAATCTGTTACAAGAAACTTGCACTAAATGTAAGTGCATCATGTTATTTAAAGGTGGACTTATGTTAGTTAAAAATGTCTGTTGTAAATTCTAGAGCAACCACTAAACTTCTTTTTAAAAGAATTGAAATTGGTACATTATGAGATGAAATAAAATGGAATTATATAAAATTCTCGATTAAAGCCAGAAAGGTAGAAAAAGAGGGGAAAATAAACCAAAAAAGCAATTAATAGAAACTTTACAAATATAGTAGATATTAATCCAACCATAACAATAGTCACTTTAAATGTGACTGGTCTAAATACACCAATTAAAAGACACAGATTGTCAGAGTGGATAAAAAAAAATAGGACCCAACTATGTTGTCGAAGAGAAATCCACTTTAAATATAAAAATTCAAATAGTTTTAAAGTAAAGGGTTGGAGAAGATTCTAAGACTAATCAAAAGAAAGCAGGGTAGTTATATTAATTTCAGACAAACCTAACTTCAGAACAAGGAAAGTTATCAGGGATAAAGAAGATTATTATGTGAGAGAGAGTGGTCAGTTCTTCAGAAAAATATATGTACCTTAGATATATGTACCTTCAGATATATGTACCTAACAAAGCAGCATCAAATATGAGACAAAAACTACAGAAGTTCAAGAAGTAGACAAATCCACTATAGTGGGAGACTTCAATGCCCCACTGTTAGTAATTTATGAATCAAACAGGAAGAAAATAAATAAGGATAAATGACTTGAATGGCATGATCAATCAACTTGATCCGATTGACATATGTAGAATACTCTATCCAACAACATCTTCTTGAGAAGATCACATGGAACATTCAGTAAAAGATTCTGGAGCCATGAAGAACTGAAAAATACTGAAATTGTAAAAATTATATTCTTAGATAACAGTAGAATTAACCTAGAAATCAATAACAAAAAGCTGAAAAGTATTCCTAAACATTTGGAAATTAAATCATACACTTCTAAATACTGTGTGAGTCAAAGTCACAAGAGAAGTTTCAAAATGTTTTGAATTAAATGAAAATGAAAACACGACATCAAAATTTGTGGGATGCACCAAATGTCCAGAGGACAATTTATAGCATGGAATGCATGTATAAGAGTATAAGACAGACCTTAAGTTACCCATATCTGCCTTCCTTAAATGAATGATTTTTGGTTTATAAAAATGATTATTGAAAACACAAAAAAATTTAGTGGTCTAAGACAGTTAGTCCTGGGTTATATGACAGGAGATTTCACAAATTCAACTTTGCGTAGATTATTTATTAAGATACATAATAAAGTATTGTTGAAATTTAGCCTATTTTTTTCCATACATACAAAAAATACAAAACATTTGTGTGCAGTTGAGCTATATTGGAGTGAGAATATAAGTTAAGCAATAGCCATCATTGTTTTCTATCCAAACCATGATGTGATATAAAGTAGAAGTCCTCAAATTTTTGGTCTTAGGACTTCCTTAAAAATTATTTGTAACTCCAAAGAAATTTTATTTATATGGGTTTTATCTATTTGTATCTACCACATTAGAAGTTATAACAGAAAATTTTTAAATAATTATTTATTCATTTATTCTTAAATAACAGTAATGACCCCACATGTTAATGTAAGTAACATATCTTAATGCCAAGTAACTATTTTCAAAAATAGAAGCATTTAATGAAAGGAGTGACATTATGCTTGGTTTTGCAAATCTCTTCACTATCCAGCTTAATATAAGGTTTCTCACATTTCTCACATTTGTTTCTGCATTCAATCTGTTGTGGTATATTGTTTTGACTGAAGTGTATGAAGAAAATCCAGCCTCATACAGATATGTAGTAGGAAGAGGGAGGGATATTTTAATAGTCTTTTTGGATAATTGTGATTGTTTTTTGATACTACTCAACTGAACAAGTGGCAGTTTCTTAAAGGGTAATTGCTATGTGGAATCTGAAACTATATCAATGAATTTCCTCTGCTCTTCATA
>CM052887.1:33078651-33111147 GCA_028534135.1 Potos flavus | reverse complement strand
CTTTGTCTGGTTTTGGGATCAAGGTAATGCTGGCCTCATAAAATAAGTTTGGAAGTTTTCCTTCCATTTCTATTTTTTGAAACAGTTTTAGGAGAAAGGTATTAATTCTTCTTTAAATGTTTGGTAGAATTCCCCTGGGAAGCCATCTGGCCCTGGGCTCTTGTTTGTTGGGAGATTTTTAATGACTGCTTCAATCTCCTTACTGGTTATGGTTCTGTTCAGGTTTTCTATTTCTTCCTGGTTCAGTTTTGGTAGTTTATACATCTCTAGGAATGCATCCATTTCTTCCAGATTGTCAAATTTGCTGGTGTATAGTTGCTCATAATATGTTCTTGTAATTGTTTGTATTTCTATGGTGTTGGTTGTGATCTCTCCTCTTTCATTCATCATTTTATTAATTTGGGTCCTTTCTCTTTTCTTTTTGATAAGTCTGGCCAGGGGTTATCAATCTTATCAATTCTTTCAAAGAACAAGTTCCTAGTTTCATTGACCTATTCTATTGTTCTTTTGGTTTCTATTTCATTGATTTCTGCTCTCATCTTTATTATTTCTCTTCTGTTGGGTTTAGGCTTTCTTTGCTCTTCTTTCTCCAGCTCCTTTAGGTGTAGGGTTAGATTATGTATTTGAGACCTTTCTTGTTTCTTGAAAAAGGCTTATACCGCAATATACTCTTCTCAGGACTGCCTTTGCTGCATCCCAAAGATTTTGAACAGTTATGTTTTAATTTTCATTTATTTGAGTGAATTTTTTAAATTCTTCTTTAATTTCCTGGACCCATTTATTCTTTAGTAAGATGGTCGTTAGCCTCCGTGTATTTAAGTTCTTTCCAACTTTCCTCTTGTGGTTGAGTTCTAGTTTCAAAGTATTGTGATCTGAAAATATGCAGGGAATGATCCCAATCTTTTGGTACTGACTGAGACCTGATTTGTGACCCAGGATGTGATCTGTTCTGGAGAATGTTCCATGTGCGCTAGAGAAGAATGTGTATTCTGGTGCTTTGGGATGGAATGTTCTGAATATATCTGTGATGTCCATCTGGTCCAGTGTGTCATTTAAAGCCTTTATTTCCTTGTTGATCTTTTGCTTAAATGATCTGTCCATTTCAGTGAGGGGGTGTTAAAGTCCCCTACTATTAGGGGACTTTATTTATTATTAAATAAATATTTTATTTATTATTTATTTATTATTTTATTTGTTATTTATTATTATATTTTATTGTGGTATAATATTTATATATAATATATATTATATATTATATTTTATTTTTATTATATATAATTAAATTTATTATATATAATATATATAATATAATATATATTTATTATATATAATATATAATAAATATTATTTGTTATTTATATTATTTATCATTTATTTCATTTATTATTTATTTATTATTTATTATTTACTTTATTTATTATTAAATAAATATTGTTGTTAATGTGTTTCTTTGATTTTTATTAATTGGTTTATGTAGTTTGCTGCTCCCATCTTAGGAGCATAGATATTTAAAATTGTTAGATCTTCTTGTTGGATCGACCCTTTAAGTATGATATAGTGTCCTTCCTCATCTCTTATTATAGTCTTTGGCTTAAAATCTAATTTGTCTGATATAAGGATTGCCACCCCAGCTTTCTTTTGATGTCCATTAGCATGGTAAATTGTTTTCCACCCCCTCACTTTAAATCTGGAGGTGTCTTTGGGTCTAAAATGAGTTTCTTGCAGATAGCATATCGATGGGTCTTGTTTTTTTTAATCCATTCCGATACCCTGTGTCTTTTGATTGGGGCATTTAGCCGATTTACATTCAGGGTAACTATTGAAAGATATTAATTTAGTGCCATTGTATTGCCTGTAAGGTGACTGTTACTGTATATTGTCTCTGTTCCTTTCTGGTCTGTTACTTTTAGTCTCTCTCTTTGCATAGAGGGCCCCTCTCAATATTTCCTTTAGGGCTGGTTTGGTGTTTCCAGATTCTTTTAGTTTTTGTTTGTCCTGGAAGCTTTTATCTCTCCTATTTTCAATGACAGCCTAGCTGGATATAGTATACTTGGCTGCATATTTTTCTCATTTAGTACTCTGAATATATCATGCCAGTCCTTTCTGGCCTGCCAGGTCTGTGGATAGATCTGCTGCCAATCTAATATTTCTACCATTGTAGGTTACAGACCTCTTGTCCCGAGCTGCTTTCAGGATTTTCTCTTTGTCTCTGAGACTAGTAAGTTTTACCATTAGATGACAGGGTGTTGACCCATTTTTATTGATTTCGAGGGCCTTCTCTGTGCCTTCTGGATTTTGATGCTTGTTTTCTTCCCCAAATTAGGGAAGTTCTCTGCTATAATTTGCTCCAATATACCTTCTGCCCCTCTCTATGTTTCTTGTTCTTCTGGGATCCCAATTATTCTAATATTGTTTCATCTTATGGTATCACTTATCTCTCAAATTCTCCCCTCGTGAGCCAGTACGGAATTCATTTATTAGTTCTAACAGTTTTCTGTTCAATTCTTTAGTGATTGTACATGTACAATATCATATCATTTGCACATAGTGATAGTTTTACTTCTTTTTTTCCAATTAGGTTGTCTCTTATTTCTTTTTCTTGCCTAATTGCTCTGGTTAGGATTTCCAATACTATGTTGAATAAAAGTGGTGAAAATGCACATTCTTGTCCTGTTCCTAATCTTAGAGGGAAAGCTTTCAGCTTTTTACCATTAAGTATGATATCAGCTGTGGGCTTGTCATACGTGGCCTTTTTTATGTTGAATTGCATTTCTTCTTTGTTGAGAATTTTTATCATAAATAGGTGTTGAATTTTTTTCAAATGCTTTTTCTGCATCTATTGGATGATTACATGATTTTTATCATTCATTTTGTTAATGTAGTGTATCACACTGGTTGATTTGCCAATATGAATCATCCTTACATCCCCAGAATAAATCCCTTTTGATTATGGTATGTGATCCTTTTAATGTATTGTTGAATTTGCTTTGCTAATATTTTATTGAGCATTTTTTGCGGCTATGTCCATCAGGAATATTGGCTTGTAATTTACTTTTCTTAGGGTATCCTTGTCTGGTTTTGGTATCAGGGTAATGCTGGTTTCATAAAATGAGATTAGTAGGTTCCTTCCTCTTTAACTTTTTTAAAGAGTTTGAGAAGGATTGGTTTTTAATTTTTCTTTGAATGTTTGGTAGAATTCATTAGTAAAGCTGTCTGGTCCTGGACTTTTGTTTCTCAGGAGGTTTTTGATTATTGATTCAATCTCCTTACTAGTAATTTGTTCATATTTTCTAGTTCCTCATGATTCAATCTTGGTAGGTTTTATTTTTCTAGGAATTACTGATTTCTTCTAGGTTGTCCAATTTTTAAGTATATATTTGTTGATAGTGGTCTCTTATGATCTTTTGTATTTCTGTGGCATCAGCTGTAACATCTCCTCTTTCATTTTTTATTTTATTTATTTGAGTCTTCTTTTTTTCTGGATGATTCTAGCTAAAGGTTTTTCAATTCTGTTTATCTTTTCAAAGAACCAGCTCTTAGTTTTGTTGATCTTTTCTATTTTTTTTAGTCTCCATTTCATTATTTCTGCTCTAATCTTTGTTATTTCCTTCCTTCTACTAACTTTGGACTTTGTTTGTTCTTTTTCTAGTTCCATGAGGTGTAAAGTTAGGTTTTTGAGATTTTTCTTATTTCTCGAGGTAGGCATTTATTGCTATGGACCTTCCTCTTAGAACTGCTACACTAGAGGTGTTCAATAGCAGACTAGATGAAGCAGAGGAAAGAATCAATCACTTGAAGACAAAGCAGTGGAACACAGAGCAGCAAAAAGAAAAAAGTATGAAGAAAAGTGAGGAAAGCTTAAAGGATTTAGGGGATAACATCAAATGGTCTAACACTCACATTATAGGGCTCCCAAAAGGAGAAGAGAGAAAGAAAGGGGAAGAATCTCATTTGAAGAAATAATGACTGAAAAATTCCCTAACCTGGAAAAAGAAAAGGACATCAAGATCCAGAAAATCCAGAGTTCCAAATAAGAGGAACTCAAAGATACACGCCAAGACACATTATAAAATGTCAAAAGTGAAAGATAAGGAGAGAACATGAAAAACAGCAAGAACAAAACAACTTGTTATGTACAAGAGAGCCCTCATTAGACCATTAGCAGATTTTTCAGTAGAAACTTTGCAGACCAGATGAAAGTGGCACAGTATATTCAAGGTACTCGAAGAAAAGAATTACTAAGCAAAAATACTCTACCCAGCAAAGTTACCATTCAGAAGTGAAGGAGAGATAAAGAGTTTTCCAGACAAGTAAAAGCTAAATGGATTCATTGCTGGCCTTACAAGAAATGCTAAAGGGACTTATTTAAGTTGAAAAAAAAAAAAAGGGTACTAATTAGTAATAACACATATGAAAGAATAAATCTCACTGAAAGGGTAAATATATAGTAAAGGAAGTGGATAAATCACTTATAAAGCTAGTATGAAATTTAAAAGAAAAAATAGTAAAAAAAGTATAATTAAAATAATTAAAGGATACACAAGATTTAAAATGCAAAAGGTAATATCAAAAACAAAACATGGGGTGAGGTGCATAATAATGTTGCATTTTACTTTGTGATCAAGCTTAAATTCTTAACAACTGAAAACAGACTACTATAGATATAAGTTGTCATATGTAGAGCAAAAACATATAGTAAATACACAAAAGATAAAGAGAGAGGAATAGAAGCATAACCACTAAAGAAGGTCATCAAACCACATCAAACCACAAAGGAAGAGAGCAAGAGAAGAAGAAAGAACAGAGAAGAACTCAAAAAAGGCCAGAAAATAATGCACAAAATGTCAATAAGCACATTCCTATTAATAATTACTTTAACTATAAATGGACTAAATTCTCCAATCAAAAGACAGAGTGGCTGAATAAAAAAAGAAATAAGACCTCTCTATATGCTGCCTACAAAAGACTCACTTCAGATGTGAAGATACATAAAGACTGAAAGTGAAAGAATAGTCCACGAAAGTAGGAACCAAAAGAAAGCTGGAATAGCTATTCTTATATCATAAAAATTAGATTTAAAAACAAAGGCTGTAGTAAGAGATAAAGAAGGATATTATATGGTGATCAATCCAACAAGAAGATAGAAAATTTGTGTAAATATTTATGTACCCAACATTTATGTACCCAACATATATATAAATATATAAAGCAAATATTAATAGACCTAAAGGGAAAAATAGACATCAATACAATAGTAGTGGAGGACTTTAATATCACACTTACACCAATGAATAGATCATCCAGACAGAAAATCAATACAGGAACATTGGCCTAAAATGACACATTAAATCAGATAGACTTAACAGATATTTTGCACTTTGTATGGCTCTTTTACTCATGTCTAATTTTATAACATCATGATTGGTCATTTGGAAAATGTTGCTTCATTGATTTATACAGATTTTCTAAATGTTGACACATTTTATAATTCAGTATCAACAAATCACATTCATTAATATCTCACCAGTCTTATCTGAAAAGCCTTTAAGTATTGGGAAGCTGTCAAGCTCACCGTGGCAGATACAAATTTTCCAAAATTCTAATTTTTGCTTGATAGCTCAAATTTTATTGTCGGCAACAAATACTGTCAGTTGTTTTCCTTGAAGTGACAAGCTCACTTTGTTCATTTTTGACAAAATGTCTGCCAGATACCCAAGTCTGAATAACCATAGTTTGTCAGTCATTCTTTCAAGCAAAAATGGCATTCTATTAAAAAAAAAAAAGCTAGTTTAGCTCTCAACTCAAATAACTGCACAGATGCATTTCATACTTCTGTATGCAGCAGAAGTGCTTTATATGTACTTCCCATTTTGTCATACTGAAAAGAAACATGTCAAGGGTTGAGACCTAATAAAATAATTTTTACTACTTCATCGAAGATATCCTTAAGTGACAGTGGCTTTTTTTTCCTGCAAGTACATGATGATGAAAAATATGACTCTAATTGGCATCTTGGTGCCACTGCCTCTATTTGGACCAAGTCACGGGCACTTACACTTGGCATTGCTTTTGCACTATTAGTGCAAATGTCAAAACAGTAAAAAAGGCAGATAGTGTCAATATTTTTATGAAAATAGTTTTGATCCCATAGACTTCCTGAAGGGGAACCCACAGACTTCGAAAATTGCTATGTAGGGAGATCCATGAAGAGAATAAAAAGGCCTGTGTCATTCATGTCCAGATAACTCAGTTCCTGCTCTGTCACCGTCATAATGATATGAAAATCTTATGAGGTAGCATTTGTAGGCATGGTAGAATGGAGAAGCTAAGGTAGAAGTAATCACAATACATGAATGTGAGGGGTTCTAATTCTATCAGAGGGAAATTGTAAAAGAGGGTAGTAATCTAAACAGCCTAGAGTTTCAGGATCACTGTATAGTACAGTTGTTGTGCAGATGTCTGTTCTACAAAGTATGTATAACATTTTAGTTTTGTAAAATTGTTGTAAGATTGAAGGAGATGGTGGGGAGAGAAACTGCTTTTTAGGAGAAATGTGGGAAGAATCCACTGGCAATGGAGCTCAGGCCATCACAGTCCTGTCATTTCTGAATATGCACAAAGCTAACAGCTAGTGAAATATTGGGCACAACTTCATTTTGATGAAAAATGAGGAGAGCATATCTGAGTTGACATGACAGTGTTAAGAATGTGGCTTGTTCAGATATCTGTGGTTTTGGATATCAGCTTGTTTTGCCCTTACAGTCATATTGCTCTGTCTATAAGAAACATAACCTCCGCTCAGGAAGTGGTGGGTTAAAGGCAAGTGAAAGACATCCATGCATTCTGGATGTCTGAGGAATGCATTAGTACATGTAGTGATACCAATCAGAGCAGGAGCACAGGCCTTTTCTTATTAACATACATGGTTGAGGGGATATTAACCAATACCTCGGCCTCTTCCAGTCAACTGCTTTAATCCTTCTTCTGTTTAATGGAAAAAAATCTTCCAGGGCTGAAGTAAAAGCAGAAGTGGATGTAAACAAAATTAAAAAGTCAGGTTTTCAGGCTGTATCTGTAATAAGCTTTCAGCTGAAATGAAATATAATTAGTAAGCATGATAATGCAGTTTGCTTCATTTAGCTCTTCAGTGGGTTTATAAACAAATTCTATCGGTTAACTTGTAAAGCAGATGCATCCACTTACACTCTGGCTAAGCACGTTAGAGAAGACAGACTCATGCAGGTGCAAGGGAAACGATGGGATGATCCATTTTTCAATTTACCAGTTGGGGATGTTGCCAGCAACGAACATGCACCATTTTTAAATGCTCCCAGTAAAGAAAGTTAAGAAATGTTTCATCTGAGGGATTAAGGAAGAAAAAGCGGGGAGCAGCACTCAAATTCTCAAAGTAAACACTAATGTTTACTTTGTAATGCTCCCATGATGATAACCTCAAGTGTCATTTGGGGTCTGAGCATACATTTAGTAACTGAATGCTGTTTATGCCTACCAAAATATTAGCAGTGAGTACAAGGTGGGACTGAGATATTTTTCAAACATTTCTGTATTTTTATATTTTACTCATTTTACCTTTATGATGCAAAAAAAAATTTATTTAAAAAAGTGAATAAAAACAAAACTTTGGGGCTCATCCCAGAAAAGATTTTTTAAATACTAATAATGAATTACTCTTTTAAATAAGGTTTAGCCTGTTTGGATTTGGAAAAATCAAATCCTCTCACATTGGGATGGTCACATGGAAGCCACTGAAAATAAACTATCCTATTTTTTATGAAAATAATATGATCAGCATGCTTAGTTAACAAGAGAAGAAGTTCCAGTTTTTTCTAAATTAGAAATTTGCATTTTTATTCATGCAAAATGAATTAGGGAGTCAGCACATTGAAGGGCAGAGTGTGCACTCAGCTATTTTGTAGGAAAAAGAAATCAAGAAGTTTTAAGAGACTGAGAATTATCCCCCCAGTAAATCAGAAGACTAGTTAAAAGATGTGGCTAGAGGGGCGCCTGGGTGGCTCAGTGGGTTAAAGCCTCTGCCTTCAGCTCAGGTCATGATCTCAGGGTCCTGGGATAGAGCCCCGCATCGGGCTCTCTGCTCAGCAGGGAACCTGCTTCCTCCTCTCTCTCTGCCTGCCTCTCTGCCTACTTGTGATCTCTCTCTGTCAAATAAATAAATAAAATCTTTAAAAAAAAAAAAGATGTGGCTAGCCTAGAGGAAAAACTCTTCCATCTTTATTTTGCCAAATTTTCTCAAAACTTAGATCAAATTCTAACTCCCCCAACTTAACCTCCACCAACTCTCATTCTCACTTCTTTCTGGGAAATTCTATGGCTCTTCCTATCTGTGCTATTTCTGTGGCCCTCAACCCAGCTGCCCTATGCTTTTTATGTGCATGTCCTATCTCTCCAACAAGATGGAGCAAAAACCATGGTTTATCTCTTTTGGCATTCTTAGTGGCTAGTATCATGCTCTATGTTTGGGAATCACATATATCCTGATGATGAAATAAGAGAAAAGAGTATGTGTGTATCTGTAGGACTGGCTCAGAGACCTAGAAATGATTTTTGACAGAGTGGACTTCTTAACCAAAATTTCCCAACAGTTTAGATAATAAAAATGCTGGTTATATCTCTTCATCTAGATGGATTTAGCCTCAATAATGACTATAAAATGGCAATTTGTAAATAATGATTACATTGTACTTACATAAAAGCCTTCAGCCAATATGAAAAAACACCCTTATAAGAGAATATATGGGCACCCTAGGGTGTCAGCCTAAAATTGTACATCAGAAATAATTGCGATTATTTTTTTTATTAACACATAATGTATTATTTGCCCTAGGGTACATGTCTGTGAATCATCAGGCTTACATATTTCACAGCACTTACCATAGCACATACCCTCCCCAATGTCCATAACCCAGCCACCCTATCCCTACCCGCCCCTACCCCCCAGCCACCCTCAGTTTGTTTCGTGAGTTTAGGAGTCTCTTATGGTTTGTCTCCTTCCTGATCCCCTCTTGTTTCATTTCCCTCCCCCACCCCCCATGACCCCCCCGCCCTGCCTCTCGAATTCTTCATATCAGAGAGAATGGTGATTATTTTTTTAAAAAGCTTTGTTAGGACTGGCTCTGTCCTGTGAAACATCTTTATCAAAATACATTGCATTAGACTTGTAATATCTAAATGGTGGATGCATAGTATAGTCTGACTCTTGATGCCCACCTTGAGGGTTGTAAGGTAATGCTGTCCATCACTTTCGTAACCTATTGATGTGCAAATCTTTAAACTTATCTAAATCTTTGAGTCTACTTTCCCTAGTCAACAAAACAACAACAACAAAATGCCTTTGACAAGTCCTTATTCATTAATATATTTATTCAATAAATATGCATTGCCCAACTACTGTGTCCCTGCTCTTGTTTTAGGCATTCAGGATATAGAAATGAACAAAACAAGAAAAAAAAATTCTTGCCTTCATCTTGTTCATTCTACTGAGGAAGAAAAACAACAAGCAAACATAACAAACACTGTCAGAAAAATAGAACAAGGTAAGAGAAAAATGGGGGCGTTAGGCTGGGGTGGGAGGTTCACTTTTAGTGGAGTTAGTCAAGATAGTGAGATAATGACACTTAAACCAACACTTGAAGGAGGTGGGAGTTAACCATGAAAATATGTTCTCTAATTTTCTAATAGTTTTTGAAATCTTACATTTAGTTCAAGCATTAAGTCTATGCAGTTGGTCTTAGCACACGCATCTTACATTCTCAACTTGCTTTTTAATTCCTTTATTTAACAAACATTTACTGATGACATAATATGTGCCACATAGTCCCTGTATCAAAACCTAATGGGTGAGGCAGACAAATGGATAAATAAGTTATCATGCTCTGAAAGAACTGAGCAGAGGCCATGGGATCCTGAGGAAGGGGAGAGTAACTTCCCAGAAAAATCAGGAAGTCTTCATAGAGAAGATGGTAGCATTTCAGTGAGATCTGTAGAAACACTTAATAGGGATAAAATCTAAGATGATAAAAATATTGGAAATTAAATAGTTGATTCTTATAGACACAGAAAGTACATAGGATTGCCATTCATAATATTTTCTAGAAATGTACATAGAAATGCTGAAATGTCTAGATTCTTGCCATATTAGCTCTCAGTAATAATAGGGTAAATGTTAACATTTCTTTAGCACTGAGTATCTACGTGTTCTGATCCTTGTCATGTATTCTTATTTCAACTCTCAGGAAGTTTTCTTTCAAAGATTGATAGACATATGAACAATTATTGTGCATTTTCAATGCAAAGCCATTAGACTGGATCTCACACAAAGAATCTTCACTTATATTTTTCCTATCACAGTTTCATATATGTATTACCTTATTCATAATTTTCAAAGTGCTTTCATGTTGTATTACTTGGTTGTCTTTCTATCCCTTATGACCATTTTGTCCACAATATCTCCAACGGATCTTAGTTCTAGGATACTAAAATCTCTAGAAGGTAGGCTTTCTTCCTATCCTCAGTTAAATTCTATAATACAAATTCAGATTATTGCAACAGTTTTGCTTATTGTGGGCATCTAGCATTGTGCTAAGAAAAATCTGTGTGCTAAATAAATGTTTCTTTTCCCTTCCTCCCTGAAGGAAATTATCATGTCCTTTAAGACCCAATTCAGCTTACTAGAACTAAGAATCTTTTTGCCCTACCCCACCCCACATAGATTGTTCTCTTAATTGTACATAACGTCATCTCTTTGCATCTTCTCTTTCCCACCCACTGTCTCATCTCAGCTTTTTAAAATATACTCTTAGGTATCTTACAGGCTCTATAATGGACCAGTTTTTCTCTAGCTCCATCAGGATTTCTGTGGAATTCAATGTTACATTGAATTATTTTCTGGCTTCTGGTCTGGTTCACTAGGAGAGGGATCACTGGAATTTTTTGTCCCTCATTGGGTCATTGATGCTAGAAGGATGGTCAAATGACTCCCAAGCAACCTTCTGGGGCTTGTCATTCTTCCAACTAGGCCTCAACTAGGGATATGCTCCTATCTCCTTACCATGTTCTCAAACAGACTTCTCAGAAACACGCTGGAATCATGGCACATGTTCTGACTCCATCTAACAGTCTTGGCCCTGATTTCAGTTCCCAAGTTGCCTAGATGCGACTTCTATGTTGCCTTTACTTATGGTGGATGTGGACAAGCTCTGTTATGTCCTGGGCACTGTTTTATAGCCTACCCTAACCCCGATCGGTGCAATAGCTCTTTCCTCATATTCCCTTAAATTGTTGCTAATTCCCTTTCCGCTGCCTGCCTTCCACCACCATCTACCCACTGTCACCCTACCTCTTTCCACTCCTCCCCTCTTTTCCAGGCTGTTATTCTCAGTCCAGACAAACTACGATCCTATAGACCCTTTATTCACACTCATTTCTTCCCTCAGCCTTAGAGGCTAACCCTGCTATGATCTTGGTCTTTCCTTATTGCCATGCTGTAGCTATAACATCAACTGGAGCCATGAAGAACAACTGCCCTAGAACCAACTCTAAGACAAATCAAAACATGACATCCACAGAGATCCGTGAATATTAATTGAGAGTTTTTGCATCACTAAAGGACTGTCTTCTACAGAGTGTTTCAGGGGAAGCAGAACAACTATTTTTACCCTAGGAGCTAGGGATTCCCAGAGCTGCTCCACGGTAATTCAGAATGCATTAGTACCACGTGAAAGCTCTTCCTGTACTTATCACCAAGGGAATTTTTAACCTCAAAGTGTGTATTTGTTTTTAGAAGAGGATCACAGTTACTATACATGAAAAATATTTTATTTGTATCTCCCCAAAGATGGTTGAAGTTGGTATAAAACACCTGGAAAACCATTTCTGTAAAATGATGGTCCTTTTTAGAAGTGCTACTTTTCTTTGCTTAAAATAATTCTAAGTGAGACCCTTTCTCCAAGAACTACAATCAATCCATCTTTCTTTCTTTCTTCTTTCTTTCTCTTTCTTTCTTTTTTTTCTTTCTTTCTTTCTTTCTTTCTTTCTTTCTTTCTTTCTTTCTTTCTTTCTCTCTCTCTCTTTCCTTCTTTCTTCTTTCTTCTTTTTTTGCAAGAACTACAGTGATGTGAATTCTTTCCTAATGCAAAGAATTTTATCATATTTATGATTACTGAAATGCCAAATTATTTGGCATGAATATTTTTGTGAGGGAGAGAAAATTGATTATTCTTAATTTGATATGAAAATTAAAAGAGAAATGTCATTATCATATGCAAAATTTTTTTGTAAATGTGATCTACTACATAATATACAGTGATGTTATCAGTGGAAGTAGCTCCTGAAATAAGCGATGTTTAGCATGTTATGAAATTCAAGGAGGCCTTCATGGTAGGGAAGAAAATTGATATGAAATAGGCATTTTTACTTTATAAATTAATATTTTTCATTTGAAAATGTTTATTTTAGGTACTCTTTTATCCTTTTTTTTTTTTTCCTAAAATGCTTTTTAGGGGAAATGCTATATGCAAGACACTAAATCCTGGTGATGTTTTCATTACGTAACATTAGTAATTTCTAGGGCATGGAGTAAAAAGGTAATTGAATCATAGAGGATAAAGTCAATTATCTAGTGACCATCCAACACACTTAATTTTTCCTCTAAACTAGTATGAGTTGCAGGATAGACCATCTTGGTAATAGATGTTTCGTTTGTGTTTATTTTTTGAGACAGATATTGGATAAATTACATTAAATTTCTTCAGAATGGGAATATATATTAGCATATAATTTCTAAGTTTGTCAATATAGCATATTTCAAGCTTTTGTGCAGAAAATCATGGTGATAGTTGCTGCTGGCAGAGGGGAAATGAGAAGACATATCTCTACTCCATACTCTAGCAGTGCTCCTCAAACTTTAATGTGCATATGAATCAGCTGGGGATGTTAATAAAGTACAGATTCTGGTTTAGTAGGTTTGGGGTTTCTAACAAGCTGTTAGGTGATGCCAATGCTGCTGATTCAGAGACCACACTATGAGTAGAAAGGCCTAGAAGTAAAAATTGCTTTATACTAGAGATAGGGAGCATCTTGCACAAATTTGGGAGAATCTTCTCGACTCAAGAAACTTGGCATCCTTGCCTAATATATCTTATAGCTAAATTTGCTCATTTCAGTCAAATCCCCTCAAATTTGTCCAAAATTATTGGGCAAATGAACATATATAAATTGGCAAGTAATCTTTACTAACATGGGGCCATTCTGGGTGCACACAAACTCCCATCCATAGACCATAAATTGTCCCCGAGGGATAAAGGGCAGTTCTGATTCCACTAGACTTAAGCCTGGGAGTGTGAGTTTTACAAATCAGCTAAGTGCAGGGAAACTACCCTGCAAGGAGCTGACATTACGAACCACACTTATTCCTATTGTGAGAATTATTGGCAAAAGCAGAGGGAAAGGAAATTTTCTTGAAGACTTTATTTCCAAAGAGTAATAAACAAAAATAACACAGAACATGCCATCTGAGGCATAGGACTTAGGACAAATGGGGTTTGCTTTCTATGAATGGTACTCAGGAGAGAAACCAACAGCTAAGCAGGGTATGCTTGAGAGCCAACAGCTCGCACATTTCACTATCTCATGAAAAGCATAATTTACAGAGTTGTGGTAATAATAACGATGATAAAGATGTGAATTAATAAACTCACCAGTGAAACCACCATTCAAATACACTTTCCGTAATTTAATTAGCCTAGGCTGCACTTTCTCTGTCAATCCCAAACTTACAGGGATTGAATTCTTAAGTACATTTTTCACTCAGTGATTCTGAGAAGTTTATTTTTACCTGGCAAATTATTTTAAATGTGAGACAAAGCAGGGCTACGGTAGTGAAATCATATAGGAAGTCTGCGTTCCTGCTCCCTGGGCCTGGGCCCTGGCTGCCCCGGACCCTGGTGTACAAAGAGCTGGTGTGAATTTCAGATCCTGGGTCTGCTCTAAATCACAGAAACTGGAGAAATTAGAAATGACACCATTTACCCAGGGGCCTTTGCTGAAGAGTATTTTTTTTGGAACTTTTACATCAGTCTCAGAACTCACTGGCTTCATTAAGACGTATTTGTCATTGTGTTAGGAAGGAAGGAAAGAACATGTTATTAGCTAGGGATTTTTTTTTTCTTTGCCCTCCATCAGCCTCCTTTCTCATTTCATTTCATTGCGTGTGGTATTTCCCCTCCCTCTCAAGATATCGTTTATATCTTTTGTCTTAAGATTCTTGATGCAGCAACCTATGTTCACTTTCCTGGTGCATGTTCTGAGGAAATAGATTTCTTTATGTGCACGTAGTTTTGGAAGTAAACTCCACAGTGTCAGTTGAGAGATGGTACTATGGGTCATCACTTAACTTCCCTGTTGTTGTAGTGTTTTTCTTCTCCTAACTACATCTTTCTTTCCTTTCCTTTTAAAATTTGCATATTCAGAGCAAGGGAAGAAATCATGAGAAATAGTGTGTGTGTGTGTGTGTGTGTGTGTGTGTGTGTGTGTGTGTGTGTTTTAGGATGATTGTCATTGAAACTGATATGTCTAGTCGATAACAAAAACTGTCCTAGCCTCCCACGGAACACAAGCCCGGAGGGCTGGAAGAAACAAAGCCATCCTCAGAGATGAGTGGGGAGGGGTGTGGGATCAAGCACAGCCTCTCATCCCTGTGGCACCAGCCAGATCCCACAAACCATTTTATCATCCTCTGGCCCTAGGAGATCAAGGAAGGCAATGTTTGGAAAGTTCACGTCAAGGCTGAGTTAAATACTCCAGTCTTTTGTTTGTCCTAGTGGCTTTTCCCTGACTTTTCCTGGGACATTCAGTGTAGTCTGAGTAGGCCTCTAGGCCCTTTTTTTTTTTTTTTTTTTTAATTTTTGGTTTGGTTTAGTTAGAGGCCTTCATTCAGCATTCCCTGATTGGCTTCCATGCCTCCCCATCTCCTATGTAAATTTGGACCTTTTGCTAATAGTTGGGAATAAGAAGAGATTCTTTTCTCTTTATATTGGGGACCCTGTTCACCTCCACGTCAAAAGCAGCTTTGACTACTGTTTGCAGACAGTTTGCATACTCTATGTATTTTGAAAAGTTAAAAAAAAAAAGTTCTAGAGATGCTGGGTGGCTCAGGTCATGATCTTGGTTTTGGCTCAGGTTGTGATCTCAGGGTCACAAGTTCGAGACCCGGGTGAGGCTCTGAGCTCCGTGTGGAGTCTGCTTAAGTTTCTTCCTCTTCCTCTCCCTCTCCCCTCCACTTACTCGCATGCTTATTCTCTCTTTCTCTCTCTCTCTCAAATAAATAAATAAATAAATCTTAAAAAAGAAAAAGTTCTAGGCCTAGGGAAATACCTCTGACCCAGAGAGACGTTTTCTTATTGCTAAGATTAATGTCTGGAAAATATATTTTGCCCAAATATGGTTAATGATACTATTTCTGAAATTGCTAGTAACAAAATGTCCATCTTAAAAAAATAATTAAAAAAAAAAATTTGGGGGGGAGGTTGAGGGCAGTGGGAGTGACTGCTAATAAATATGGGATTTCCTTTGGGGGTGATAAAAGTGTTTTAAAATTGAAGTAATGGGTTGTACAACTCTGAAAATAGTAAAAAAATACTGAATTGTGTATTTTATCAGATCACCTGGAGAGCATTTAAAATTTACTAAGTTCCAAGCCCCACTTAAAAGCAAAAGAAATAAAATGGGTATGGGGAAGAGCCCATCAGTACATTATAAATATCTTCCTCTTTTTTAAAAATTTGAGTTGAACATTTAAGTGATTCCAAAATTATAACAATGTAAAGATTCTCACCTCCAGCTATCTCTCCATCCACCCTGTCCCCTGCCCCTACACTATACAGAGGTAACCACTTTTATTAGTTTTTGTGTATCTTTCTAGTGCAATTTTCTATAAACTAGTGGTTTTCAAACCACTAGTAGGATGCATCAGGATCATGTAGAGGGCTTGTGAAAACACAGATGTCAGGTCCCCACCCTTGGAATTTCTGATTCAGTAGGTGTGGGGTGAGTCTGAGAATTACATTCCTAGCAAGTCTTAAAGTGATGCTGCTGCTGGCCTGTAGAACCACTGCTACAAAAAAGGGAAGAAATCACAAGGAGAAAGCACTGATGGAAATAAGAAAGGATGGGGGGACTAATAAATGAAATAAGATTCTGAGGTTGGTAGGGAGAGTTTAGAGGAGCATTGTAGATGAGGGTGGTTAAGGAAGATGTGTCTTCCTTAGACAGCCTACTGAAGGGAGAGCAAGACTCAAGTTATCAAGTGACCTGAGGCTGGAGAGAAGTTCACACCATCCATTCAACACTATCCAATATGGCAGCTACCAGCCGCATGTGGCTTTTGAACACTTGAAATATAGCCAATGTGACTGAGGAAACAAAATTTTAATTTCATTTAACTTTAATTAATTAAAAATGAAGATAAAAAGCTGATACTTGATTCATGTAATGGCAAACTTTTAAAAATGTTTGGAACAATTTAGTCTGTGAATCTATGTTTTTAACTGTAAATATTATGAAATCTAAATATAGATCAAATAGTTCTAATGAAAATCTAGTGTCTGAACTGATATGTGCTAGAAGCATAAAATATATACCAGATATTGATATTATTAGCATAAGATACTATTAGCACTAGATATTATTAGCATAAAAATAATACAAATCTCATTAATACTTTTTATATTGATTGCATATTGAAATGATAAAATTTTTATGCCTTGCATTAAAGAAAATATATTAACTATATGAAAGTAATATTATTATCTACATAAAATTAATTTCTACCATTTCTCTTTACTCTTTTAATGTAGCTATTAGAAAGTTTGGAATTACATAAGGACAGCACTGGTCTATATAATGTCTGATAGAGTAGCCACTAATTACCTGTTGCTATTTGAATTTTAATTAAAGTGAAACAAAATTTAATATTCAGTACCTCAGTCCCACTACCCACATTTCAAGTGTTCAATGGCTAGACATGCTCAGTGGCTACCCTATTGGACAGTACATGTATAGGACATTTACATAACCACAGGGAATTCTGTTGAATGGCTTTGGTTTATATCTTTTCAATGATTTAAGCGGAGATATCCTTTCCTAAGGATGATGTTGGGAATTTTGAGGAGAAGAGTAAAGATCTGAAACGATAGATGTAGGAAATGCTCCAGGGAATTCTCAAGAGATGAATAAAGGAATTGGAAGTATAGCTATGAAGCCTTCACTAAGGCAAGGCAGTTGAAAGTTGCCAGAGATGTAATGGTAGCATGTCAAGGGATTCTACCTGGGAAACAAGTGCATTGTTTAATAGGCCAACCAGAACTCCAGGCCAGGAAAAGAAATAACTAAAGCCAAAATTGGGGTGGAGGTAGTACAAAATTATTAAGGATCAAGGGGCAGAATGAAGACCACAATGCAGACAAAGAACAAAAGTTAGTTAAATGTAAGATGATAAGAGAAAAGAAAGAGGGGTGAGGGGCATCATCTGACAGAGAAATTTTTAACTTGCATTTTTGGAGTAGAACAATTTCAAGTGGTGATAAAGGCTAAAGTCTGACTTTTTAAGTGGGTAGCTGAGTTTAGAGTTGATAATAAAGGGTGGAACCAGTGTACTTGACTGTTAATAATGTGATTGCTCAAGTTTCTGAGGATGATAGTTGGTAAGAAAGAGAGATCTGCTAGGTGCTGACAGTGGAAGAGTGGCCAGGAGTAGTGGGTGGCTGTGGGTCAGAAAAGAGAAAGGTTGATACAAACCAATGGTCAGAACCCCAAAGGAGAAGCTGTGGAGGAGAGACACGTGAATGATTATCAGGAGTGATATAGGAAGCAAGGAATATGCTGCTTCATAAAGCCACTCTGAACTTCCACCATCAAATGTAATCTTTCCCACTTTTGAACGCTCCAGCACTTTGAACTTCTTTGGTAAACGTTTTGCATGCCTTGAACTGTGCCTATTTATATACTCACAGAAATACTCCCCCCTACTCCTCATTGCCCGAACTCCCCTATCCCTTACCCCTGCCTTCATCTGATACAAATACATTCTTCATTTGACTGGAAGTTCTTCAAAGGTTGGAACAATGGTTTCTTTTATTTCAGTTTCTGGATATCAGTAAATTCACACTGAATTAAGTTTGATTGAGTTTCTTACAGACAAAAATATGGAGGCTAGATCTACAAATTCAGGTGGAAATTAAAAGAACATCTGTAGTGGAACATCACAGAGCTCTGGCCTCTATGTCTTCTTGTTCATTATTTTCATCAGATATTTGAATGAAGACATCCGTAGGTGGATAACAAAAAGCTGACCCTCAGTACATCTTTACAGATTTTAAAACAAGAAATCTAGTGCCAAAATACAGGATGGATTCATGATAAAGACCCAGGAATAAGGGTGTAAGCATCTCAGTATTATTTACTCAGCATCTTTTTGTACAAGGTACTGTGCTCGGCTGTGCATATGTACATGGCTGTGGCAATGGTCCCAGGGTAGAGTGCTAATGGTATAGGTGCAGTGTAGGAATATGAGATAAAACTGTGGGGGCTGAAAAGCAGTGAACCCCAATGTCCTGGTTGTCAGGTCAGTGCCACCTAGTTGACCTGAGAGTTGCATTGTTAGAGCAAACGAAAAGTCCAGGGACACAGAGAGCCCAATAGAAGTTAATATCCACCTACAAAAGGACAACAGTTTGAACCCTGTGACTGATATTTTAATCCCCCAGCACCCAGAGGTCAGGGCATTACGTGCCAGGAATGGATCAGTTACGCAAATATAATGGTAATATAGAGCATGTGCTTGAGGCGGTGTGTCAGTCCATGTCACCTTGGATGTCCCAGAGACTGCACATGACATATACCAGAATATCCAAAATGCTAACATTGACTTCCTTCTTACATCCTTTTAAGGATAATTAACAATTTGGCAAAATTCTTTCACTTCACATCCTTTTAAGGATAATTAGCAATTTGGCAAAATTGATTTTGAAAAGAGGGAAAACAAAGACAATTTTATTTACTCTTTTCCTTCTTTCTCCCAAAGATCTGTTTCCCTCTGTGCTCCTTGCAGTTCAAGTTCATTTTGTAGACAACTGAGTCTCATTTTGCTCTTGAATTTGGGGTAACTTTATAGTTTAAGGGCCATCTGTGAGTCCCCTATCTACGTTTGCATAACCTGTACCATCAACAGGAAAATGCAGCCTGGTGAATTCTGCGTAAGTCTCTGGAAAGGGCATGGCAGCCCTCTGGAAGTGGAATGGAAAAACTTAGTTGGCCCAGGGAGGTCTCCATTTTGGGCTGCAAATTTGGATATTTGGAGCCAAATCCTCATTCCATGTGACTCCAGGGGAGCTTTGGTCAGTGTATAATTCAGTGTGGGTTGGGCAAGGAAAAGACAGAAGAAAATGAAGCTGCCAAGTTTGAGGCCTATTACGCATTTGTGACCTGACCTAGAATATGGTGCAGAGTTGTGTGTGGGTAACTCAACCATAAAAAGGCAGCTGTGGTCTTATTAGTTGTGAACTTGAGATCAGTTTAGTAGAAGACGAATTGGCCCTAGATGATTGATCTGGTATTCAGAGGAAATGCTGTTCTCCCTGCTTTTCCCAAATGGAGACACTAACCAGATGCTTGTCCCACACCCAGAATGTTATTTGTGGTGTGGCTGGTACTGTGGCCTGCTGGGGAATGATGACCTTGGACTGACAGTTCCCCTTTAAGTAGCAAACTTATGTTTTTCATCTTAACATGATATGCCAGAGGCACTGAATAACAACCTACATCCTTTCACACACCTCATGTCTGTGCCAGGTTTAAGCTGATAAAAGCTGGAGGGAGTGTTTTCTGAATAGTCTGACCGGAGCTAGAAATGGGGATATTCAATAAGAGACAGAAAGTCCTTTTTTTTTTTTTTTTTTGGCCCTTAGGCCCCCTCAAAGAAAATCATAGAGACTTGGACTCAAAGTAGCTTAAAATTTCAAGCCAAGGGAAATGTCCCTCCCCTTCCTTTGTGAGGTTTTGCAGCAAAATAACCTGTTTGCTTGAGAGATTAGATTTGTCAGCTTCAGCATTGGATGGGAAGGTCTGACCTTGAGAATTATGGGGCTCTCAGGAAAATCAGCAGTGGAGGAGAAAAGCAAGCCTGCGGCATGATCACCTGGCCAAGCTCACATCTGATAAGAACCCGGAAGAGGAGAGCCAGGGCAAAGGTGAGCCCAGCCTACCCGCCTCTGTCTTCTTCTGAGCCACAGAAAAATAAAAATCCGGGAGCAGATGCTCGAAGAGTTCCCCCAAAACACAGACATGGCACACTTTTATTTCTGTTCTAGAAGAAAAAGAGTTGGAACATGGATTTTCTTCCTATGCTGCTTCCTAATCTATGTGATGGTGCTAAATTTTCTTCTTTCCTACCTTTTTTTTTTTTCTCTTTTTCTTACCCTTTGACCATTACAGCTTTTGTTGGGGGTGGAGGGGCAAGTGGCCAGTAAACCAGCAGGACCTGAGGTTAGTTTCATCCTGAAAGTGCAGGTTATTTCCGGGTATGAACTAAAAGGACTCAAACGTTATTATCAGGTATTTGATGAGAATAAAAGCCTTGAGAATAATAATATCTTCTGTTGGGATAACATTTGATTACTTACAGAACAGTTTCTCCCATGATCTCATTTGATTCTCACAAAAGCCCTCTGAAGTGGGTCGTCTAGGTATTGTTATTTCCCAATTCTACAGATAAACTGAATCCGCAGCTGATTCTGTAACTAGCCAGAAATCACAGAAGTATGTGGCAGAGCAGGCATGGTCTGGGGACCTCGTCATTCCACCCTGTCCTTTGCCAAACTCTTACCATAGGCTGCAAAATAACAAGTGATGATGAGTGTCCCGTGACATCCTCTGGCGTCTTGCTTCTACTGTGACCCCCTCTACTAGGGTGATTATAACGTCTTCCTTCTGGCTACATAAAGCCTCACCTCCAGCAATCCATCCAAATCCATTCTAGTAGAACTTTCTTGGCAGACCACATTGGACTATAGTGGGTTTCACTTTCCTTGAGATGGAAGCCAAAGTGCTAATGAAGAAGTCCATCAAGAGGCCCCTTTCTTCCCTACCTATCTCCTTGTCTTGCAAGTACACACCTGTCAGATGAGCCTTTGATCCTTTTCACTATCAGTCACCAAATAATCTTTCTTTTCTTTGTTTTCTACAAGTGATTTAAAACTCCAGTAACAAAATATCCATTATCTTTACTTTTTTGGCCAGTGTAGGGAGGCTTTGGGGATCGTTACAGAAGAGTTTGCGTGTCTGTTATTTTTAAACACAGAAAACTTTTACAGTAGCAGATATGTAAGGATCTTGTACTGGTGGCTCTCTCTGCCTGGAAGGTTCTGCCTCCACATACCCAAGTTGCTCCCTCCCTCACCTTCCTCAAGCCTTCACTCCAATCTCCTCAATGAGCCCCTCTTCCCTACCACCAGCCTATTTTAAAATGTCAACCCACCACCCACCCCCTCTCTATACACCCAGCCCCACTCACCTTCTCTACCATTTCTTTTTCCGTAGCATGTATCACCTTCTAAAAATACCATATAGTTTATTTCTTCACCAATCATGTTTTCTTTACACCAGATAGCTCCAAACCACTGATTTGCCTCTACTTGTGAATATTCCCATTTATATTATCTACCATGCCAATTACAATACCTTCGGGGCTACTTAGAGCATTTACAAGGGGCATCAAAGGACCAGAAGGTATCTCAGTTCTGCAGATGTACAAATTTTTTATTCAGCTACATTTGCTTAGACCTTGCAAAAACTGCTTATGGGGCCCCAAATCACATCAGACCAAGAATTATCATTTCTAGGGCCGATTTTCATATCTTGATAAACTATGGAGTGCTTTGCCTTGGTCCTTCATGATCTTTCTCCCTCTTCTCTACTTCCTTTCATAATAAATAGCAGAACATGTGTGTTACACAGAATGCCACCTATAGGTCAGTGGATATCATTAGGTGAAAGTAAGAAAAAGAAAAGCTATTCAGTCTTTGTTAGCATAAGGACAGAATAATACGTGATGGGGGCATATGGATAGCAGAGGCACATAATAGACTAGAGGGGCCCTTTTCCCTACCAGTGGGAACCCATTGGGCTTTCCCTACCAATGGGGCCCTTTCCCTCCTATGGGAACAATTAGTGGAGGGGGAAAAAAAAGATGATGTAAAACATCATCTTCCTTTACTGAAAGATTGAATAATTCAAAAAGAGACACTTATCTGCCAAGTTAATCAGAATATTGATACTGGTTTAGTTGAACATTGCCTTCCCAATAGGGTAATCTGCTTAGGATACAAAATTATGAACTGAAGTTTGCATGATGAATATAAATTTAGAGCAAAGGCGCTTAGTTGTATTGGGCAGCAGTGATATCCCAACCTAGTAACTAGATATGGAGAGTGTACACTAGAGATACAGACAGTGGACCAGATAGTCACACCAATGGTCACTTGGTCATGTGTACAACTACCACAAACACAGTGACATTGGCTGCCAGCCTTAATTCTTTTGTTCTTGATTTAGTGATAACATTATACTTGTGTTGTACTCATTGCTCTATCACTCTTTCTCGTCTTAATATGTACATGGATTTCATTTACATGTTTCAGTTTAGAAGCTCTCAGTTTAGTATACAGGCTGGGATACTTTATGCCTTTTGCTAACTGGAGACAATGTGCAAACCCTTTTCTTCCCAGACCCCCATTTGAGTAAGGAGAATATGAGGTGGCTTCCTCTTAACACATATCTTTAGTACATGTACCCAGTGACATTAGAGAATGGATTGTATTGCACACTATGCAGATTATGGAAACTGTGATTTGCCTTAACCAGAGAATTCACCAGTCTGGGGCTAGCCTATACTGTTTCCTCTAATTTCTAACACCATTCTACATGATAATTATTCCTGTACCACCTGACCTAATGCCTTTAGCTCCTTAAATATAATACAAGTATTTACATATTTAAGATGTATGCAAGTATGACTTTGACTCTCTATGTATCTGTCTAAAGCCTAAGTATGACATGAAATGTATTATCAAGAACGAAAAAATTAACAGATGTGACTACTGTCAGATTAAATATACTAGCGGCATATTATAATAAACATAATAAGTTACCAAAGCATACTATGATGGGAGAATATATTTGCCACATATTTAATAGACTAAATTTAATAGATGTGGAGAAAATATTTGTCATGACTATTTGTTAGTATCCTAAACATACAAAATACTTCATGTTAATCAATAGGAAAAAAAAGCCACTAGAGAAGAGCAAATGACATGAATAGGCAATCCTCAAAATATAAACTTCAAATGGCCAGAAATAGAAAAAAAATTTTCTCAATCTTACTGATAACCATGGGCATATGGTGTTAAGAATAATGAGATTCTGTTTTTTATATTTCAGGTTGGCAAATATTTAAAAAGATTGATAATAAGTATGTGAAGAGTGGAGAAAGACACTCTTATGCCACAGCTTGAGTGTAACTGCAACATTTTTAAAGAGCAATTTGACAAGATCTTAAGCATAGGAACCTTTGACTTCACAATTCTACTTCTGTATAACAATACTCTCAGAAGAGTATAGAGATATTTAAATAAATATATTAATTGCAGCATTGTTTGTGATAGCAAATTCCCCTTCCCCTAAATGTATACTATAAACCACATGCTACATCCTTAAAATGAATTCTATGTAGCCATTAAAATGAAAGAGCAGATCTATATGGACTGATAGGGGAGAATGTCCACAATATATTTATGAAATGAAAAAAGCAAGTTTTAGAGTAATATCTATGGTCATAATCTGATTTTTATAACAGTTTTTTAAATTTTAATTCCAATGTAGTTAACATACAGTGTTGTATTGTTTCCAGGTGTACAGTATAGTGACTCAACAATTTCATTTATTACTCACTGCTCATCGAGATAAATGTACTTTTAATCCCTTTCACCTATTTCACCCATTCCCCACCCATCTCCCCTCTGGTAACCATCAGTTTGTTCTCTGTGGTTAAGAGTCTATTTCTTGGTTCATTTCTTTTTTTTCCTTTGTTTGTTTTGTTTCTTAAATTCCACATATGAGTGAAATCATATGGTATTTGTCTTTCTCTGACTGGCTTATTTCAGTTAACATCATATTCTCTAGATCCATCCATGTTGTTGCAAATGGCAAAACTTCATTCTTTTTTATGGCTGAATAATATTCACATATATATGTATATGTATATACCACATGTTTTTTATCCATTATTCATTCATGACTTTTAGGCTGCTTCCCTAATTTGGCTATTTTAAATAATGCTGCAATAAACATAGGGGTGCACATATCCCTTCGAATTAGTGTTTTTGTGCTATTTGAATAAATAACCAGTAGTGCAATCACTGGATCATAGGGTAGTTCTACTTTTTTTTAATATTTTATTTATTTATTTGACAGAGAGAGAGAGAGAGCAGGAATGGGAGGGGAGGAGAGGGGCAGAGGGAGAGAGAGAAGCAGACTCCCTGCTGAGCAGGGAGCCCTAAGCACAGCTCCATCCCAGGCCCCGAGACCATGACCTGAGCTGAAGGCAGACCCTTAACCAACTGACCCACCCAGGCGCCCCTCTATTTTTAATCTTTTGAGGAATCTCCATACTGCTTTCCACAGTGGCTGCACTGTTTTTGCATTCTCACCAACAGCACACAAATGTTACTTTTTCTCCATATCCTTGCCTACACTCGTTTTTTCTTGTGATTTTTGACTTTAGCCATTCTGACAGATATGAGGTGATATCTCATTGTTGTTCTGATTTGCATTTCCCTGGTGATGAGTGATGCTGAGCATCTTTTAATGTGCCTGTTGTCCATCTGTATGGCTATTCTTCTTTGGAGAAATGTCTGTTCTTTGTCTTCTGCCCATTTTTGATTGGATTATTTGGTTTTTTGTTGTTGAGGTGTATAAATTCTTTATATATTTTGGATACTAACCCTTTATCAGATATTTGCAAATATCTTCTCCCATTTAGTAGGATTTAGTAGGATGTGTTTTAGTTTTGTTGGTTGTTTCCTTTGCTATTCAGATGAAGATAGTTTTATATATATAGAAAAATGGCCTGAAGAACACCAACTCCTTTGATAAGGACATTTGATTCACCTTTTATTTTTATACTTTGTACTTCTCTAGTGTTGAATTTTATTGTATAGTGACATGTATTACTTATATGAGTTTCTTGGGGCTACCATAATAAAGTTCCACAAATTGGGTGGATTAAACAACAGAAATTTATGTTCTCACGGTTCAGGAAGTGAGAAGTCTGAAATCAGTTTGTTGGCAGGGTTGGTTCCTTCTGACAGCTTTGAGGGAGAATCCATTCCATGCCTCCTCTCTGGCTTCTGGAATGCTCAGCCATTCCTTTGCTTGTAGGTGGTTCTCTTCCTGTATCGTTATATCATCTTCTCCCTGTCTCTGTATACAGATGTCCCCTTTTTATAAGGAGACAGCCATATTGGACACCCATTTGATTATCTCTCCTCATTGTCTTCATGTCCTCAATCTGATCATATCTGAGCAAAGATCCTATTTCCAAATCAGATCTCATTCACAGATACTGGAAGTTAGGTCTTCAACATCTTTTGGGAGGGACACAATTTAACCTATAGCACTAATAATGTAATGAAAGCAATTAAGAAAACTCAGTTTATGTTCTTTGCTTCCACATTAACTTCTTCACCTTCCTTCTCTATTTCTGTTTGTGACTCCTTTGTGAGTCAATATCAAAATCTGGGCACCCTCTCTGATGCTTTCTCCTCCCCAGCTTCCCATTCCATCAGGTTTAACAGCTCACTGATGCCTCTTCATGAGTGACTGCTTGATCACAGTGATCATCAGTACATAGGACAAGAGCATTTTTATCAACAATAAATGAGGGGGTTTAGAGCATCTGCACTCTGCTAAGGGTATCAGATAAAGAAATAATATATGTATTACAGCTCATGGGAAAGCTTTACTCAAGCCTGTTTCCCTTTTCTCACTAATCCTTCATAATGCCCCAGTTTCATAATGTGATTTAGTGAAATTAAACTCGAACAGCCTCAAATTATATAATTAATTACATTTGGCTTCAATTACATTGACTAATTGATACAAGCCTGCTCCAAGCTACCTGCAGCCTGAGGTGGAATGAGGCAGGTGGTGAGGACTCATTAGCTTAGTAGTTCACGTGTGCTAGCTAATTTGATTTTTTAAGTTGTTACAAATCTCAGACAGATCATACCATAAGTCAGGTGAATCTCACTTATTCCAAGCATCCTATGTTATGTATGTTTCTACAATCTCTCATCAAGGGTTGTGTGCTGTATGAGTACAATCTCCAAAAGTTGTATCTTCTTATCAGTTTATAAGGCAGTACGTGGATGATATGGTTGTTGAAACTTAAAACTCTAATGATACAGCTTTAAAGCCTGGCTACTCAACCTGTCTACGTATGAGCTATAGCAGCAGCATCTGAGAGCTTTCCAGAAATGCAGAATCTCAGGTCTTGCTCTAGACTATTGAATCAGAATCTTAAATTTAGCAAGATCCTGAGTCATCTGTATGCATTTTTTAAATTTTGAGAAGCCCTGTTTTAGAAGTTTTGTGAAAGCAAGGGTCAGGGGCACCTGGGTGGCTCAGTTGGTTAAGTGTATGATTCTTGGTTTTGGCTCAGGTCATGAGATCGAACCCCACGTAGGGCTCCACACTCAGTGGGGAGTCTACTTGAGATTTTCTCTCTCTCTCTCTCCCTCTCCCTCTGCCCCTCCCCCTGCTCACACAGTCTCTCTCTCTAAAATAAAATAAATAAATAAGACCTTTAAAAAAAAAAGGTCAGTCTGTTCAACACATGATTCTCATGTCAGTGGTCAGACTGTGAGACCCAGAGAGAAGACAATCAAAAAGAGCAATGGCTGTTTTACACACTGATTCTCCACACCACGGTCCTTTTACAACCTCTCTTCCGGGTTTGCTCCCTGATGCAAGAACCTGGCTATACTTCTGACTATTATCACTCCTCTTTTCCATACTCCATGTATTCCTGAAAAATCTTCTATCAGGCATTCTACATTATGTCCCCAACGTAACTTTCTTGTCATATTGTCTCTTCCGATTTTTACTGTATACCTCAGCCTATATGTATATTCCTTGGATAACTTGGACAAACATCATGTATTCCTCTTTACTGGATTTACTTGCATAGCCTCTCACATGCTCTCTTCTTTCCATGAAGCCTATTCATAATCCCATCAAAAATGATCTCTTTGAATCCTTCTCAAATGTTGTATCGCCCTTAAACTGGTTATATTGTCTTATAAACATTATCTCCTCACAAAACTGGATCAGCACAGTGCCCAATACCTTGTAGGTGATTAATAATAATCAGATGACTTACTCACTGAATAAATGAGTCTGTGAAGTCAGGGCTCACCAGCTTCAGACCAGTTACATTCTAAGAACTATGATTGTATTTGTTTTCTAACTGTCAAGTGTTGATATTCAGCTCCTTCTCACATAACACTTTCAGATAGTGATTAGACTCTACCAAGGACACTGGCCAGAATAAAAAACACAAGACGATGTCAGTCTTCCTCACTCTATATGAAGCACAGACTGATGGTGGCTCTGATGGTTACAGGCACTCACAGACAGAGGCAATCTTTGCATGACTTGTGTACTGACAGCCTTTCTAGCTCACCCTGTTACTGTGGGCCATTGAGCTTTCAAGAAATTTGTCCAAATAATACTCTCGTTAATTCAGAAAGGATCTCAAAGGAGCATTGATGGGAAGAAGATTAGTTGTTTCTAGCCAGAGCCAGAAGATGAAATACCCAAACTATTTGCAATGACTACTTCCAGAACTTCTCATTTGGATTTTAAAAATGGCATTTCCAGACATGAACCTCAGAAACAGACCTTATTTTATAAAATTACATCACATTAATTTCACCTTCCTTGATATTGGCATGCTACATGGTGGTCTAGATTATACTATTTGAATTCTGACCCAATTCCCAGCTTCTCTATTGAGATTTATTAGTATTGGTTTCCTTTGCTTGAGCAAAAAACTTCAAAGGTTATGTAGCCATGAAGAAACTATTTGTAATGTGAATGTCAGTACTATAAATAGGTAAATCAAATTTCCTGTGGACAACTCCAGAGTTTATATGTTTAAATTTAAAGTAATTGATAAAATGTAGTTTAGGATTTTTTTTATTGTGATAGCCTATATATAACATAAAAGTTACCATTTTCACCATTTTTAAATGTATAGTTCAGCAGCATTTAATTATTCACATTGTTGTACAGCCATTACCACCATCCATCTCAAGAAGTTTTTCATCTTTTTCAACTGAAACTCTGCCTTTTGACACTAACTCCACATTCCCTGCTTCCTTACCCCCTGGAAAACACCATTCTACTTTCTGTCTCTATGAATATGATTACTCCAGGTACCTCATATTTGTGCAGTCATAACAATATTTGTCCTTTTGTGATTATTCACTTATATAACATCTTCAAGATTCATCCATGGAGCATGCATCAGAATATCCTCGCTTTTCAAGGCTGAATAAAATTCCACTGTATGCATATATACCACATTTTGTTTACCCATTCATCCAATGAATAGGTTGCTTCCACATTTGGGCTATTGTAAATAATGCTGCTATGACTATAGGTACACTAATCATAGTATGGGTTTTTAAGACACTCTAACATTTTGAACATGGAGCCAATATGTTTGGAGGGGAAACACAAGCTATTATTTATTATTGTTTATTATTTCATTGATTCAATGTCAATATTCGCATCTATGCTGATCACTCATCATGCATCAAATGACTAATTCTGACCATCAATCTCCAGTCTGTGTGGCATATAGTAACTATTAACATGAAAAGGAAATCTAAGCAATGTAAATGAGAATTGTATGGATTTCACTTGAGTAGCGAAGATGGTAAAGATTATCTCATAGTAAAAAATGGCATTTGGTTAAAAAATAGACTTCTAATCAAATCATTATACTTTTTAAAAACCTCAACTTATTTGGAATTACCAAAGCCCAACAAATCTTAATTTAAAATAAATTTTCCCAGTTTTTCCCTTTGACTTTCTGAAGATACTCCACAGTAGTACTACCTGGGAGCTTCCTCTCATGTCTTCTGGTATTTGGAATAAGGATGATTTTCTTTGACCACATTGTATATTGTATTTATCCACCTTATTCCACCAGATTTGTTGCCAAAAGTGAATGTGGTATTAATGGGATGCAGTCCTAGTGACAATAATAACAGCAGGGATTGCTAACCACATGATAAGATCAAGATGCATGTTTGAATCGGCTATATTTATGTTCCAGATGCAAGATGATTATCTGACAGCAGAGGCAATATGATTTAATACGTAAGGCTCAGGGCCAGGAATTGGGAAATCTGGGTTTTATTCCTGGCTTCATCACTTAGGCCATGTATACATGAGTGGAGTATTTTGTAATTGCACTGTTCTTGTTGACCCCAAACTGTTTCCCGCCTTGCTTCAGCCACTAAAAGTGTTTTATTTTGTTTAGTTGTAATACAATTGCCTCTCTTCCTTTTCCTTCTATTTCTTTTTTACCTTCTGCTTTTCTTACTAAACTGTATCAACTTTGTATCATATAAATAACACATTAATACATTTTATTATTTTTTAAAAATCCACAGATGATGTTGACTCTTCCTTAATGTTCATTTTTTCCAATTCTAGGCACTCATCATCTCTCGTTTCTAATCTTGTTCCTTTTCCCTCTTGCTTTTATTTAATTCATCTCCTGGTTGTAGAGACTCATTCCATTTCTACCCCACCCTCTTTTCCATATTTACACCACTCTGAGTTCCACATATCACCATTAAATACTCTTATAAAATACATCATGGTGGACTTCTGATTTCTGGTCTGGCATGTAAAAAGCTTCCAAGTTGCCACTTTATCCTAACAAGTCAAAAGCTAAACAAACTGAAAAATCAACTCTTCTTAGATTCATCAGAGAAGTGAGGTCATAGGGCAAACTGTTGCCTCCCAAATTGGAGAGATCAGCAGGTAAATATGGAGAATCCCAACTTACTGGAGTAGAAGTCCACATAGCAACCTCTGTGAGAACCAGGGCCAGGGTAGGGAAACCTGTACTATAATTGATGAATTGCTAGATTCTCAGTGTGGACAATTCTGAGAGTTAAATCCCAGAGGATTCCTGGGGGTCCCAGTCATGGGAGAGCCCCCATAGTTTTGTGAGTTTTATCCTCTGAAGCTCTACCAGAAAAATTCCCTCATGTTTCCAGTAGGGAGAAGGGGGAAAGGAGCCATTTTGAAATATGCCAGAGCATTCTGTTCTTAGCAAGGTCTACCCACAAGAGAAACTATTTAACCAGAATATAACCTTGCTGTGGTTTTACCAGGGACTAACCTGCCTGGAAAAAGGGAAATATTCAACTCTAGCTGGATCTAGACTTCTATGAGGTAAGGAAAGTACTCAATTCCAGCCCTCTCTAGTCTGCTATGTGGGGGAAGGGAAATACCCAACAGCAGCCCACTCTAGGCATTCTTTCCAACCTAAAGGGTAAGAAAACTGAGAAGTTCAAAGTCCAGAGGTACAAGCTCGCTAAAAGACTGAGACATAATCATAGGGCTATAGAACACTTCCCCTTCTTCCATACTTCAGATTACTAAAGGCTTATTTACAGCAATTTCTTTTGCCTGGTATAACATATCTGGGTATTAGGAAAAAATTATAACATACAAAAAGGCAAAAAACACAGTTTGAAGAGATTCAACATCAAAACCAGACTCAGATATAGCAAATATGTTGGAATTATCAGACTACAAATTTAAAACCACCATGATTTTTATGCTAAGGGCTCTAGTGGATAAAGTAGACAGCATGCAAGAACAGATGGACAATGTATACATGAGATGGAAATGTAAAATATCAAAACCACTATAACAATAATGAAGAATGTATGGGCTTATTAGTAAACTGGACATGACTCAGGGGAAAATCTCTGAGCATGAGCATATCTCAGTAGAATCCTCCAAAACTGAAAAGCAAAGGAGAAAAAGACTGAAAAACCAGAACAGAATAGCCAAGAACTATGGTACAACTACAAAATGTATAACATACACATAATTTGAGAAGAAAGAGAAAAAGGAAAAGAAGAAATATTTGAAAAAATAATGACTAAGAATTTTCCCCAAATTAATGTCAGACAAAAACTACATATCCAAAAAGCTCAAAGTACACAAAGTAGGACAAATGCCAAACAGCACCAACAATAACAAAACTAGGACTTGGCATATCATCTTCATATTATAGAAAAGCAAAGATAAAGACAAATCCTGAAAGAAGCAGGAGTTGGGGGACCTGGCTCACTCAATTGATAGAGTATGTGAGTCTTGATCTCAAGTTCATTAGTTCAAGCCCTGCATGGAGCTTATTAAGAAAGAAAGAAGAAAGACAATGGAATTTGCAGTACTGGGTCTTAGATTAGCCTGATAAAGGACTAGTCCCCTAGAGAAACTGAGAAATCCAAGCCATTCCTAGGGCTGAATCAGAACAAATTACCTACCGTGAATTGTCTCTTATGATGAAGTTATATAGCTAGTCCGCATTCATTTGGCCCTAACTCAGAACATCACGGCCAGCACCAAGCACAATGCCTTATACATAGAGGGCCCTCAAAAATGTGTTGAATGAAGGACTGCAGCTTGTCAATGAATTTGAGCACAAAACTATTTTCTGTTGGCCTGGAATTTATTCTTTCATTGGAAACTAAAGAAGTAGAAAACATATCAGGATATTTGACATAACCCAGATAATAATATCTTGTGGGTTTTTCTTCTTTTTGAATATTGGCTGTAAACCAAGTACTATTCTAAACATTTATATGTGTTAACATCTTACATGTATTACGTGTGTTTACATGTTTAGAGTTTACATGTGTTAACTCATTTGACATATTAAATGGATCTCACAACAAGTCTGTGATCCATTTTTACAGATAGAAAGCTGAAGCACAGAGATTTTAAGTCATTTGCTCAAAGTCATGTAACTCATAAGTGACAGAACCTGGATTCAGACCCAGGCTGTCTCTTTCTAGGACCTGCAGTCTTAACAAGTATTCTAAACTGTCACTACTTATCCATAACAAGAGAACAAAAGCCTTGTTAAAAATCTACATTTGTTTTGTGAGGCCATTTCGAGGAAAATTTTCTTTGTAACAGCTAAGCAATATAGTGCAGTGGCTTGGAGCACAAGCATTGGAATCAGGGGTTTGAATTATGGCTCCACCAGTGACCCTGAGCAGGTTATCTAGCCTCTCCAAGCTGATT
>CM052887.1:32984220-33078551 GCA_028534135.1 Potos flavus | reverse complement strand
GATCATGACCTGAGTTGAAGGCAGACAACCGACTGAGCCACCCAAGTACCCCTCAGAGGGTATTTCTGAGGATTAAGTGAAATAATCCATGTAAGGCACTTAATACAATGTTGGGCGCACACACAAAATAATAATAGTAATAATAATAATTTACACTTTTTGAGTATTTACTATGTACTTACTAAACCTCCAATAAATTTTAGTTAAAATAGTTCAGTATGCTCAGTGCAGCTTGCCATATTTGGATGATTTTTAATCTTTTCTAATAAAGGGGGTATACTTATCATCACTGATTCAAGAACTTTATGGAACAATCCTCATTAGCCTCAAAGCAATAGTTAATATAAAATGATTCTTTCTATGAAAGGTCTCTATATTACTAAGATGTCCTGATCAGAGAGTTGAAGAACACTAGCCCATTAAACTTTGCTCAGACCCACTCCCTGTTGACTACAAGTTAATATTGCCAAATAACAGTGAGAAAACATTTCAAGACTTGCCTTGACCATTTCTTCCCATACAGAAAAGTGGACTTTTATGTCAATTCTGATGTCATAATTCTTAGGCACGCTTTACTTCTATGATAAGGCAGGACAGAGAAAGGTGTAAGTCAGGACTAGAGGCGATGAATTAGCTCTACTAAGTACCTAGTGATCTTGGCTGGGACTTAAACTTAGGATATGCATGTGCACAGGAGTAATGGTGACCTCAGGTCTGAGTCCCAACTTTCAGTGATATTCAAGCAGTCTGATCTCAGGGTAGGAGTGCCATGGCAATATTCTTTAAACAATAGTAATACATAAAAGTCAGCTGATTACATCTTGGCTCCTTGTGTTCTCTAATAAGAGGGTGATTGTTCTTTTACACCATCCAGTTGAAGCTGGATATAAACCTATGGTAAAGAGAACAGGAACAAGATCCAGACCTTAAGGAAAAGATGGTAGGAGCTAGATGGATTTTCAGGGTCCTCACCAAATGCCATCCTGGCCTAGCAGGGAGCTGGAGGGAGTGAAAACCAGGAACCAAGATGAAAAATTTAAACTCCAGTCCAGGAATATGCCTTAGGGGATATGAGGGAAGGCTGCAGCAAAGACAGTGATAAACAGCTTCCTGGGTATCATATGGAAACTAACAGTATAGGGAAGTACAAATGGCTTGGAATAATAGTGGTGAATACTTCAAATCCTTTCATCCACAAAAGCTGAAATCTCTGAACTGGGATCCATTTGTGGATTTCAGGGTTTCCTCTGGAATATGTGCAAAATACTTGTATGTGTATGCAAACATGTAGTTTTATGGGGGAAAAGGTCCATCATCATCAGACTTCATCTGATTTTCAAAGTAGTTTGTGATCCAAAAAACCATTTATAACCACTGGTCTGAATGAAGTTCATATAGACTTTATAATTTGGTAGTTATAGTAATGAAGCAGAGATATACCCCATATTTACCTACTTATTAGCCTCAAGAATAACATAGGTGGCAAATAATAAAATCATAGCACTTATACATGTTGTTTATCTTAATTTTCAAAAAGAAAATGAAGTGAGAGCCACCTGCCTTCAATGACACCAACAAAGAGGCCACACTGTGTCTCCTTCAAGACTGCCTCCTGGCATGTGGCTGTATTTCTCTTTTTTTAGTCCAGTGTTGTTTATATCACTGATACTAAAATGTATCCACAGAAATGGTTCTTAAACTCCCATTTGCAAAGGGGTGCCAGTGTGCAAGGTTTTCACTGGTCCATGTTGAAATGAGAACAACAGGGAAAATGTGATGAGTTTTCATTCATAAAGCTAAATTTATTCAATTTAAAAACTATCCTGGACTCTAATACGGACAAAAGACTATTTTATGTTAAACAAAATCCTTCCTTTTATGCGTTTGTTGATAATGGTAATGGATGGTAGTCTGCTCTCTGGTTTTTATTCTGCTTGATCTATGTTTATTCTCAATTATAAAAAAATTTTTAATTGAAGTGTAGATTACATGCAATGTTTTATTAGTTTCATGTGTATAACATAGTAATTTGACAATTATAGATATTATAAAATGTTCACCATAGTATCATTACCATCTGTCACCATACAAACTTATTACAATATTATTGACTACATTCCCTATTCTGTACCTTTCATCCCTGTGACTTATTTATTTTCTGACATTAAGTTTATATCTCTTAATCCCTTTTACCTATTGCCCATCTCATCACCCCCCCTCCTGGCAACCACCAATTTGTTCTCTGTTTCTATGAGTTTATTTCTGTGATTGTGTTTCTTTGTTTTACTTTAAAACGTTCCACATGTAAGTGCAACTTTATGGTAATTGTCTTTTTCTGTCTGACTTATTTCACTTAGCATAATACCCTCTAGGTACATTCATGTTGTCATGAATAGTAAGATTTTATTTGTCGTGGTTGACTAATACTCCATTGTGTGTATATATACATATATATATGTATATATATACACATATGTATATGAATATAATATATACATCTTTATTCATTCTTTATCCATTCATCTACTGATGGACATTTGGGTTGCTTCCATATCTTAGCTATTGTAAATAATGCTGCAATATAGGGTGCCTATATCTTTCCAAATTAGTGTTTTTGCTTTCTTTGGGTAAATGCTCAGAAGTGGAATTACTGGATCAAATGGTATCTCTACTTTTAGTTTTATGAAGAACCTCCATACTATTTTCCATAGTGACTGCACCAATTTACATTCCCACCAGCCTTGTATGAGGGATCCCTTTTGTTGGTCCCCAATTAAAAAAAAAATATTTTCTAGCCCATGAAGTAAAAATTATAGGAATTGGTTCCTGATTGATTCAACAGCAATGCATCTAGCCTAAAAGTCAATGCCACACTCAGATCAAATGGGTGTTTTTTCTACTTTGTGCTTTGTGATTACTCATTTGACTGATTTTTCAGGGGAGAATTGAAACTAAAATAGGCACAGTACCCTGGTTTATTTGTTAAATAGATATCTGGATTAGACAACTAGAATAGCTTCTAGAAATTTGTAAGTGCTCAATAAATGCTTCTTGAAATGGAATGAAATTGAAATTGCACAAGGTACAGAAGAAGCCCTCATTCAGTTCTTCCCTGATCACTGTGAGTCATGCCCAGATAACCGCCAACCGTGGAAGGCTTCTCACCTACTGTGAGTGGAAAGCGGCTTTTCTGAAGGGGTGAGGTATTAGAGTAAGAATCAATTTATAAGAATCTCTGTTCTGATTTTATTACTGACTTACTTCTTCAGTGACATGACACAGTCCTTGCAATGGACTTTCCGCCCCACTTGCAAGGAGAGAAAATGTGTCAAATGCCCTTATTGTCTAACAGTCTTGGAATGAGGACATTAGGAAATACTATATGGACATTATTTCAAAAAGTAACTTTTTAAAGATTTTGTTTATTTATCTTAATAATAAAGAGAGAGAGAGAGAGCACAAGTGGGGGAGGGGGAGGGGCAGAGGGAGCGGAAGAAGCAGACCCCTCATTGAGTGGGGAGCCACATGCAGGGCTTGATTCCAGGACCCCGAGATCATGACCTGAGGTGAAGTCAGATGCTTAACCAACTGAGCCACCCAGGCGCCTCTAAAAAAATAATTCTATGATATCATTGTGGGCTTCAGGCATTGTGAAGTCAAAACATTTTTATCTTATGATAGTTAGACCCATGTATTTAAGTTCATACTTTTGAGAATAAATGATTATGTATTGATGCCATTTATACTAGCATATTAAGACATTTTGGCTTTTTAAAACATCTAAGTGCCTTCATTTTTCATCAGTTGAATAGTGTGTTATTTGTAGTTAAGTCTAGTTTATTAAATAGCCTTTATGGAAAATTATGTTATAGGGAAAACATTAAAGTAAATGTCTTATACAAAAAAGTTGTGATGGAATTAAAACTATTATTAAGCTGTCTTTCAAAGATTATTCTATGTAAGAAATACTTTGAATGATCTTTATCCATGTAACCTTGGGCAGGTCAACTAACCTCTCTCTGCTCCTCAACTCTGTAAATAAGAATAGAATCTACTGCAAATGTTTTTTGTAAGGATTGCATGTGGTTGTACTTTAGCACAGAGCATGACACATGACAATTATTCAATAAACTTTACTTACTATCATTATATTGTTATAATTACTGCCACACTTTAATTGAAGTGACCATTGTAGAATACTTTAACAGCAAGAAAAATAGCTGTGAACAATATTACGTTGTTCTGTTCTACTATTAAGTTACAACTTTCCTTCAACTCATTTCTATCATATCTTCTTGAGAAAATGCAGGATATAAATAAGTTCAGTCAGTCTCCATCTCCACTCTTACAACACTCTCAGAAAGATCTATCTGATCTCCAGCAAATCTATATCCAGATCATGTAAGCATGCATGTATGTGTGGGCACAGACAAAAAACAAAGTGTAATTTTTTTTAAGATTTCATTTATTTATTTGAGAGGGAGAAAGAGAGAGGGAGAGCATGTGAGTGAGCACAAGGAGGGGGAAGAAGCAGAGGGAGAGGGAGAAGCAAGCTCTCTGTTGAGCAGGAAGCCTGAGGTAGGACTCGAGCCCAGGACCCTGGGATCATGACCTGAGTCCAAGGCAGACGTTTAACCAACTGAGACATCCAGGCACCCCCGAAATGTCATTTTTAATGAGATCCCTTAAGAATTTCAGTAAACTTCCTCATGTGAGGTTCATTTTTTTTTTAAGATTTTATTTATTTATTCGACAGAGAGAGACACAGTGAGACAGGGAACACAAGCAGGGGGAGCAGGAGAGGGAGAAGCAGGCTTCCCAAGGAGCAGGGAGCCAGATGCGGGCTCGATCCCAGGACCCTGGGATCATGACCTGAGCCGAAGGCAGATATTTAACAACTGAGCCACCTAGCACCCGAAGTTCATTTTTTAAACTGGCTTATATTTTACTGTGAACGGTGCAATAACCACTATAGGATGTTGCTTAAAAGTCTAAGTCTTGGAGGGGGCCTGCCTAGGTTCAAATTTCAGGTCTATGATCCTGTACAATTATTTATCCTTTCTAGTCTTCAGTTTCCTCCTCTTTAACATCTGCTTAATAGAGGTGAGGCTACAGATAAATGAGATACTGCATGTAAAATACTCAGCCTCATACCTAGCACCTAGTAAATGCTCATTAAATTTTAGCTATTAATTCCTTTTCATTACAGATGTTGTAGTCTCATTTCTAGAAATTCTACTTGGGTCTTTTTACATCTTATATTTCTTTTCTCTTCACACTTTTGTTTTCTTCTAAATTCTTGAGTATATGGGGAATATAATAGTTGTTTAGAGTCCTTGTCTTCTAGTTCCATCATCTTTGTCATTTCTAAGTCTGTTTCTACTGATTGATTTTTTTTCCTAGTCATGGTTCATATTTTCCTGCTTTACTGCATACCTGGTACATTTTTATTTCATGCTGGGCATTTTAAATTTTGTCTTTGATTGCTGGATGTTGTTGTATTCTTTAATTAGTGTTGGATTTCAATCTGACATGCAGCCAAGTTACTTGGAATAGGTTGGTCTTTCAAAGCTTGCTTTTAAATTTTGTTAGGATTGGTCCAATGAGACTTTGGTCTACAGCAAATCTAGCCCCCTACTGAGACAATTTCTTTCTATGAATTCTATCTCCTATGTTATGAGTTCTTTCCATTTGGCTGATGTGAACACAACTATTCCCATCTCTGTTGGTCTCCCTACTCCTTTCCAGTGGTTTTTTCTTTGGTTGTCAGGTAGTTTACTCTCATGAATGTACAAATCAATTCCCAGCCAAAGACTTGAGGGGACCTCTCTGCAGATCTCCAGAGCTCACTCCCTTTCTTCCCTTCCTTTCTCTTCCCTCTTTTCCTACCTCTGGTCCCCGTCCTCTTCTTTTCTCTTTGCCTATATAGCTCCCTGTCTCCAATACTCTGTCCCATAATCTCTATGTGTCTTGGCCTCTCTGAACATCAATTCTGTCTCCATCAATTCAGCCAGACAACCAGATCCCGGGTTGCCCTTCTCCGTGCTACAGCTTGAAAACTGACTTTGTTCGTTAACCTAAAGGACTCATATTGTTTGCTTCCCTTCTCTCAGGGATAAGTGTCCTGTGCTTCCTGTTGTCCAGTGTCTGGAAACTATTGTTTCACATATTTTGTTCAGTTTTCAATTTGCCCAAGGTGGGAGGTAAATCTAGTCCTTGTTACTCCATCTTGGCCAGATGTGGAAGTTTTTGGTTATTATCTCTGTTAATGCCAATTTTAGGAATAAAACAATCCTCAGGTACAAGTCAGATTACAAGGAGTAACAAATGTGAAACATCACAGATAGTATACTTTTATATATATGGTTATAGGATGTTATTAAATACATGCATAAATTAGGTCTGCAGCATCTTGTCCTTCTTTTTGTTTTTTACTTCTTTGACATGTGGCTTTTGGATTATTGGCGATGGCCCAATCTTTATGAAAAAGCCACAAATTAGAAAGCTTTTATATAATTTAAATTCTGTCTAAGTTATGATAAGGCTCTTATTAGTGACTTGGTAAATTGAAATTTTCCATAAAAGAAGAAAATTTTATTTTTAACAATTTTGATATTACTCTGAATATTGACACCATGCAATCCTCTGATTATTGAAAATTAGACTGCTCTTACATAAATATATAATTAAGCATGCATATGAATCTGAAGTATGGAACCCTCCCCATGTAGGGTTTAATTTTCACTATACAACCACATTCTAAAATTAAGCAATATTACATTGTCCAATATTAGATGAACTTGTAGGGTGTGTGTGTGTATGTGTGTGTGTGCAAGAGACACAGAGAAAGAGCATGCACACATGACAGGAATGAATTAAACTAAACTTCTTATTTAAGTAGATATTTTATACTTGTATATGGTATTTCATCTTCAGACTGAGGATTATAAATCCGTAATGGGAAATGAAGAATTCAGACTTAGCAAAAATTGCCCTGGGAATTTAATCATTCCATTTTTAGGCAAATCAAATGTATAACAAGTGAGATGGCTCTACAAAATGTTTATTACATGGAGTTGTGCAAATGAGAAACACCTCCCAGATCCACAAACTATAGTTATATGTCTTATAAAAATTACTCTTAAGTCTTACATTTCCCCTTTGAGACATTATTGTTCCTGGAGAAAATAGTATTTTTTTTCTTATTCCTAAACCTGTCTTTGATTAAACTAGAGAACTCTATAAATCAATAATAACCTTTTAGATATCAACCCCTTCATAATTATGCCCTCCAAATCCAGGTAATTGTTTGCATACTTTACACCGAAATAAATGGAGGAAAACATGTGTTCCATTTGATTTGGGGGGTACAAAGATTTAGATTGCTTTCCAGCATTTGTGAAGTTTGGCTTTATTCTCCTTTATATTACATTTGAAAAATTAATTTATTTCACACAGAAAAACAATACACCAGGTAATGCTATGCAGTTCCAGAGGGAAAAAAAATATTGCCTGTTAAAAACTGAGATGGATTTTATTATAATAAGGCTTTCGTTAAATATAATACTATATGACCAGTGAGTTTACGGGAATGTTTTATTTTAGTCAAATCAGTCTCTGGGTATCTTTCTGATGCTTCTGCTACATTTCCCAACAGGAAGTGGCTAAAAACCCAAAAAGGAGTGATCTCAGATTAAGAAACAGCACAGGCATCTCAAAGGCCCTCTATTTGTAGAATGAAATGACAGCAACCAGAGAAGCCTGAGGCTGTTTTCCTAGATGCCTACTCTGGGTGCCAGCCATCTGTGTTCATTTAGATGGAGCGTGTGTGTGTGTGTGTGTGTGTGTGTGTGTGTGTGTGTGTAGGTGGAGAGGGGGGTGAGAGACAGATCTCGGGTTGCAGTTCTGAGTGTGGGCTCTGATACAGAATGCAACCTTCTGCCTGGTGCTTCTCAAACAAGACCCCTCATCTGCTGGTCCCTCCAGAGAAGTAATTTCACCAGTACCAGCTGCAAGGGGAATGTTTTGTGTTTTCTTTATTCAAACTGAAAGACGTTAAGCAGAAATTTTCAGAAGCACTTTTGTTTGGAAAAGGGGAAAGGAAGATCGCGGAAACTGGAAAACATCCATGAAATTAGCCCCAAATCATGACCAATACTGATCATTTCCTGACAGGCTGCCTATCAGCAAAGCCACAACAATAGTTTATTCAGGGCCTTCTGGTGCCAACAGTGATATGCAGCAATTGTGGATGTTTTTAAGTTTTAACTTTCATAGCTGCAACAGTAGGTAGAATAGCACTTTACTATTAGGAGTCCTCCAGACACTTTGTTAATATTCCTAACAGATTGCTTTAGCAGGAATTAGAGGGATATCAGTTTAAACTAAAGGTGCCACATGCCGATTTAACTCACCTAAGGATAGAGAAAAGGAAAAGAATAGAAAGTAGGGATGCACTTGGCCACATGAGCTCCAAATTTCTTACTTGTGAAAAACCTATTTAAATACAATGTCTATAAATAGGAGATGTAAATGATCTAATTTGACTGTATGATTTTATTTATACATTATTCATAACTAAAAAAAATTAGCTGCCATTAATTGATGTATTTATCTATAAAATTCCTCAATATTTCTTTGGTCTGAGATATCATTGCAACGTTCTTCCAATGTTATATGCTCCCTATTTCTCGATGTCTGTCAGTTTCTCTAGTTCTTGTTTGGCCTTTTTTGACATATTCATTTTTAAATATGCTTTAGTTAGTGTTGCAGTTCTAATGCAAGACAAGGGCATCCCAAATGCTAGGGTTAATCTCCTGGATGTCACATCTGCTTATGACAAGGAAATGATTGGTATTCCCAATTTAGTGTCAAATTATCCATTTATGAATCTGTTATAAGGTGTGAAACTGTCCCTTATAAGCCCTCCTGAAGGGGAAAAATTTGTTTATTAACTGGACTTAAAAGCCAATTTTGAAAATAGCTGCTAGGTTTAGTAGTAGTAAGAACATTTTATATATCCTATTCTGGTATATATCTAGGGTTTGGACATCATCTGGGCCCATGGGAGAAGGGAGGGGATACTTACTGAGTATTTCACATATTTTGAGAATTATTTAAAATGAGAAACAGACTCACCTGGGTAATATTTTGCCTTAAAAATTCACTAGCCCAAGTTTGCACATGACAATGCAAAAGATACATAAGGAGGTATTTAAAAAGTTGCACTCTTGCGATTCTGATATTTGACAACTTCTCTGAGAGATTTCTTCCTGGGTGCAAAGTGTTTTCTTCCTGAGAGCTCTGATACAAATCTGTCTTCACGTTTCGCAATCTGTGTGTTCCTGTTACTTTGTCTTCTTTCATAAACCATCCAGCAGTTACCCGTGCAAAATCATAGGATTCTCACAAAATTACAGGGCAAAGATCTTATACCCAAGAAACTTATTATGTGATTGGGGGAAGCAACAACTAATAAAGATAGGAAATAAATAGAGACCATATATATTTTGAAGTGCAATAGGAAATAACTTTGTAAAGGGATTAGGTGAGTGGAAAGCAATGACATATATTGGAGAAAAAGCTTGCCTTGTAAGGCTAACCCTTTTTTTGTTGTTGTTGTTGTTATTCCAAATTAATTTATTCATATTTCGTGTTGGCCTTGGAAAAGCTGAATCATGAGTGAATGAGTGAACTGCGAATAAATAGATGCATACAGAAGTAACAGAGATCTAGTTTCAGATTCCGGCAGAACTATCAACACATATTTAGAAGTACCCACAATGTTCTGGGTAGAAACTTTGTGAGTTCCAGTGAGGTAATTCTGTCTTTTCTTAACTGACCCCCTACTTTAAAACTGAGAAGCTCTACTTCCTGATAACACTAAAAAAGTCTTAATTAAAGATTGAATGAAGTGACATATTGTTCCTTTTAAATAGCATATCAGTCACATAATATAGAAAACAAATGTATGATCATTGAGCATGTATAATTATACCAGCTGAGATAAAATATAAAACAAAAAGAAAGCTTCATTTTAAAAGAATGGTAAAGCGAACTTAGTGTAAGGCTAACATTGAAGACAGCCTTTGGAGTCCAGAGGGATGCAGGGAAGAAGTATCAAATAATGTTGCATAGAAGAGAGGAAATCAGGTTGTTTACTGCCTTTAATGGCAGACAAAGCAGTTAAGGCGTGCTCAATCACTTAATGCCATATTTGAACTTAACGGCACTGTAGAATCTTGAGCAGGAGTGACATGATGAAATTGGTTTATTTGGAGCATCACTTTGACAGTGATGTTGGAGGGTTGGTGGCGGTTGGTCCTGAAGCATGGAGCTATATCAGGCAGGTGTTGGAGTATTCCACAGTGGTCAGACTTGGGTGAAGGTCATGTCAGATTAATGAAAGGAACCCAATCTGTGGACATTTTGAAGAAATACATGAAAATATATGACAGACTAAATATAGGAGGAGATGAGTGGCAGAGTCCAAGACGACATCATATCTCAAGCTTGGAAAATTAAAAGGATGGTGCTGTCGCAACTGGAATAATGAAGAAATTTGGTGATGAATAATGTGTTGGTTGCAAAACAGTGTGAACATATTTAATGCCACTGAACTGTACCCTCAAAGTGGTTAAAATGGTAAATGTTGTGTTTCGTACATGTTACCACAATAAGAAAAAAGTCAGCATCTTCAAGAAAAAATGTGCAAACACTGAGAATGAATGAAAGAAGTGTTGCCAGAAAATAAGTGGAATGCATTTGCCTGGATTTATATTTAGGCTCTGACCCTTACTAGCTGTGTGCCTCCTCGTTCTCATCTCTAACATGCGGAAAATAATGAAAATTAAAATAAATAGGGTATATAAAGCTCTTCAGCACTTAGTAGGTGTTCCATAAATATTATTTTCCTTTTCAGTTAAAGAAAAATCACTCTACAATTTAAACTTTTCCCCTCAACATAACTAGACTTAAGAGTATTAACATACATCTTTCTTGCCAAACAGAGAATAACTTCAAACTCTTAGAGAGCAAAGAGGTGCCAAACCTATTCGAGAAGGGCACCCCTTTTCTGACACAAAGACTGAGAATACATGAAATGAGCCAATAAACACAAGGCTACCTCTGCCCAGTGACTACCCCTGCAGTGTATAGCATCTGTCCCAGAAACACGCATCGCATAACTTTCATTATGTTTGATTTTTACCTTACAAAATCTCTGGAACTAAATAAAAGTATTAAGATGGGAGAACTAAGATAGAACTTCCAAGTTCTCAGAAAGCAGAGAGAGTCTGCTCTGCAATGGGCAGATGGCTCCATCTCTCTCAGTGGAGTTCGTTAGCAGAGAGAATAGGTCAAGACAGAAGTAAGACAATGTGGGACAGCTGTCACTGCCACTGCTTAAAAAAGAAATTGGAAATTATTATAACTATCAACTGTGTGGTTATAAAGATCTTTTAAAACATCATAAATGTCACAGAAGCACTTAGATATTCTCGTAACTTTTAAACACTGCGTGTTCCTGGTTTATTAAGAAGGAATTTTCTATCATAAAGGGTGTCAAAACCAGAAATACACTAATGGAAAAATACTTTTGAAAATCCAAATAAGTGACCAAATCTCTCAGCCTATTTTTTTTTTTCAGAGATACCTCCATAATGCAGACACAGCAATACAAAGCAGGATACACACGCTTAGATATGTTATTAATTACATGGTATCCCCCACATCGACATATTTAAAAACTGCAGAGAACCTCAGAGCTCATCTGTGGTAGAACTGAGACCAGAATCCAGGCCTCCAGGTCTCGGTTCAGTACAAGTCCCACTCTATATGCTGCTGCTCCAAGGCATCCCAGGGCAGGGTTCATGGAACACCATCAAGCCCCCCTGTACCCAATATCAGCATAATAGAGCCAATGTAAACTCAGAGCCATTTCAACAACTCTGCCTGTGATCCTTAGATGCCATCTTATCCAAACCTAACCCTAGTCACTCTCAGATTTCCAATGGATCTCAGAACACACATCATACCTTCCAACCTGTGGCCACATTCTTCTTGGCCCTGTTGCCTGTTGGTAGCCAGTGCCCACCCCAAGCCTGTGGATTGCAGCCCCTCCTATGCTGATGTTCAGACAACAGGTGTCTCGTTTCCTGCTCTGGATCACAGCCATTCTAAAGAGACACCCCTGTGGTCTTAATTCATGGAAAAATCATTTTACTGTACAAAATTCAAAGCCCTAGTGAGGCGGTTTAGTGATTTAGCATTTTTGTTTCATGTGAAAATATTATTTCTAGTTTATAATGGGAAGTCCAAAAACACTGTTTCTTATCATTAAAAGCTTTCAGCAGTGTGTAATCTGGGCTCTTTATAGGTATGTTTCCTATAAAATGCCCTGAGGAACAGCATACCGGTCTTTTACAAAGAAATACTTTTAATATCTTCCGTTGCTTAAGGAAAAAGTCTTTAATTTGGGGCTGAATTAGTCATACAGATAAACACTTTAAAGTCCTTGAAATCCGCAGTTAGTTTTAACAAGCTTTTAAGATAAATTAGGAGTGTGTTCTATCTGTTATGTTGTGATGACTGTGAATTAGAAGGAGAAGAGAACACACAGGCTCATCCATTCAAGAACTTTTTTTTGGCATCATACTTTGTGCTAGACTTTTTGTGGAAGTTGGATAATAATGGATCTTGCCCTCAGGGATCTTCAATTAAATGAGGGCCCTGTAGTGGGTTGAATAGGACTCAAGCCTCCCCCTAAATTCATGTCCACCCAGAATTTCAAAATGTGGCCTTACTTGAAATAGTGTCTTCGCAGATACAATTAAGATGTAAGTTAGGGGGCGCTTGGGTATCTCACACAGTTAAATGTTCGACTCTTGATGTCAGCTCAGGTCTTGACCTCAAGGTTGCTGGTCATGGAACCCACTTAAGAAAAAGAAAAAAAAAAGCTGTAAGTTAAGATGAGGTCATACTGGATTAGGGTGGGCTCTAAATTCAATCATTTGTGTTCTTATAAGAGGAGAAGAGGACACACAAACATAGATACACAGAGACACACAGGAGAGAAGGCCATGTGAAGGGAGAAGGCAGAGATCAAGGAATGCCAAGGATTGTGGCAACAACCAGAAGCTGGAAGCTTCCTCCAGGACCCTCTGAGGGATCATGTCCCTGCCAACACCTCACTTAGGACTTCTAGCATCCAGAACTGTGGATGAAAGAAAAAAAAATCTGTTGTTTGAAGTCACTTAGTTTGTAGTAATTTGTTATAGCAATCCTAGGAACCTAATGTATGCCCTATCTCCAAAAAAGTCTGACTTAATTGGTCTGTGGTGGACTTGGGTGTCAGTATTTTTATAAATGTTCCCAGGTGATTCTATGGTTGAGAACCATAGCTGTAGTTTGGTGTTTTCTGAAGTCCCCAGAGCAGCAACAACAGCAGCAGCAACTGGGAACTTAATAGAAATGAAAATTCTCAGGCCCCAGACAACCCTACTGCATCAGAAATTCTGGAGGTAGGGGTCGCCTGGGGGACATGGTCAGTTAAGCTTCTGACTTCTGGTTTTGGCTCAGGTCATGATCTCAGGATGGTGAGATCAAGCCTCGTGTGGGGCTCTGTGCTCATTGTGGAGTCTGCTTAAAAGACTCTCCCTCTCCGTCTGCCTCTCTCTCTCTCTCTGTCTCTCTCTCAAATAAATAAATCAATCTCTAAAAATAAAAAAGAAGAAAGAAAGAAAAAGAAAAATTCTGGGGGTGGGGCCCAGCAATTTGTAGTTTATCAAGCTCTCCAGGTGATTGTGATGACACTAATGTTTGAGAACCAGTGCCATGATTGATAAGAGAGGCTATGAAGCAGTGGGAGATAGTCAACAGGAATGGACAAAAGCAACAGGTAGGGATAGTTGAGAAAGTAAGGGAAGAGTGTTCATGTGTGGCCGTGGGTGGCGCTAAGCAGTACACCTGACAATCTCAATGCCAAGTGTTGCTTGGAGGCAAAGGTGTGTCTCAACAACTATCTTCCAAGTTCCATTTTTGAAAACAAACTTTCCAAATTTAGTAGCTTTCTTTATAATGTTTTTGCTATTAGGAATTAGGGTATATGGCCATCTAAACCCTACATTAAGATTTTATCTGGACCAAAAATGGCGGGAGACCCCAGCCTCCATCACCCACAATGATCAGCAGTTACACAGCTACACACAAACATTCTGGGGATGGTTTTGTATTCATTTTATTTTTTATTTTTATTTTTATTTTTTTCTCTTTTTTCTTTTTTTTTATTTTAATTTTTAAAAAATACTCCATCAAAATATTATTTTCTTGATTACTTGATTAAATTTTGTGCCCAAGGCAAGTGTCTCACAGTCCTCACTTGTCTCACCTTCATCTGGGCCTTAGAAGCTGGAATGGGCTGTGCAGATGCAGGTTATTTTTATCTGGCTCCCAGCCTTGCAGCTCCAAGGTCCTTTCGAATAGTCACATGCACATGTTAACAGACCTTCCAGGCATTTTGGCTATATTCTGATGGTTGAGTGGTAGGAACAGGGTCCCAAGAGCAGAAGGCAGATGTGCATTTCATGCTTTTCAAGGGGTCTCCCTTCCCAAGGGCACTGGGGAAGAACTCTTCATTGAGATGTTTGATGTGTAAACCAGTATAACTCGAGCAGCTAGAAAATCTGCCCTTGTTTTGGGGGAACTCCTCCAGCAGTTATACACTCATCCCAAGGAAGTTTCAATCTGCGAGTTGCCTCATCCATAGCTTTCTATTTCAGAGGTTATTATTAGGTATCAAGGACTGACTTCAGTTCCCTTGTACCGGAGGCAAAAGTAAGTGGCATCTAACCTGGATAGCTCGTGACCAGGGGTTGGAGTGATAAATAAGGGGCCTGAAGGTGAGGGAGAGGGGTCTGTGATCTACTGAGCAGAAAGCAGCCCCCTCCACTTCATGTTGCTGCTGGATTCCACCACCACCACCCCGCATCACGCAATGATAGCAGCTTAAAATCTGGTGATAGGACAGAAGTCAAGGTGGATGGCAGGTGTCTGCCTTCTCTCCTATCCCAGCCCAAGAGGTCTGGGATAATGCTTTTAACTCCTCTCATAGGACCCTGATATTTGCACAGTGTCTGCTATGAAGAGATGAAAAGGTAGGGCAAACAACATAAAAAGAGAAAAGGCCCAGCATGAGAAACCCAGCTGAGCAAGCCCAGAGGACACTGGGACCATGAGAGTAAGCATCAGTCCTGTGCCAAGCAGCAGATATCCTTAGAAATGCCCAACTTCACAGTCACAGCCGAGTGAATGTGGTTCTGAGAGCAAGGGGGTGACAGCCCCAGAAGGCAAGCAAGGTAAAAAACAATTAACTCTTCAAGTCCTTGACACTAGACTCTGAAACTAGAGACAAACAATATTATATTCTCCACTGTGAGCTTTCTGTCTGCTATTTTCATTTCTTGCTTCCCTGGTTCACCTGTAATGATTTGTTTAGGGTAAAATGTTATGCAATTTATCACATATATGAGAAACTTTGGTGGGTGCCCCCTGAAAATATTTATGTCCGAATCCCCAGAAACCATGTTACCTTACACGGTAAGAAAGATTTTGCCTATGTGAGTAAGTTAAGGGTATGGAGATGCATAAATTTTTAGTTTCTCCGTTAGCCACTTCCTGCTGTTTTCCCTTTGCTGTGCTTTTCCTTTTTGCTTGCACATTTTGGTCTGAAGATTTATCCTTTCCTGCTGTCTCTTCTGGGGCTGTTTCCATCTTTGCGGGAGTAGGTTTAGCTAACAATTTTCTCCATCTCCTCTTGGGCTTCTCCTTCACCACCCCTTCGGTGGAGCTGACCTTCCTCTTTGGCATCGCGGTAGCAGCGAGTGCACGGACTAGGTACCTGCAGGCTGCAGCACACGACAGCCTGTGTGAAGCTGGACGGCCTGGCGTCTGCCGCCCCTCACACCATTGGACGGATGTCTCTAAGAGGGAGGCAGGAGGATCAGAGTGAGTAGGAGGAGCTGTGAAGATATAAGCAAGAGATTGGACTGACGCACTAAAGGGACCTCTAGAAGCTGAAAAGGGCAAGGAAACAATTTCTCCCTTGAAGCCTAGAGGAGGAGGAATGCAGTCCTGCTCACATCCTTATTTTAAACTTCTGATGTCCACATGAAAAAATGCTCAGTCACTCCACATTAGGGAAATACAGATCAAAACCACAATGAGATACCACCTCATGCCGGTCAGAATGGCTACAATTAACAAGTCAGGAAAGGACAGGTGTTGATGAGCATGTGGAGAAAGAGGAACCCTCATGCGCTGTTGGTGGGCATGCAAGCTGGTGCAGCCACTCTGGAAAACAGTATGGAGTTTCCTAAAAACTTTAAAAATATTGCACTATTGCAATTGCAATATTAGGTATTTGCACTATTAGGTATTTATCCAAAGGATAGAAACATAGTGATTTGAAGGGGTACATGCACCCCAATATTTATAGCAGCAGTGTCCACATAGCCAAAGTACGGAAAGAGCCCAATGTCCACAGATGAATGGATAAAGATGTGGTATACATATACCATAGAATGTTACTCAGCCATCAAAAAGAATGAAATCTTGCCATTTGCAGTGACATGGATGTAACTAGAGGGTATAATATCTAAGCAAAATAAGTCAGTCAGAAAAAGACAACTACCATATGATTTCACTCGTGTGGAATTTAAAAAACAAAACAGATGAACATAGGGGAAGGGAAAGAAAGATAAAATTAGATAAAAAGAAAAAGAGAAGCAAACCTAAGAGACTCTAACTGTAGGAGACAAACTGAGGGTTGCCGGAGCAGAGGAGGTGGGGGGATGGGGTAACTGGGTGATGGGCATTAAGGAGGTCACTTGTTGTGATGAGCACTGAGTGTTATATATAAGTGATGAGTCACTAAATTCTACTCCTAAAACCAATACTACAGTAGCTGTTAACGAACTTGAATTTAAAGAAAATCTTGGAAGAAAAAACAAACAAACCTATTCTTTAGAGGAAAAGAAAAGAGGGGTTCCTGGGTGGCTCAGTGGGTTAAGCCTCTGCCTTCAGCTCAGGTCATGATCTCAGGGTCCTGGGATCGAGCCCTGCATCGGACTCTTGGCTCAGCGGGGAGCCTGCTTCCCCCTCTCTCTCTGCCTGCCTCTCTGCCTACTTGTGATCTCTCTGTGTCAAATAAATAAATAAAATCTTAAAAAAGAAAAGAAAAAGAAACTATCTCATACGTCTTAAATGCCTTCTGCTGTGTTTAACACTGTGTTTTGAATTTTATTTCTGGATTTTTATTTATCTAATTGCTTTGACTGGTGACTTAGGTTTGATTTCTGCTGAGCTCACCATAGTGAAAACAACAAGATCCTTCCTCCAGCTCTGAGCGTGTGAACTTCCATGACAGGGCAACAACTGCCTGTAGTATTTAAAGAATGCAGAAGTTACCAGTGTAAGTTAACAGGTAACTTCTGTTTTATAGACAAAGCAGGATACAAGAGTGTATATAAGGCATATTCTCATATGTGAAAACAAAGTATAGGAAATAACTGGAAGGAAATGTTCCAAAATATTAGCAGTATCTTCTCCTGGAGAGTCTAATTATGGCCAATATATACAGAACCTTCCTTAGACCTAGGCAAGAGGTATTTGAGAGTGTTCCACATACCACAGTCACACACAAATTACTTAAGAGCAAATGAGTGCCCCTGTCACTCAGGATCTGGTGCTCAGAGCTGGCACAGCACAAACCATAACTCTTAACATCCACCTTCATGGCCGCACTGCAGGGAAATGCATTTTCACATCTCTCACCCCGTAGCCTTGAAAGAAAAGGTGACAGGATGTGAAAGCAGTGCAGGATGGTGGGATGGTGGGTTATGATGATGACATTGCTTTGGGATGCTTGCAGGGTGGGAGAGGACAAGAGTGCCAGGTTAAGAGAAAAGTCAAACTTGTTGAATTCATCCTCTAAGGTAAAAAGTACCATTTCTCAATAATGCCAAGAATTCTTTTTCTTCTGCTTTAATTTCTGGTTCCCATGGTATTCAGTTGGCACAGTATTTTATAAAAGTTGCAAATGGTGGCTTAAGAACATTTTGCAATTTTTTTTAAAAGACTGTATTTATTTATTTGAGAGAGAGAGAGTGAGAGAGAGCATGAGAGGGGAGAGGATCAGAACGAAAAGCAGACTACCCGCTGAGCAGGGAGCCTGATGTAGGACTCGATCCCGAGATTCCGGGATCATGACCTCAGCCAAAGGCAGTCGCTTAACCAACTGAGCCACCCAGGCATCCCAAGAACATTTTGCAATTTTAACATTTCATATTATTCTCAAGTTTGCATTCATGTATCATACATGTATCCTGGTACCAATTCTTTATATTGGCAACTAGATGGACAATAGAGTGTTTAAAATGTGAATAATTTTATTTTTATAAAAGAAAATGACTCTAAATGTTAATATGTTCAGTATAATTTTGGCATCTATTAATTATAATTTGTATTTTACCCTTTAATAATAATAGACAATTTTGAACATAATATGTATTTCTATATTACATTATTTAAAAATATATAATATTTTATATATATATATATATATACATATATAGTTTTTTTTTTTTTAAGTAGGTTCCACACCTAGCATGGAGCCCAACACAGGGCTTGAACTCATGATCCTGAGATCAAGCCCTGAACAAAATCAAGAGTTGAGTGCTTACCAACCGAGCGACCCAGGCACCCCTACAAATTTTGAAAATTTTAAAAGAAAACTTTTTAGAAACATATAAAATAAATTTTATATTTGATTTATATGTTCTCATAAATATGTTTAATTTTGTGTACTTTGAATATAATGATTTTTGAAATACTTTAGACCATTGCTATGAGTTGAAAATATCTTGAATTTGACAAAATTAGTGATTTTGCTGAAATAAAAGCAAGAAAATTAATTTTATGGAACAAACACATAATCCAGGAGTTATATAAATCTTTATCACTCCTTCAGTTATCACCAACTCTTGATAGATGAGCTGGATATGGACAATCATAATTAAATTTAATAGACTGATATTTTGCCAGACCTCAGATACATTAAAACCATAGATGTATACATATGCTTTGGGTTTTGTCATTATAAGAGTATATTTTTCAAGATAGGAGACTATAATACATTTTATTTACCAGTTTCTATGGAATCCCATCCAAGGTGCCAGCGGCAACAATCCCCTTGGGTCTGTGGTTGATGGAGTGTTCATTCACTCTCCCATGCCATACAAAATATAGATTAAAGCCATGATGGATTGTCCCCAAATGGGAATATCCCTGGCCTGTGGTAAAACAGGAAGAAGGTGGCCTGGAGGAAGTGACCGATTCACCCTGCAACAGTGGTTTCACCAAAACAGAGAATTCCCAGCAGCTCCAGACCAGGATTATAAAAGCAGGTTAGGAGCCAGATCCACTGGGAGAGGGCCAATTATTTTCCCAGACTGACATGGTAAGAAAGATTAGCTGAAAGATAAGAACCTGGGGGAAATTGAGCCCCTGCAAATAATGTCTCTTGTGGTGAGCCTCCTTCACTTGTTTCCCTCAGCCCCAACACTCTGATATGTTTAAGAAAAAAGTGCTTGAACTTGACAGACAGCTAAGAGAGTACCGATCGTCTCAAGAGCAGAGATTCTTTGGAAATGATAAGGTGCAAACACTGTCAAATGGCTCCCTTTGCAATGCACTGCAATCTCCAGCCATAAAGGCTGCCAGGACCAGCGGGGGCAAAGCTCCCGGCCATCCCCCAAACACCAGGCTCCAGCTGGCTGAGGGCTCCCTGGACTACATAATGACCCAGGCCTATAAAACAGCCTGGCCCTGGGATGTGTCTGTTGGGGGAATCCTGGTCCCAGGAATCAGAGGGAGACGTGGCCCTCAAAGGATGTTGTGTGGTCCTGGTGGGGAAGGCTACTAAGCAGGGAAGCTCCAAGACGAAGCCACCCCTCCTCTCCCTTTTAGCCAGGTGGCAGGTCCACTGCTGCAACCCGATTTGTGTCTTCTTCTGGGAAGAAGAAGGGGATTTGTGTCTTCTTCTGGGACCATGCTGCTGGGAAATATGTCCCTTGAGAGGAATGATGGATTTTCTGGACTCCTCAGGATTCCAGATTATATGTAAGGTGGTAGCACAACCTGAGGGGGTTCTCGTCTCATGCGTCCAGACAGAATTTGGCCTGAGAGGCTGGCATTAATTAAGGAAGAGGACAGGAGTGCAGGACTAAGGACTGGATGCTGCTTGTACCTCATGAAGGCTCACACGCTTGAGAAACCTATCATATTCCACCTGGAGGCACCATATACATATAATCATAAAATATCTGGCTTTTGGTACCCTCATTGTTAAAATTCTTCGTGCCTGCTCCTGTTTAACAAATAATTTATTTAGAGCTAGCTATGTGCCAGAGGATTAAAACGCAGTAATGTGAATAATCCCAATTGGGTTGGATTTCTTCAGAAGCGTCATTCTCATCTAGTTGGACTAGTTAAAGTGTAATTCAGTTCAAAGGGGGCCTGGGGCGCTTCAACAACCTCTCTATGCCCCAGCTCGTCGAATCTATTAATTTGGTATTCTAAATTTTAATATGGAAATATGGTCTGGCTGGGTGCTCTCACTTGTGTTCCTGTTTTAGTCTAATCCTTCTGGAGTAGCAGTCCCCAGCATAGGAGGCCTTCACGACTGAGTGTGTTTGAGGAGTATGTCAGGGGAAAGAAGGGGACTGTGAAGGTAAAGTGTTAGCAGACCTACTTTTGATGATGTATGTTCTCAGACAGATTTAACTAAGAAATAAAACTACTTCTCTGTGATTGTCCTCAGTTTTTGATGTTACAAAACAAAAAGCATTCTACACTGCAATTTTTCCACTGAAAGACTTGCTCTGGGCCCGTGCATCTGTTTCCATGCCTTTGCTCACATATTTGCCCTGCTCCTGCTATGAAATGTCCTTCTTTCCTTGCTCAGCCCCATTCCTTGCTCTTGACACCTTACATACACCCGAAACCAATAGAGTATCCCAGTGGGACTCCTTTCTGATACTAATGATACAATAAATAAGTAAAAATGTATAGCTAATTTTTACTTTACTTTTATGTGCCAAGTAATTTTCTGCTTTCTTTTATCTTTGCAATTTGTCATTTTCCTGATGAGACACTGTATCAGGAGACTAGTCCAAAGTCATGTTGCTAAAATGCAGCGCATCTGGGACTCAGTGAAGTCTCTCAGCCCCTCCAACTCTGTCTCCCGCATGTCCTCTTTTTTATTCCTTATATCATTGATCTGTCTCCTATTTTGTTTCTTGATGAAGCCAGTCACAGTTTTTATCCATTTCCAAGTTTCTTCACGGAACCAGCCTTGACGTTGTTGATTTTTGTGTTATTTTCTTAATTTTCACCTTGCCTTATTTCCTTCCAGCTATTTTCTTTTATGTTTCACTGTACTTTTTAACGTCTCCTATTTGATGATTAGTTCATAAATCTTTAGCTTTTGTCAATATGAACGCTTAGGGAATACATTTCTAAGCACAGCTTTTCCATAAGGTTTGATATTAGTATTTTAAATGATTCCCTTCTGAGTAGTTTCTAGTTTCCATTATATTAATTCTCTGATTCTATGAATTGCTTTTTTAACTTACAGGTGTGCATTTTAAATTTTCTTTCTTATGTCAATTCTAACTTCATTGTACCATGATCAAAGAGTACAGAATGTCTGATACTGGTCCTTTCTGTCCCAGCTTTCCTCATGGTCACCTTTCATACATTTTCTGTGTGTTTCAAAAGAACGTGTATTTGCCAATTGAGGAGCGCAGTGTTCTACATAAATTCATTCTATAAATGTGTCAATTGTGTTGTTCAGTTCTTCTACATACTTTGAGATTTTTTTTAATCTTTTGATCTGTCGGTTGCTGAAATAGTTGTATTATTAAATTGCTTACTGTAGTGGTAAATTTAACAATCTCTCCTTTTTGTTTTATAAAATTTCCTTTCAACAAAATGAATCTATATTTCTGGTTTAGATATATCTTAAATGGGTAGACCTTCCTAGTGAATTGCATCAGTAATCGTTATATAGCAACTGCCTCCAATAATACCTTTTTTAAAACTTAAAGTCTATGATGTCTGATATTAATGTAATTACACCAGCTTTCTCTTAAGTGGTATTTGCCTGGCATATTTTTCTATCCCTTAACTTTCAATATTTTTGGTGAAATGTCTCGATGTTTGAGGTGTGCTTTTGGGAATGCATTACTGAACTGGGTTTTATTTTTAAATTCAGCATAATAGGAGAATCTAGCCTATTTACACTTATTTTGAACTGTAGTATGTTTAGACCATCTTCTCATTTGTTCCATCTTGTTATTTGGGTTTATTTGTCCTTTTTCTGATGTCGCTTTCTGCGTTTCTGTCCGAATTTAATTTTTTTGTACATTTTATTTTTTCTATTAGTATAAAAATTATACATTCTAGGGTCATCTGGGTGTCTCAGCCTCTCAGTCGTTAAGCGTCTGCCTTCAGCTCAGGTCATGATCCCAGGGTCCTGGGATCGAGCCCCGCATCGGGCTCCCTGCTCAGTGGGAAGCCTGCTTCTCCCTCTCTCACTTGCCTTGCTTGTGTCCCCTCTCTCGCTGTCTCTCTCTGTGTCAAATAAATAAATAAAATCTTTAAAAATATATATACATTCTAGTTATATTATTTTAGTAATTAAAAAATATTAACATGAATAATTTGAGTCAAATTTAACGAATATCTTTATGTTCTTTCAGAATACAAGGTCACAGGTCCTTAAAATGCTTCCATTCCTGACTCCCACCACTTCATAGGCAAATGATATGCAATTGCTGTTTATTACCTTATTTCTTTAGCTCTACATGTTAAACATTTATTATCATTTTATATAGTTGATGTTTATTTAGATATGTTGACATGTTTGCATTTTCTTTGCTTCATGTCTTCTGGCATTTTAGACTTTCCTTATGGGATCATGTTTTTTTCTTCCTCATGTATCTTGTCTAGAAGTTTCTTAAGTAAGATGTTGATGGTAATTTTTTTTCTATCTTACAATGATTTTACTTCCACCTTGTTTATGAAAGATAATTTTGCTGGTTGCACAGTTATTTTCTTCTTAAAAGATAATTTTAACTCTCTTCTTGAAAGATAATTTTACTTTCTTTTCGAAAGTTAATTTTATTGGATATACAACTATTTTCTTTCAGAAACTTGTGGACTATATTCCATTCTCCTCTGACTTTATTGTACTTGAAATGTCCCTTCTGTGTAAGTACTAGTAATAATAAGGATAACAAATAAGACCTAAAGATTATAATATTACAACATGGCAAAGACAACTTTCAGCTGTATTTATGTACATTGTCATTCAATTCTCCTGTCGTTACTGTGAGGTATGTCCCACCTTTTTATAGATCAGGAAATCAAGCCAAACGGCTTATTAGCTATAGAGCCTAGATTTAAACCGAGGTGGTCCTGCTCCAGAATCTATATTCCATAATTACACTGTGCAAACTCTTTGAATTAGTTCTTCTTTTTGCTCGTAAGATATTCTCTTTGCCTTTGATTTTCTATCATTCCACTAAAATATGTCAAAAAGTAGAACTTTTTATTTATACTGCTTGGTACTTGTGTAAACTCTGCATTTTATATGACAATATAATTCTGGAAGAGTTTCAGATGTTGTCACTTTAGATATTGCCTCTTCGCCATCCTCCATCTGAAATACCCAGTAGATATGTCAAAACCTTTTGCTCAGTGCCCATATTTTTGATATTTTTTAATCTCTAAGATGTATAATAAAAGTCTTTTCAGCTGGAGTTTTTATTTAGTAACCTTACCTTCATTTCTTTTTCGAATATAGTGTTTATTCCACTCTGCATCTAATTTAATTATTATATTCTTAGTGTCTAGAAATTTCATTTCATTCTTTTTTAAATTGGGTTGGTACTTTTTATAGTACCCTATGTTTTTGGTCATATTTTAATAGTCAATTTCATGTATTCAAAAGGTATTCCACACAGTTATTTTACAGTTATTTTACTATATGAAACAACACAGTAAAATATGTGGTAATTGTAATATCTGTAGTCTTTGTTGTTGCTGCTAACTTTCTAATACTGGCTTATTTCCTCATATATATTTTAGTCTTGCATGTGAGCTCTTAGTTTTTAGAATGATAATTCTTTGAGGCCTAGTTTAAGGGGAGTTTCTTCATAGTTCACGTTGACTTCTGCCCTTGCACATGTGGACCATTTTAAACTAAATTTGCATCTAGAACAATGTGAATGTCCCCAAATCCACTTGAGAGCAGGCTGTTGGTTATGAATTTTTAGAAGACATCTCCTATGACCTCTACCTAGAACAGAGAAAAAGATAAGTAAGTTTACTCACTTTCTTCTTCAATGAGGTGTTTTCTCCACTCTTTACCCAATTTTAAAGGGTCCAGGCTTCATATGGTTCATATCTGGTCATACCTTCTGCCTTAGGTGTGCCCTTGACTTTGTCCCTTGTCCCCCATTACAGCCCTTGGAAAACTAAGCTCTAGCCTCACAGGCGACTACCTATATTCCTCACCTCTCTGGACTTCTGTTTTCCTCCGTGAATTTCCTTTATGGTTTGACCAGCTTAGCTATGCATTTAAAATCATTTTCTTTTTAATAATGGCCAGCCGAGATGGATAATGATCAGGTTACAGATGGAGAAATTACAATACAAAAAGAGATCAAACTCGATTTACGATCACAAAATATATCCGTGTCATGAATTTTACAATTACCCATGTTGTGCTATTCCTGATACATTCCGGGGTCATCTCAACAGTACCTGTGAGATGTGAGACCATCTGACATTGGTCAGGTACTTTCTCTGCTGAAGTTGTATCACTTGCTACAAATCAATAAATTAGGATGAAATGGTATGTGTGTAGAGTGGGAGGGGTGCACACACTGTTGGCAATATCCTAGAGATTCTAGACTTAGATCTTTTTCTTCTTAACACTTAGTTTTCTGACTAGTGTTCGATAGAACAGGCAAGCATAATTTTCACTTTGTAAATAAAGCTTTCATTCAACCTGTAAGCACTCAGGTTACAAAAGTGGCTAAAACTTTTTTTTTTTTCCCTTGAGATGTTCGAAAGAGAACATGTTAACGATTATATTGCAATGTGATTAGAGCTATGATATTAAAATATATCAAGTACCTTGCAAATAGAGTAAAGTGGACAAAGAATCAGAGGGGAGTGAGAAGGGAACCCAGAAGTCTTGAGAGTGCTAAAGGCCACGTGGGTCCAAATGGGGATGGGGAGGGAATCAGGGCAGAAAGCATGGAAGAACGCAGCATATTCTGCAAATGTTAATAGTTCTATATGGCTTAGGCGGAAAGGAAAATGGAAGGCACTCGGGTAAAGAGCAGTTCTTGTGGAAAGCACTACAGACAGAAAAGCTTAAGCTTTGGTTAGGAGATGGTAAGAAAAACCAGTTCACCTGGAGAAGATGGTTTGGGGAGGGAAATAGAGACAAAAGATGTTAGAAAGATAGACAGAAGATACCACAAAGCGCATAAATCACAGATATGATTTAGACCAAAGCTTCCAAATATTAATGGGCATACGAATTTGCCTTGGGTCTTGTTAAAATGCAGATTCTCATTCAGTAGGTCTGGGAGGGGCCTATCTCTAACAAGCTCTCAAGTGATACCGATGCTGCTAATCCACACCACACACTTTGAATAGCAAATATTTAGAATAATGGTTTGTCCCAAGTTACTTATTAATTTTAAAGGTGGGTTCTAGTGCTATCCTCCAAAACTCACAGCATGTTACTAATACTTTCAAATAACCTATTTTTTAAAGCTTCATATGGGATGTTCCATGTATATTTTATTGCATTTAAACCCTAGAATTCAGAGGAGGAGGAAAACAACTCCTTTATGTCTTTCTCCTCTTTCAGGATGCATATGCTTCTGGGATCTCATTTCTTCTTTTACCAATTACAGCATCCCTTCCAAAAGAACATTTATTAACTTAGTTTTCTCATTTTATAAACATTTTATGTCTACCCCATATAGTCCCTTTAACAGAGGAGTCTTAAAACTAACTAGAAATTTAAAAAAAAAAAACTAGAAATTATTAGAAATCTGTCACTAGATTTCAGAGAATTTTACATGTCCTGTAGTACCTATAGCATAGGATTTTGAGCACAGTGAGCTCATATCTATTTAATAACCCACATATACCCCAAGTTGTTTCATAAGAATTTCATGACTACATGGAAATAGATTGTACACATAATCTTTTTGCCTCATGTTCATGTAAATTTTGCATTTCAAAATACTGGGCTTCCTTCACTTCCAATGGGAGTTTTGCACACAGTCTATAAATCGTGCCGTTAAGACATTTTCCTTCATTATCCTAAATTTATCTTAATTTCAATCCAATTAAAAACTGTTTACTAGAGTTTCCCCCCATATAATTGAGCACAGTATAGTTGATTTTTTTTACTGTAAACATACATCTGTGAATAATTCCTCAATGCTGCAGTATATGGGAGATCTTGCAGCATAATGGAAGTAATTTATTTCCAAATTGCTCCCATTTCTCTTATGACTTGCTTGCAAACCTTTAATAAAATCAAGTCCAGCAGTTATGACAAGAGGTTGACCTCGTTTCCTACGCATTATGCATGCTGCCCACACAAAAGACTCCTAAGGCTTTTACATAGCCCATAAATCCATCCATCCCAAAACCTATGTCCCTGGTTAGTTATCATAGCAAGGAGTAGTGCCAATACAGCATGGTATTTAGAAGCATGGAATCCAAAGTCAGACTTGGGAGGTTCACATTCCATTTCTACCACTCTTCAGTCGCGTGTATTTAAGCAAGTTATTGGAACTTTCTCAGTCTTAGTTATGTCTGTTAAGTAGAATAAGAACAATATCTACTTCATAGCATTATTGTGAGGATTAAATGAGTTGATGCATGTAAATAATGATAAATGTCTATTACTGGTTATTATTATAATCACTATTATGGGCAGTTTTAATTTCTATCAACCCCTATAGCAGCCAATTCCCAGGCAGTAGATGGACTTGCCACACAGACTGCAAAAATAAAACACAAACATCTGCCAAATGATCATAGAAATCATATCAGGGTCTGGATATTCCAATCATCTTATGTCATTGATCAGCAGAGTCAAACAAACCCATTTTTCAGCAAATAACTTTTTATTAGTTCCTTAATCAGCTAACTGTGGTACTCTCTGTCTCAACAGACCTGCATTTTCTATAGACATTTGAACAATGTGCCCGTTTGACCTGACTCATCAAATTGGTATTGAGCATTCATTTTGTGCAAGGGGCTAAGTTAAGCTGTGTGGAAGGATACCGAGATGAATACTGATGGCTATTAATATGCCTTTCTATTTGCCAGGCACTGAGCTAGGTAATGAAGATACAAAAGAGAGCAAGGTACATACAGTTTTCGTCCTTGAGGAGTTTCTAGCCTAGAGGGGAAAAAAAGACAATAAACCACAATTATAATAAAGTGTAGCCATACTGGGGAAGACAAAGTGTTATGTGAGGGAAGAGCTAGATAAGGAGGAAGTCAAGATGAGTTCCAGATGAAAGTGGCATCTAAGCTGAGTAGGAGTTGGCCAGGTGAAGAGATAGGGAGAGTACCAGCAAACAGCACAAGCAAAGGCTCAGAGGCAAAGAAGGGCCCAGCAGTCTTCGCTGGAAAAATTAAAAGGAGTTAAGTATCTCTGGAGTGTATAATGCAAGGGTTAGAAGGGAGAGATGCTGGCAGAGACTTGTAAGCCATGGTAAGGAGTTTGGATTTTATATCAGGGGCAATGGAAAAATATTAACAGTTTTAAGAAGGGAAATGAGATGTTCAAATAGGCATTTTTAAAAATTTTTTAAAAGATTTTATTCATTTATTTGACAGAGAGATAAAGAGCACAAGTAGGCAGAGCAGCAGGCAGAGGGAGAGGGAGAAGCAGGCTCCCCACTCAACGGGAAGCCTGATGTGGGGCTTGATCCCAGGACCCTGGGATCATGACCTGAGCCGAAGGCAGCCCCCCAACCTACCGAGCCACCCAGGCGCCCCGAGATAAATAGGCATTTTAGAAAAAGCCCTGTGGCTGCAGAGTGAGGAATGAGTGGGCAAGGCTTGAGTCAGGAAAACCAATTAAATTGGTGTGATGATAAATCCAAGACTTGGAGGTAGCCTAGACTCAGGGCAGTGGGAAGTATAAAGAAGTGAATGTTTTCAGGAGATAGCAAGACGGGAGAAACAGTAAGAGTTAATGATTGATGAGATGTAATGAGTGTGAAAGAAGAAAGAAACGAAGATGACTTTGAGATGAGATGGGGGACTCAAAGTCAAGATCAAAGCCTCCTGTTCCCTATTGTGTGGAATAGGAGGTAGGACGGAATGTGATCACCGCTGTAACAGAAATGCAAACATTCAAGAAAAGCGTGAAGGAGTAAGTCCTTAGGGACAAGGGGCTTGGAAACATCTTCAAGGTTAGGAGGCATTGGAGTTGGATTAAATTTAGCAGGGGCTGTTAGTTTGGAAAGCTGAAAGGATATTTCCATTCTTCAGTGATGTCAGTCCTGTAGCTTGGATCCTTTTCCGTGGCCGGAGGCCTCAGGGCAGGCCAGGCTTTCAGGAAAAAGCACTGATGGTCAAAAGTCAGAGGTACCTCGATCTCTTCATCAGGACCTGGAATTCCTGCCTGAAAACGTCTGTGGCTCCATGTAACATTTCTCAAGCTGCAGATATTCGAGGTCGTGTCCAGGTCTTTGTCAGCTGGGGAATTGCTGCTCTAAAAGCGTACTTAGTGAAAGCCTTGCCAAAGTTGTCAGAAACAAATCACTCTCCCTACCCCCTTAATATTTCCTTTTTAAAAAGAGACAGAGAGAGAGAGAGACAAAAGCCAAATTTTAATGTAATTTTTCAAAGCGTTGCATACCAGATTTTGTCTTGGAGTGGAGTTTGATGTAATATCAGATCTCCAAGAAATAAGTGTTGCTCTCAGCCTGGAATCTGAACACTGACCCTTTCCGCTTCAGCCCTGCTAACCTGAGCCCTGCAATCAGAACTTTCAGCAGTGCTGTGAGGGCTCAGGGAAGAGTTATCCAGCTTTTTAAATTGCTAGCCCGGCACATGTGGGATACATCTTTAACCACAAAATATGTTTTCTTTAAGGCCTTTCCTCAATTGTGAAAAGTTAAATTTAATAAGGACTGAGGAAGCCTATAAATCAAACACAATAAAATATTAAATTATGCACCTTACTCCAAGTGTGGTACATATATTTTATCATTGAAAAGCATGGGTCTGGGTATTCTGGAAATTCTGATTTCTCGGGCAGTCTGGGGGTTGGGAAACAAAGCTGCATTAGTTTTCAATTTATAGAACATGATGTTAGTGATTACATTAACTTAATCTAATATTATTTCCCATATTTAAAGACAGAATGAGAACCTTGTGTTTAGATTGTTGTTGGCTTTAAAAATATAAATGTGAATGTACATGTGTGAGTGTGTGCATACGTGTGTGCATACATAAAGAAATAAGGGCCCGGCTGGCTTTCCATATAATAGGCTGAGTTATTAGTCCAGCTGCACATTCTGTGTCTCAGGGGATTAGAAGCACAGCCTGAAATCTCATTTAATTACAGAGCATTGACTACCATGGACCTCTTGCATCTGGACCCAGGAATAATAAAGAGCATTTTTTTTGAATGGTTTGTAGTGTTCAGGATAGAAACACATGTAGCTCAGTTTCTAACATTTGGTTAGGAACAAAAAGCAAAAGTTCACAGATGGTTAGCTCAGCTTATTAAATAATTTTACTAAAGTTCCTTGACTCTCTTCTTTGGAGGCTTAAAAAAAATGGGATTCTATTCTCTTTTATATGTGGCGGTAAAAGGGCACAGAATTCCTCAGTTGACCTGTAAATGAACATAACGATAATGCCTACATCACAGGTTATCATGGGATGCCACCAGCTAATGAAAGGGAAAGGACACCACAAAATATCAAGTGCTATTCAGTGTTGGTTAAACACTATTTTTACGCATTCATTCCTTTGTGCATTCAATAAAAACTTTTGAGCACCTACTAGTTACCAAGCACTACTTCAGATAAGAGAAATAGAGAAGTGAATAAGAAAGACATGATTTCAGCTCTAAGGCACTTTACATTCTGATAAGGGTAACAGATGATATGATTCTAGAGAGTAATAAATGCTGTGAAAAACCTGGAGCAGGATAAAGTGAGAGACAGTGGCTGTGGGCTTCTTTTGGAAAAGTCCCTTTGAAAAAGTAACATTTGAACTGGAGACTGAATGAATTAAATGACAAGAAGCCAGCCATTGGAACAACATTCCAGAAACAGAGAAAAACAAACACAATGGGCCTACACTGGACCTGTTTGAGGACAAGAGAAGACTACAGTGGCCAGAGGGTACTGAAGCAGGAGAGTGGTGCAAAGTAAGTCTTGAGGGAAGGGTGACCCAGCAAGTAGGGCCAGCCTTATAGGCCTTGCTAGAGTTTGGACTTTATCATCAGACTTTCAGGAAGGCATTAGAGGATTGTAAGCAGGTAACGGACATGTTTTGGATTGCATTTTAAAAAGAAAATCATTCTGGCTGCTGTGTGGAAAATGAATGGGAGGTGGGGTGAGGAGTGACCAGAGTTGTAATGGAGACACCAATTAATAGACTGTTAAAATAGCTTATGTGAGAACAATGATGGCTGTATGCAGATGATTGCATGGAGACAGAAAAACAGGCATCCCAGTGGACATCAAGCAAGAAGCTATATCCGTGACTGGAGGTCAGGGGAGAGATTTCAGTTAGAATTGTGAATGTGAGGGTCATCAGCAAACCAAAGGTCAATAAAATCTTGGGGCTGACTTTCACATGGAGAGATTATAGAGGGAGGAAAAGAGGGCCAAGACCCTACTTGGGAATACGCAAAAATGTAGTAGAAGAGGAAAAGTCAGCAATGGAGCAACCAACAAACAAGGTGGGGAGGGAGGAATTCAGGAAAGTGTGGTGTTCTGATAGCCAGGAGAAGAAAGTATCATGAGAAGAAAGGCGTGGTCTGTAAATCAAATGCAGTTGAAATGAAGAGGAAGATGAGTAGGGGAGGAACTCAATGGATGCGATGACCTTGACAAAGGGAGGCAAGCCTGATTATAGTAAGCTACGAGCAGATTTGAACCTGAGGGATGTGGTGAATAATTTTAGGCAATTCTTCTGCAAGGTTTTATAGGAAGGATCGAAGAAATGAGACTTGGGTCAAAAAAACGTTTCAGTAACTAATAGTAGGTACTAGCTACCATGTTTTGCTCACTGTGTGCCAAGCACTATGTACTTTACCTCATGGACATTTTAATCCTTAAAAGTCCATCAGATAGATATTATAATTTCCTTTTACATGAGTCAACTGAGGCAAAGAGATAGATAACTGGCCCAAGACCTTGCAACTAGTGACTAGAAGAGCTAACATTGGAACTCACATCTCTCCCATTTTAAGGCCCCTGGTTTTTTCCTTGAAACTGCAGTGGCTAAGTGCTTAGTCTCACCCACACTTCCGTTGGAATGTGGTAAACCTGAAGCCGAGGATATTGACTCAATGTGTTAGTTCGTATGTCCTTTATATGTATTTAACATATCTGATTCCCACTTACTCTGGCCTGGAACTTCAGAGGTGAGGCGGGCCTCAGGACAGTATGAACAGTGGCTCATCAAGGACCCATCTTCTTTCCTCTTCTGTGCTCTGCAATCCTCAGCACTGGCTTCATCTTTAGGTTGGTTTCCTTCATGCACACTGGATACCTTCTGGCATAAATATGCCATATGCTCCATTGTTTAAATCCAGAACAGATAGAAAACCTCTTTTGAGGCATAGAATATAACCACAGTCTGCTTCAGTCAACTAGGACCATGTCCACCTCTTTATCAGTCATTGGGAAATTGTCAAACACGGATTGGTCTAGATGAACCAGAATACTTCTTGGAAGTGCAGGCTCAAGGGATAAATTGTCAAAATCTGGTTCTATTAGAAAAGGATAGGAGATAGATGTTGGACAGAGAATGCCCAGGATCTGACTGTGGCTACAAACCTGTGTAGGTCATCCGTGAAGGGCCACTTTACAGATGCCTTCCCCACAAGATCTTAAGGACTACATTAACACAAGCTGAGGAGTTACTAAAAACTTTGTTGTATTCCTTTATAAGGTTTCTGAAAAAGGAATTCTGCCACATATCCCCAAGTTTGTTTTTATTCGCTATTTTCTCCCACTCTGAGATCCACGAAATTAACGAAATATACTCTTACCATTTTTTTCCTTTTCTGTCTCAGTGGAATAGTTTCCCCTCCCAAGGCTAGTCCTTAAAATTATGCTTTGACCTCCAACTAAATGTTCTAACAAATCCACTGCAACTCCCCTTACCAGCTACCAATGGCCTCCTTACTGCTCTTCAGTGGATGGGTTCTGTCCTTAGCTTATTTGATCTCCATGAACATCTTCCTTTTTCTTAAAATACTTTCTTCCTTTGATTTCCATACCACTACACTCTCCTGGCTTTCCTACTGCATCCCTGTCCTTTCCTCAGTGCCTTCCTCTACCTACCCTGTAAGTGTCCTATTAATCTCCATCTTTGGTTATCTTCTTGCTTTACACATATTTGCTGAGTAATTCACCCGTTCCTGTAACTTCAACCACTATAAATATCAGTGTTCCGTAAATTCTTTCAGGTTATAGACCCCTTTGAGAATCTGAAGAAAATTCTAGACCTTGTCCCTAAGAAAAAATATGCGTAAGCACAATTTTTTCCAAACCACTTTAAGAGGCTCATGCTTCAGACCATTAGGAGATTTTCCAAAAGGTATTCCTGATCTATACTGCCAACAATTCCCAAACCTTTGTCTCTATCTACCACTCTTGGTCAAGACTCATATATCAAATTGCCTAGTTGATAGTTGATATCTATATATCTATATATCATATATCAGATTGCCTAGTTGATATCTCTAATTGAATATTCTACCAGCTCAACATGTTTAACACCTATGATCTTCTTACCCTAAGCCTGACCCTTACAGATTTAATATTTGTATCCTCCAGTAAGATTTAATATTTTTCCTTATTGGGTCTTGTGCAATCCTTGTTAAATTTATTCCCAGATATTTTGGAAATGTTTATGTTAGGAATGATATATATTTATACCATTTCTATTTCTATGTGCTTATTGCTAGCACAAAATAAAAGCTATTTGTGTGTATTTATCAAATATTCAGATACCATATTAAATTTTACTAGCTTTTTTACTATAGTTTCTTGGATATTCTAATTTTTTTTTTTAAGATTTTTTATTTATTTATTTGAGTGAGGCAGAGTGAGAGAGAACATGAGAGGGGAAGAGATCAGAAGGAGAAGCAGACTCCCCGTGGAGCTGGGAGCCTGATGCGGGACTCGATCCCAGGACTCCGGGATCATGACCTGAGCCGAAGGCAGTCGATTAACCAACTGCGCCACCCAGGCGCCCAGTTTCTTGGATATTCTAAATAAAAATTCAAAGAATTGGCCAAAAGCTTGGTTTTTTCCTTTTCTAATGTTCATGCTGATTATTTAATGTTCTTATCTAAGTGTATTTCCTAATCTTGCTACTGAAAGTGTGGAATCAACAGCATGGGCATCATCTAGGAGCCTGTGAAAAATGAAGCATCTCAACCCCATCCCTGGACCTATTGAATCAGAAGCTGCATTTTTAACAGATCCCTAGATGATTCATATACAGTACAGTTTGAGCGACACTATTACTATTATTGAGTAATAATGATGATAGTAGGTAGCATTATCCAGTTCCTGATTTTAATTGAAATAGTTTCTATGTTTCATCAGTTAAGTCATCTTGGTAAATACTTTTTATAACACAGAAGTAAGTTCCTTCTCTTGCTATCTTAGAATTTTTCATTTAGAATGATTGCTTAATGTTATCAACTTATATATATATATATGTATATTAATAGTCTAATTCAATTAGTTTAATATAATTCATCATACCAACAAAGAGTACAGTTCACTATACTGACAAAGTATCTTTTGACAATTACTGGATCCTATTTCCTAATACTTTATTTTTTTATATCCACCAGCAATTAGTCTCTAGCTTTCTTTATTAGCTTGGGGTATTAAATTATAGCTGGTTTTATAAAATAATTTGAGGACTATCTTTATCATCTTTGTCAGGAGACTGGAACAGTGGTTGACAAACCTAGTTTGCACAATAGAATTACCTGGGAAGCTTTAGAGAAGTATTAAAGTTTAGGCCCTGACTTCTAGAGATTCTGTTTTGGGTAGTCTAGGACTCACCACAAAACAATTTTTTAATTAAAACAACAACAACAACAATAATAATAATAAAAACAGCTCCACAAGTGATTCTAATGAGTTTCTAGGACTGAGGAATACTGGTCTAAAATCCTCTAAATAACTTCAGAAGATTAAATACAATTTAAGCATTCTCTTGTCAATGAGCACTATTTAGTTACCTTCTCAAGGTCTTCTATCATAATTGTTCCGTTAAAGTTTCCCATTTCTTTTTGAATGAATTTTAATAAACTATATCTTGCTCTTATGAGGTTAAGGGCATTTCCTTCTATTCCCATTTTGCTGAGAGTCTTTGTTATGAATGGCTGTTCAATTTTGTCAAATGCTTTTTCTGTGTCTACTGAGATGATGATGCAGTTTTTCTTCTTCAGTCTGTTAATATGGTGAATTACATTGATTGATTGTGAACTGCTGAAGCAGTCTCTTATGCCTAAGATAAATTCCACTTGATTACGATATATTATCCTTTTTATATATTGCTGGATTCTATTTGTTAATATTTTGTTGGGGGAAAAAGGACGGAAACTCACCTTTACTGGTCATTCCTCCCTTTCCTTCCCATATGCCTGTTATTGTTTAATTCTCAAATTCTTCAGATAGTTGCTTCATTGCTTTTTGTACTCTATCCAAATTTTCAGTTGGAATCAATGGAAGAGATGGGTCATGGTAGGTTTCCTCCACCTTTACTAGCACCTGAAGTCTGTTATTCTTTTTGTGTGTCTTTTATAAACAGCGCATCAATCTGGTAGTCTGTTTTTAAATGGGTGAATTCAGTCTGTTCAGTCACACAGCTCACATTCTTGATTTTGTTTCATCTTACTTTATGTATATTTTTATTTTACTTTCTTTTTTGTTTTATGTTTTATTTCTATTGTTCAATTATTCCCTGCCCCCATCTCCTGTTACTTAGGAATACTACTGCAATTTTTCAATTTTTCAAGTGAATAAATATTCACCTTTCCTTTCCTGGAGCTCACAAGCAAGCATCTTTCATTCAACTGCTACATGAAAAGTAGATACCAACTGTTTTCTCTCCGACAAGGCATTGGTCTTTCATTTCTTTATTCCTTTATCCAATAAGAAAAGCTCTTTAGAACATTCTTTCAACACATCTTCCCCAAACCAAATGACTCTTTTCCCATGTTTTCATGTCTCTTCTTTTCCTCCTGTTTTACACAGGTTGTACAGAGATTTGATACTTCGTTTATTTCCAGATTAGCATTATTTGTTTGTGGTACATGAGCTCTATTCCAGCATCATTGTCTTAGCCTTTGCAGTACATGTAATGATTATGCACTTAGATGGGAAGATACTTTATACTCCTTCGCTTTTCTCCATGTCCTCTTTCTTCATCTTTTCTTATCTTGAATCTTGAATTGTCTGTTCTGCCTGATTTCATTTTGGTTGTAGTTCACAATTTTTTGGCTATTGTCTCTTTTCAAGTATTTTCCTTAGACTTGATGGAAAGATAATATATTCAGTAGTTCTTTGTACATTTGCAAACAACGTTTTATATCCCAATAGATGAATCTCAGAAACCTAATGCGCAAAAGAAGTCAGACACAAATGAGTACATGCTGAATGATTCCACGTATAGAAATTTAAGAATAAATAAAACTGATAAATATATATATATATAGAGAGAGAAAGAGAGATAAGTAGATATAGATATAGATGGGTAGATATGTATATATATGTAATAATGGTTAAAATAATGGTTACTTTGGGGAGAGGAATGAGAAAGTCTACTGGGGTGCTGGAAATGTCTGTTTCTTGTTCTATGAGGTGGTTATATGTGTTTATACATATGTAAAGATCGCCAAGCTATATGGTTAAGATTTTTGTACTTTTATTATATATGACGTATACCTCAATTTAAAAAAAAACAGGTTTGAAGAGGAATGAAAACATTAATTAATTAATTAATAACTTAAGTATGAAAGAAGAGAACCAAGAATGTCTTTCCTCCATAAAAAGCACCAGACCAAAAACTGCTAAAGGCAATTTTTAGCAAAACTCTCAGGAACGAATATATTTAATGCTATTTAAAATGTTCTGATTTTTAAAAATAAAGAAAAAGATTCTCAGGTCATTCTGCAACATGAAAAGATGACCTCATATTTTTGCTCTTAAATTGGCCAGAACAAAGAAGCATCAAGCACTCACATTCTAAAGAAAGCTGCAAATAGTTGGAGACATCTGGGCTTCTTAGAAGTGGCTGAACTGGTCCTCTTTTTTTTTTTTTTTTTTTTTAAAGATTTTATTTATTTATTTGACAGAGAGAGAGATCACAAGTAGGCAGAGAGGCAGGCAGAAGGAGAGGGGGAAGCAGGCTCCCTGCTGAGCAGAGAGCCCGATGCAGGGCTCAATCCCAGGACCCTGAGATCATGACCTGAGCTGAAGGCAGAGGCTTTAACCCACTGAGCCACCCAGGCGCCCCTGAACTGGTCCTCTTAAACCAATCCTGTCTCCTTCCATTTAAGAGTGGTCAAACAAGGGAAAAGCTGAAAAGGCAGATAGGCTTCCTTACTCCCAACCCCCTCCTCACCTTCCCACTCCCCGCCATCCACCCCAGGACCCTTCAGCTACAGGTTAAGCTTGATCTGGAGGGAAACAGATTCAAACAATTAAGAATGGACATAGCTGACATCTATCCTGTGAGCTCAAGTTACTAGGATCCAAAATACCCAATTAGAATTTCCATCAAAGACTGGTCACCATGTAAGTAAGTCAATAATTCATGAAGATTTTTTTAAAATCTATTTAAAAGCCAGAAGTCAGTTGGAAAGCATGACATACCAACTGCATGCTACTCTTTTACAGACAATAAACATGAATTTTAAGAAAAAGATCAGTGAAGACAAAACCAGTTTACATCAATCCGGGTTCCTCCTATTGTAGAAAAAGCATCTTCTGTAACACGCTTACATTTCTTCACTAAGGGCCCAATTTCATTCTTTCTTTTTGAACTCTGCAAATGAAATTTGTGAAGCAATCATTGCATTTGCTGGAGCTGAGGGTCTGTTTGCATTTCCATTCATCTCCTCGTTGCTGGGTTCTGCATTCAGGCACAGGGAGAAAAAAAAGCTAATAGAGCAGCAGGCCTTGGTCTGAAATCAGCACTGAGAGTATCAACCCACGTAGAAATAGATCTTTTTGTAAGGTTGAATGGGGCTGATAAAATAATAGATTGTCCTGCTGTGTGGAAGCTATGGGGATGCAGCTAATGGGACTCACACAGGTCCCCAAAAGCCACCTAGCAGTTGCAGCAAAAATCTGACAAAAAAAGCAAGCTCTAAGTAAGGTGCTGTAGGCAAATTAACCCAATAGGTAAAATGTGTGTGTGTGTGTGTGTGTGTGTGTGTGTGTGTGTGTAAGAGTTGGGAGACAAAATTAACTATTAACACACACTGGTCTGCATATCCAGCTTCTGTTGCAAGTTCTAGCAATGTTTTAGCAGTCCTTTTGGAAACATGCCCCATGTTTCAACCCTACTCCTACAGAGAGAACAGGCTCCCAGGGACATAGGGGTGTATATGCCATTAAAACCAATCAACTGCATTGTTAAATTATACAAATATTTCAGTGCAGTTATCAACAGAAATGTAATTTTCTGAACAGTATCACACAAACAAAACATTTCTGGAGACGCTGCAGAAGTCAAAATGTTCATTTTGAGTCCCTAGTACTTAGACTTTTCTTTTTGATTTCTAGCTCATTCAGCATCTTAGGAGCCAAGCAGACATATTCTGCAGCTGGAAAGTATCAGGGCAACTTCAGCGTGTCCCCCAGGCTGACCTGTGGCTTTTTGTTCTGTCCCTCATAGCCTGACAGACAGAAAGAATGCACAGGGAATGTCTCATTTGGATTTGGGGGGTCAAAGTGGTGGTAAAAAGAGTCGGAAACCATACAATGAGTACATCAGACAAATTAAATTCATCAGTGGGGGACAGGCACCTGCTCTAAGAGGAAAGAGTAAATAGCTCTTGCTAAGGTATAAATAACTCATAAATAATTCTCACAGTAAAGCCAAGTATGCACATGTTATTTCCTTTTGTAGGATTTGTAACCACTTCCTTCAGCTTTTTTCATTTCTACCAAGAATAGAATCTTAAGTTAAATGGAAAGAACAAAAATGTTAGAATATGGAATCTTGGGCTTACCGAGCTAGCAAGGGGCACTGCCCTTCTGGGACCCTGGGGTGGTTATACTGTGTGACTTTCCCTACACCCCTGAAAGTGCAACTACTGACTATACCTTATTTCACCATCTTTCCAGGATACAGGGCTATGTGTGCTTCTCTGGTCCCCGTGTGAAGAATTAGAATATTAGGACATAATGCAACTCCTCAGTGTAACTCCATGTTAGGTCCTGAAAGAGTCAAACGTTGAGGTTATCGAGGAGGTAACCAGGGAGAATCCAGAATCACGTGCCCCTGTGAGCCATGTTGCAGTCAGTTCACAAGCTAAAAGAACTTGAGTTTGCAGAGAGCTGGAAACAATAGGGCAGACTGGGCAGGCTTGGCCTTGCAAAGACTCTGAGACAACCTCAACATTCCTTTCCTCTGAAAAGGCTTGGAGATCTGGGGGACGTGAAGAACACTAGTAGTCATTCTAGACATTTGGAACTTGGTCTTTCTCCCACATGAATTTCTTGTCTGGTTGCATCAAAAAATGTAGGGTTGAGGAGGGACCTGAATGTTAGAAGGTACTTTCCAGATAGAAGCAAAGGAGCAGAGCCCAATAGCATAACTCTATGCTCTGTCACCTTCAGCTGCTCTCGGAGGTGTATCTACATCCTCACCAATGCAGCATGACCAAACTCAAATTCGGCCTGCCTGACTGTAAGTGACATTGGTAGTATTACTTCTTAGAACTGTTTCTAAGCTAGGGGTGCCTGGGTCGCTCAATCGACTAAGTGTCTGTCTTCAGCTCAGGTCATGATCCCAGGGTCCTAGGATTGAATCCCTCATCAGGCTCCCTGCTCAGTAGGAAATCTGCTTCTGTCTCTGCCCTTCCCCCCACTCATTCTCTCTCTCTCTCTCTCTCTCTCTCGCTCTCTCTCTCTTTCTCCCACACACCCACACACACACACACACACACAAATAAATAATCTTAAAAAATAACCTGCTTCTGAGTGATCATGCTGCCCATGGTAGGCATTCAATAAATGTACCGAATGATAATATTCTACCTTAAGTTGTTTCCTATCTCTCACATATGACTATATCTTGTTTCCCCATTAAGATCATAAGCAGGGACAACATGTTACATTTCACCTGCCTTACAGTTCCTCAGAGAGTACCATACTCAGAGTGCTCTGTAAAAACACCGAATCCTTAAATACTTTTCTGTGCTTACAAATAGACAGACAGGGGCACCTGGGTGGCTCAGTGGGTTAACGCCTCTGCCTTCAGCTCAGGTCTTGATCTCAGGGTCCTGGGATGGAGCCCCGCATCGGGCTCTCTGCTCAGCGGGGAGCCTGCTTCCCCCTCTCTCTCTGCCTGCCTCTCTGCCTACTTGTGATCTCTCTCTGTCAAATAAATAAATAAAATCTTTAAAAAAAACAAAAACAAATAGACATTTTCTATTTATGCTTATTTCTTCATTTACATTATTCAATATGGTGTGACCTTTCAAACTTTCACCTGCAATGACTGCTAGTTTAACACACCAGCCCCTGATTAGTTTTCCTAGTTCTGGTGGACAGCTGCAAGACACAGAACATATGATCAATTTTATATGATATTTTGATAATTCATATCCTCTTACTGAGAAGAATTACAGCCAAAAGAAAAAAAAAATCCCAGAAACATTGTCCGGTAGGTAAATATAAATTTTCTCTCATTCCTTGTATTTATCCATTTTCAAGACCACTTTCCATTTATTTAGCTCTCTTTTCTGAAGTGTTTCTGAGAAAAAAATAAAAGCATATTTCCCTTGAGGTAGTCTGTTTGGAATGAATTATTCAAAGGGCAACCCAGCAATGTGTGGGCTTCTGTAGGTAACATGGCCATCCACCACTTTAAGGAAACACAATATAAATAGATAAAGCAGTTAGCAGGTAATTACATGCATTAAAGAAAAATTTTCCACTTTCCAGAGGAGAATTACTGCAAGCTCCCACATTGCATTGAACATGAATTTCGACTTTTAAATTCTGATTTGCATAAAACTTTTCATAACAGAGGCATACCTATAGCAAGAATTGCTCCTATACCAGGATTTGGCATTGGCCCGCACAGACTCCCCAACTGGCAGCAGATATGCATTTCAGAGCCTTTTTGGAAATGCCAATCCTACACTGAAAAACCTGTGTGAACTGCAATTAGAAAAGCCGGAGCTAAGGACGAACATTATCGGCTAATTATAATGAGGAGGAGCCTGAGGGAGAATCTTCTAATCCAGAGAGATTGCATCTGCATTTGAAAGAATGATGTCAGACCCCTCTACAGCTGTGACCCTCGGGTCTAAGCCAATCAAAGGCTCAGTGTGCAGCTGGGCTTGGTCATTTGTTCTCCTAGATCTTATCAGGCTTGACTCCTTCTCCCATTAGAACTCCCCTTTCTCACTTGCCGCCTCAATTTTCCTCTATTCACAAATACTCAGAATAGAAAGGAGCTTAAACATCTTCTAATCCACTGATTTTGAAACTTGGAGTTTTTTGTTTTTGTTTTTGTCTTTTAAATCAAGGAATCCTTTCCTCAAATGAAGGCTCCCCCAGAAACCCAAGGTGTAAAACAGAGCCCCCTGGATGTGCCGTGCTCATGGAGGGGAGCTGCACCAGCGGCCCACCTACAGCACTGACCTGCCCCCTCCTACTAAAGACTTCAAGATAGCAAGGCCACTTCCTCCTCAGAGGAGTGAAGAAACCAGAGGTTGGATTCCATGTTTCTCCAGAGGGGCACTATTGGCATTTGAGGGCAGAAGCAGATCTTCTTGTGTAGGGCTGATTCTGCATGGAAGTCACTGAGTTTCCGTAGCTCAGTGTCGGTAGTGCCCTCCCATACTTGTGTTGACCGAAATCAGCTGCTGAGGGGGAGTGGTCTCGTTCCACCGGGGGTGAGAATCACGTGACCTAGGCGTGATTGGCCCAGGGTTAGTCGCAGGACAAGGCCAGGGTGAACCCAGGTTCGCCGACTCCCAGCCTAGTGCTTCCTCTCCAGCTCATGAACTTTCCTGCCAGCTCCAGATTGTCCTTTTTGAGCTTTGCCCTAACAGTTCGGCCTCCGTGTACTGAAATTTGGCTTCTACTTGTCCATGAGGCTGCCTTACCGTACCACTGCCGTGGCTGCTCCCAGTGTGGAAGCCAGGTAGGCCTCCCTCCTAAGACTGGAGGTTAATGTAGACACAAAAAAAGATATCCCCAGCACTTCCTCAGTTTATAGTTAGCACACACTTAACTCCTGGCCCCGTGACAAACGCAGCTTCTTTGTGCTTTTCAGTTCACTAGCCCAAAAGAACTGATTTTTTTTTTCTTCATCCCAAATTGTACTGTTTGATTCTGGATCATCTATGTATTCTCTATAACCTTCATTCTAGTAGATCATTTCTTGGCTGCCAGCCTCAGCAAACAGCAAAGGTTTTGGAGTCAAAGAGCTCCTGGTTTGATTCCTGTCTCCTCCATTCATTAGCTGGGTGCCTTCCTAGAGGACACCCAGGTTTTCTGGGTGTCGCAGTTTCCTCATTTGTAGACTGGGGAGAAAATCTCCCTTGCAGGATCCTTGTATGGATTCAATGCGATAATGCACATATGGTACTTAGCGCTGTTAGTTCCTTGTTAAATGGCTGGCGTCACTGTTTAAGAAGATCACCTTCACCATTTCTTCACCTTGGTATAATTGGTTGAATAAAACAAGTTCCCCTAAGGTGAGTTTCATAAGGTTGTCACATGGAAGTAGCTAAGCACACTCATTCTAGATTCCCTGCTCAGAGTTTCCCCCTCAGCTTTAGAGCTTGCCCAGTAATGTGGGCCTATATTGGAGGAGAGTGGTAGATTCCCCTCTTCTTCCTACAATAAGACATCCCTGTAGTCATCCAAGAGATCTTATTTCCCACTGATAGAGGGGTCGGCAAATTTCCAGACCTTTTCAAATGGGTTTTTACCAACAGTCTATCAAGTCTCCAGAGGGAACTATCATGTCTGAGACAGCCAGGATCCTTTTATTACTGACAGTTTGAGCTGTGTGGTTGAAATCATTTCTGACAAGAAAAAAACAGGCTCAAGTACAATGAAAGCACAGACCGTCCACAGTGACCAATATTAAAGTTCGAAATCTGCTCGAGTGCTTAATTATGCCACACAAAAAAGAATTTCCATTGAAGTTTCATATAAATTTTTGTCTTTTGCACTCAGTGCTCAAAAACCAGTTGAACAATTTCAAAAATCACAGCTATTAAGTCATCTAAACCAAGCACATTGTTCTGAGAGATTTGCCAAAAGTTGTCTCAGCACACAATTTGCTTTGCTGAATCAATTAGTTTTTGCAAAGTTATATTTGTGTAGAGCATTTGTTAGATGCCTGTTTAAAACCTACCCATATGGTTAGTGTTTTAAACAATATGTACAGATGTTAAGTGTATATATGAAAAAGTATGCTTTATTGAAAATAGTTAAGACCCAATAAATCATAACAAATTCAATATTACATTCCATGTTGGGATTCTTTTGATGAACAGATTAAGCATCTCTTCTTAACAGAGAGCCTGCATGTGTTTCTGAGGAGATTTTGCCCAAGGAAAGACTGGCGCAGATTCCCTAGCTACATTTCCTTGTTCTTTTTATTCTCAATGAAACAATAATTATTCAATTAATCTTGTCAACAAGTGGAGGCTAGTTTCATTTCAGTTGTTTACTAATTATTATTGGGTAGATCTTTAGATCCTTGAAAATGTTGTCCAATTGTGACAAACTACTAATGAAGCAAGACTTGGTTAATTAGGGAATAAGAGCAATTAGCTTGTCAGCAGTTAATTCCAACAATCCCTAGAGAAATGCTACATTTAGGGATACGTACCACAGGAGCTATTGACCTCTAAACCTTCCTCCTTTTCTGTCACCGCTGTTTAATGGAAAGTCACTTATTTTGTCAGGCTAATAACTGAGATAATGAAGTAGCCTATGGCTCCAGCTTGCTACTCTGTTTTTCTCTTGCTAATTTTAGAAAGTTTAAAAATAGATGAATGGATCTATTTTGGACATCATTAAAAAAGGAAAACCAAGGTGGGACTTCACAGAATCCATTGAAGCCCTCTGACCACCCCCAAAGTTATCTGGATCTCATTAGTCCTCACAGAGATTTCTCTGCCAAGAAAAATTGGTTGTGAAATTTTTAAATTAAAAGGCTTTTATGATCCAAACCAGTTTTGTTTGAAAATTTGATTCAATTGGATGATGGAGGATGATTCTGAAAGATATTCTCTTGTTTCCACATTTACTAACAAAGGCTATTCTTAAAAAACAATGATATTAGGTAATTCATTTGTAGCCTTTTGTGTGTGCGTGAGGAAAAGGTGGGTGAGGTTGGGATGAGGTTTACTTATCATGATAGATCTTTAAAAATATGTTAGGACAACTTGACAAACTTGACTTTACCAAAGAGTAGTCTTTTTTTTTTTTTTTTTTTGAAGATTTACTTATTTAGTTTAGAGAGAGACAGCACACACAGGAGGGGCAGAGGTAGAGGAAGAGAGAGAATCCTAAGTAGACTCCATGCTCCATGCAGAGCCCGACTCAGAGCCCTATCCCATGACCCCAAAGATCACGATCTGAGCCGAAACCAAGAGTTGGGCACTCAACCAACTGTGCCACCCAGGCGCCCCTCAGAGAGTAATAATTTAAGTCGGCCCGAGTGTTCTAATCTTGGACCTCCCAGTTTCCGGGTAAATTCTCTGAGGAATATTCCCTCCACATGTAGACTGTGGCTGAATCTGGCTAAAACTCAGACTGAGATATTTCACTGAACCAATTTACTCTTTCATGTTTCCCCATTCTTCCAAAAGGCTGGGATGAGAAAGTGTTAACCCTGCCTCTTGGAAGACCAGTCGCAGGCCATGGTCTGTTTTCCCCATGGCATGTTCAGAACTTCACTTAACTCACTTCTACTTTTCTCCTTGGGAGCGAAGGGTATGACAGTAACATGGAAATGGAAATGGAAATGAAAACGAGAGTGACTAATACCGTCTTGTCATGTAGTTTTGCTGAAGTTGTCACCAATACCAGAGGTAATGGTGTTGACCTTGTTGGAATTTGAAGGGCCCATAAATCGCACCCCCTTTTCCCATCCTGAGTTTTGAACCAAATAAGAAATAAGACAAAAGGGTAAGATGGATAGGAGCCCATTTATCTTGATTTTAAATTGATAGAGTTCAATTCAGATTGTACTATGCTCTCAAGGGAAATTACCTCAGTATTTTAAAGAAATCAACAAAATGTAATACTGTTTTAAACATCAGATTAGAGATGTGGTTGATCTCAGAATATGAGTTTTATCACTGACAGGAAGTCTTCCTTGTTAGGAAGGCCCCAGACTAGGCCTTAGAATTAGAAAGAATTGGGCGCCTGGGTGGCTCAGTAATTAAGCGTCTGCCTTCAACTCAGTCATGTCCTGGGATCGAGCCCCGAATTGGGCTCCCTGCTCGGTGGGAAGCCTGCTTCTCCCTCTCCCACTCCGTCTGCCTGTGCTCCCTCTCTCGCGGTGTCTCTCTCTGTCAAATAAATAAATAAAAATCTTTTTTAAAAAAAAATAAAAGAATTAGGAAAAATTACCCACCCAGTGTCTGGACTGCCAGACCATATCATGTGGAAAAACTGCCTACATGAGCAGAGATGTGCTCCTGCTGTTGGCTGCACTCTGCAGAGGAAGGAGCTGACTGTGTATGTCCAGCTTTTCTTTCCAAACTCAGTAATCAGATTAAGTCACTCCTCCTCCAAGGGAGCAGTAAGGAAAGGCAAGAATACAAGTGTGTTTCGTAAGTAGGATTCCCTCCATCTGAGTAGGGAAGAACTCTTCCTTTCAACAGATGTTATAGATATTGGTGTTCCATATAATGACACTTTAAATTTTGTTACAAAATTAAGAGTACAGTAAAATTTGAATTAAATGTCATTAATTTAAATATTAGGGTGATTAACAACTTTTGCATTGTCAATAAGGAAAGAATCTATAAAGTACATTAGCAGTGTCTATAGAAGTTTCAAGGGATTATTTTGATTTCTTAAGAGAGTGTACTAATTTTAAGATATTTCAAAATACTCAAATAAAAAAGGGACCATGCTAATTATAAAATATTGTTATGTGTTGATGTATCTCACATAGCATATGTATTTTGTTCTTGTCAGAACAGTGGGTATGCAGAACAAAACCAACTCAATTATTTTTATTTTACTCCTTGATATGCACATTTTCTACCAATATGCTCTACCCTTCAGTATACTAATGAGCAAAGAAAGACTGAAAGGAAGGAGATATGGGCTGTCTTATCTTTCCCTTTCCTTTTATGTCATCATTTTCAGCATAAGTGATTGACTAATATAGGGGGATAATACAAATAAGAGAAGATGTGATAGGGTTCCCTGGTATTTGTATGTCTTAGAACACTATTGCTTTCCTCCTGCATTTGAAACAAATTCTGGTGGGTGTTTTTTTGTTTGTTTGTTTGTTCATTTGTTTGTTCGTTTGTTTGAGAGAGAGAGCGAGCATGCACTGGAGAGGGAGGGACACAAGGAGAAGGAGAGAGAAAATCTTATAACCCTTAGCCAAAATCAAGAGTCAGATGCTTAACTGACTGACCCACTTAGGTGCTCCAAAACAAATTCTGGTTTGAACAGAAAGCATGGTCTTTGGGGGCTATTTATAGTACCCCAAATAAACTTTTATTCAGTCCTAGATGTAACATGCTTCCATTGTATTTGCTTTCAGTGTTGCTCAATTCTCATGCATTGTGGGTTCACCCAAATTCCACACTCCTGAGGGTATTCTGCATGCTATCTGCAAATGGGGCAGCTGGGAGAAGAGGGAGCTATAGTACACATACCTTCTCTGCTCAAATGCATGCTTTATTGTTCCATCAGACATCATGTATGAAACACAAGTTCAAAGATAAAATTACTAAGAATTTCAAAATAGAGATATCAGGGAGACAAACCAAGTGTGGGGCACTTTCTAGCACAAGGTTCTGGGCAGTGGCACAGGTCACATGCCAGTTCTGAATAGAAGGTTGGACCTAAGGGAATTCAGGCCACAGAAGGGAAGGCTGAATTCCAGGATAGTGAACTGAAAATGAGGAACAGGGGGTGGAACAACCCCTAATTCTTGCTTTAAGCAATTGCTCTCACTTTTGCGAGGAAGTAAGAGTACCAACAACAAATGAGCCTTGTACCAACAGAGCACCAGGCTGCAGGCTATTGCTGGCAAGAGTATTAGAGGTGACTTACCCCTCAATAAATACAAAGTAATTCTTCTTAAGTTGTTATTCAGCATTTTATGGACCCAATTTAGCCTTTGTGCTAAATTACCTTCCACTAAGCACAAAAGTATGTGAATTTTTGTTTCATTTTTGTGGGCATCTGGCAACAACCAGTCTGGTTAAATAAAAGTTTATTATAATTTTTCAACTGACTTAGTAAAATTGGTATAAATATGTAGGTTTGGTAAATTAAACAGCTTTCAAAGTCCTTTAAACTCATTACATTTGCAACCACTTTAGAATTTACAAAGTGCTTTTTACCTACAGAATCCCTGTCTAACCCCCATAATAACCCTGTGAGGTAGAAGAGGCAGAAATTATTATCCCTGTGTATGGGTATGTTTACCAGAGCTCTGAATTGAATTCCATGAACCTACATCTCTCTATGGCCTCAGCTGATTGGAAGGTGGAAGCATTTAATGCAAGGGAAATCAGATGTTAGCTAGACAGCAAAGGACCTTGTGCTACCAGACTCAAGAGATGAACTGAGTCAATGGGTGTATCTCTTAGCAGAGGTAAGGTAATTTGTCCAATACAGACCCCTTTATACAGCTCATAACTTGTCTCAACATTTCTAAGACAGATTTGTTGAGACATTTTCTCAAATTGCCCCTTTCTCATTCTTTTCCATCTTCATAAAAGGCACTTCCATCCAATATTTGCTTGGCCAACCCCTAGGAGTTAGCCTTGAGTGCTCCTTTTCCTCACATCCAACCTATCAGCAAGTTCTACCAGTTCTACTGATAAATTCAGTCTATCTGCTTCTTTTCATCGCTGCTACCCACCCCCTGGTCCAAGCCACATTCAGTTCTTGCCTAACTTTGCAATAGCCACAGAGCAGGTCTCCTTGCTTTGTTCTTGATCCATTGTAATCCATTTTCCACACAATAACCATTTATAGAGCTTTATAAAATGTAATTCAAACCATTTATATGCTTAAAATTTTTCAGAAGTCCTTCATAGTTCAGGAACTCATTTCCCTGGCTTCCAAGGGTCTGTGTGATCTGGAATTTGCATCCCTCTGCAAACCTGACTCACAGCTATCTCTTCAGCCACACTGGCGTTCTGTTAGTAACTGGAGCCCATTGAGCTCTCTCCCCCTCGGGGCTTGTGTACTTGCTAGTCCTTCTGCCTGGAATGTTCTTCTGCCAACCCTTTGCAATGCTTATTTTTTAAATCATTTGGGGGGGGGGGGGATCGGTTTAAATGTCAGCTCTGCAGGGAGGCCCTTCAATGATCTCCACATCTGAAGTGATTCTCCACCCCGAGTTAAGTACCACAGTCTGTCTTATTTATTGATGACTTAGCTTATTTGAACTTTCCCCCATCAAAATGTAAGTTTCATGACGGCAAGAACTTGTCTCAATTGTTTATCATTGTGTCCCTAGCACATAGAACAGTACCTGAAACATAATAGACACTTAATGATTTTTTTATTTAAATGAAGAATAGGAGGAAGCCAAATAGATCGGTCAAAGTTGCCTGAGGTAGTGGAGACTGGGGCAACCTGACATACATCGAAGACCATGTACACATGGAGGAAATAAAAATTATGCATAAATAAAGGAGAAAGGGACATGAACAGGATTGCAGAAATGAGCCAAAATCTGAAAAAGAATGAATACAGGCCCTAGAGCTGCCTTCAGTGAGAACGATGTCCTAGTTCTTAACTCAGCACAGGTGTGTCCTAACAATAACCTCTTTTTACCAGACACCAATCAAAGTCCAAGTTTTTTAAATTAGAAAACTGAAGGCAATTCTGTAGTCGTGTCTCCTACTGCTATGGTTTTTTTGTCAATATTTGTTTAGCTACAAGTACCAGATATAAAATATAAGCCAGCATGAAGAAAAAGGGGACTTTTATTGATTCATAAAACTAGGAAGTCTAGGGACATAGTTGGTTTAGTCATGGCTGAACCTAGAAGCTCAAATTATATCATGTTCTCTCTTTCTTTTTCGATCTCCTTCTCTCTGGATATACAGATCAGATAGATAGATAGATAGATAGAGGTAAATATCCATCCCCATTTCTTAAACTTGCTTCCCTCTGTGCTACAGATTCACTTAGACAAGTTCTCACCTTCTGGAAGAAAACACGGCCATAGTCACACCCAAACCCACATTCTTACAACTCTTAATCAAGAAGGGAGGGATACTCTCCCTCTCCCAAGGGAGACTCTTTTACCTTTTACCTGACTCAATTTGTATGAGTCCAGGTAAACTCAGAGTAACTCAAGAGTTACTCAGGTAACTCTTTTACCTGACTCAATTTGTATGAGTCCAGAAGTCTAAGTCACTGTGATGGTCATCCTGTCAAACCTTTTGGCCAGTAAGACAGGCAGAGTGACAAACAACCCCTGAAGACCACATGGAATGGGTGACATGTGACTTCCCCAAGGAGGAGATCCTGTCAGACAAAAATGACACATCTACTCTTGTACTCCCCCCGCCTCCCAAATATCTTACAATTCCCTGCCCATGCCATGCTCTTCTGTATCACAGGGGTTTGCACGTGGCCCTGCCTTAGACTACCTTCTTTCTCAGCTGCCTGCTGTACTCAGGATGAGATGTTTGTTCTAAGAGTACTCCATGCGCACCTCCATGACAGCCAGCTCACTGCCCTGTGTTCTCGATCTTTGTTTACATGTGTCTTTCTTTTTCAGACTGTGAGAGTCTTGACTTCAGGGATAGTGAATCTTTGCTCAACATAATAGGTGCTCCATAAACAAATGGGTGTGAGACTACTTCACATTCAAAGGTCACACAACCAATGAATTCTTCAAAACTTGTGTGGCATTATACTTATACAAGACATAGGGAGCTATGACTTTTTCAGCTATTGCAGGAAACGCCTTAGTTTGGGAATTAATGTTGAAGAGAAGCAAAACAGTTCTCCGCTGAATAAATACAAAAGGCCTTAGATCGTTCCACTGAAGTGACTTGCACCACTGGAGTTCCGGTAACTCAGGGAACTTTTCGATTCTTGAGTTCTTTTCAGTCTTTCCAACAATCGATAGTCCAAGCAAGCATTTGTCCAGTGTGCACTTAGTGAATACTAAATAGGAGTCTGACTGTACCAGTGACCAGGGACAGAAACATAAGTGAAACATGCCCCCTGACATTGAGAAGATATAGTCAATAAAGGGGTCAGACACAGTAGTCTATGTGATCCTTTAAGATCAGGTAAATCGTGTCACCCTTCTGTTCAAGACCCCCAGTGACTTCCCTTCCCCCTTGTAATCTCCAGACTTCTTACCATGACCTACAGACCCTCAGAGTGTGGCTTTCTCCCACCTTTCGGACCTTGTCTTCTACCACTTCAGTAAAACCAGGTTTCTGCCTCAAACCCTTGAACTATTTCTCTGCCCAAAATGCTCTTCCCCAGATATCCATAGTTAATCTCTCACTTCCTTTAGATCTCAGCTTAAATGCTTTCTTAACAAATATTGAATTAAATGAAATTAAAATATAAATAAATGCTTTCTTTTTTAAAAGGCTTCTTTTTTAAATATTTTATTTATTTGAGCAAGCAAGAGAGCACGTGCACAGCAGGGGAAGATGCAGAGTAAGGAGAAGCAGACTCCCTGCTGAGCAGGGAGCCCAATGCCTTCTGGGGCTCCATCCCAGGATCCCCAAGATCATGACCTGAGCCCAAAGCAGCCTTTTAACTGACTGAGCCACCCAGACACCCCAAATAAATGCTTTCTTAACAAAAAGGACTTTCCTGTCCAGACTATCCACCACCCAGTTCCCAGCACCATTTCCAAATCCCTGCACCTGGCTTTCTTTTTTTTTCAAGCACTTACTGCTAACTGATATATGTTTTATATATATATAAAACTATATATATATGTGTATATATATATATATACAATCTCCCTCTCTCTCTTATACACACAATCATAAGCTCCATGAAGTAGGAATTTGCAGTTTTATTTATATTCAACAAGTGGATGTTGAGTTAATGAGTGAATGAATGAGTACTTTAATACAAACTTTATCAAGTACTTTTCAAACTTTTTCAACTGTACACAACTATAACAATTATTCTCTTTAAACTGTACTGATGATACTTTTACTAATGAGAACTGGATCCCAGCGTTTACTTAGGTCCTGGCTCTAGCTGGTGAGGCTATTTCTCATTTCTAGAGAACCATGAAAACCAAGACACTGAACTAGATGATGTGAAGGGCTCACTCATATAGGGCTAAAATAAGATTCAGACTTTAAGGAGACTTTGGCCTAGTAGAAGGAAGGAAATTCACACCTGATCGTACAAATGCAGTTAGCAACCGGACTCTAAAGACAGAGCACGTCATGAAGTCTCAGAAGAGAGAGAATTCTTGCAGGGAGGACCAGCGATTTGAAGGTTGAACTGGTGTTTCAGTTAGGAAATGAAGAATAAGTAGACATGTGGGAAAGATAATTATCCACAGAAGAGATTTAGAAAACAAAGTTATGAGACCCCAGGAGAAAGTCCAGTCTACCTTGACTAACACTGCTGGGTGTTAAGATGGAATGGAGGAAAAGATGGAATGATCCATTGAAGTCAGAGGAGCCTGTGAATATACTGAGTAGTTTAGGCTTAGGGAGGCAGGTGTGTAAACCTGTGTTCAAATCCACACTGGGCCTCATGGACAAATCTGACATTTTTGAAACTGGTTCTTTAGCAAAATTCAAATATTAGTACCTCCGTATCTGAGTTCCAACAAAATAACGTATTTGAAAGCACTGCCACATGTTCTATTTCACTAACAGAGTTTTTTGTTTGCTTATTATTGAGAAGACACTGTCTAGTCATGGAAGCAATTTGAATGAAGGAATGACACAATTAGAGCTTTTCCTTATTATCAAATTACCCGACAGATCTGCTGTGATTTGGTTTTCTCTTAACCAGTTGTTTTTGAAATGCTGAAGATAATTTTGGCACAATACCATTCCCCTATATGTCAACCAAAGACATAACGACAACGTTAGCCTCTTTCTTATAACATATGCCACAAGACGGAGTATCTAAACTTAAACATTCAGAAAAAATCTGAAAAAGTTGTGAAGTGTTAGAGCCTGACTACAGGTTTGATGCTGCCTCTTCTGTGCAATAGCTGTGAGACTTTGCACAGGACACTCTACTTCTCTGGGTCTCATGGTTGGAGCTGTGAGACTTAAGATAATGTGTTTAAAGTATTTAGTATAGAGCCTGGCATGTAGGAAGTACTCAATAAATACTAGCTATCCTAATGTCATTGAAGTTATCTTAGATCCCAGCCTGATGAGGATATAAAACTTTGTATTTGTTTTTCCTGCTCTTTGTTAACAATACAATCTCTAAAAGTTGGAGTTTTGAACAGTAGTAAACTTCCATAAGTTTGAAAGATATGAAAAATTGGATTTCAGGAATGCCTGGGTGACTCGATCGGTTGAGCATCTATCTTCGGCTCAGATCATGATTCCAGGGTCCTGGGATCAAGTCCTGAATCAGGCTCCTTGTTCAGTGGGGAGCCTGCTTCTCCCTCTGAATGTCAATCCCCCTCCTTGTGCTCTCTCTCTCTCTGACAAATAAATAAACAAAATCTTAAAAAAAAAAAAAAGAAAAAGAAAAATTGGACTTCATCCAATTAAAGACTTCTGGGTATCAAAGGACATTTTGAAGAAAGTGAAAAGACAACCTATAGAATAAGAGAAAATGTTTGCCAACCATACATCTGATAAGGGTTTAATATCCAAAATATATAATGAACTCTTACAACTCAATGACAAAAAGACAAATAACCTGATTTTAAAATGAACAAGAGACTTGAATAGATATTTCTCCAAAGAAGATATACAAATGGCCTACAAGCACACGAAAAAATACTCAATGGCTTTAGTCATTAGAGAAATGGCAATCAAAACCACAATGAGATACCACTTCATACCCACTAGGATGGCTATAAAAATTAAAACACACACATACAACCCCCAGAAAATAACAAGTGTTGGTGAAGATGTGTACCTTGTTAGTAAGAATTTAAAATAATTTATCTGCTGTGGAACACAATTGAGTGATTTCTTATGAAGTTAAACATAGAATTACCATAGGATCCATCAATTCCACTCCTAGGTATATACCCCAAGAATTGAAAACAGGGGGGCACCTGGGTGGCTCAGTTAAGTGTCTGCCTTCAGCTCAGGTCATGATCCCAGAGTCCTGGAATGAAGTCCCTCATCAGGCTCCATGCTCAGTGGGTAGCCTGCTTCTCCCTCTCCCCTGCTTATGCTCTCTCTCTAATAAATAAATAAAATCTTTTTTAAAAAAAAGAATAGAAAACTGGTACTCAAATACATACATGTACATACATGTTGATAGCAATACTATTCACAACAACCAAAAGATAGAAACAGCCCAAATACCCATCAGATGATGGTTGGATAAACAATTTGTGGTATATATATGCAATGGAGTATAATTTGGCCATAAAAAAGAATTAAAGTATGGTATGTACTACGATGTGGTGGAACCTAGAAAACATGCTAAAGTGAAAGAAGCCAGACACAAAAGATCACATATTGTATGATTCCAGGTATATGAAATATCCAGAACAGGTAAATTCATAATGGAGACAGAAAAGAGATGGGTGGTTGCCGAGGCTAGGAGGAGAGGGGAATGGGGAGCAGATGTTTATGGGTATGGGGCTATGAAAATGTTTTGGAACTAGATAAAGATGGCAGCAGAGCAATACTGTGCATATTCCAAATGCCACTCAATTGTTAATTTTTAAGTAGTTTTATGTTATGTAAATCTTATTTCAAAAATAAATGAAAATAGAATGCTTCTTTTTGTAAGGATTTTAGCATTACACCCTTTCCTAATGAATTGCTCCTGTTTTATACACCCGTAGCATCTGTCTCCTCCATCATAGCGTGCTAGTTCATGTGTTCTATTGATTTATATACATATCTACTACAAGGGTCAGTAAACTATGGCCCATAGGCCAGATTCAGCCCACTGCCTGTTTTTGTGTGGCCCACGAGCTAAGAACGGTTTCTTATGTTTTTAAATAGTTGGGAAAAAAATCAAAACAAGAATAACATTTTGAACATGAAAATTACATGAAATTCAAATATTAGCGTCCATTCATAAGGTTGTATTAGAACATGGTCACTCTTACCCTTTTATGTATTGTCTACAGTTGCTTTCATTCTACAACAGCAGGATTGAAAAGTTACAACAGAGATTATGTGGCCAACAGAGTGGAAATATTTATCATTTGCTCCTTTGCAGAAAGTGTTGTTGACCCCTAACCTACTAGATTATAAACTTCTAAGGGGGAGGAGGTATCTCTCAAGCTCCCAGCCTTATAGGAATCTATTCTTGAGGTTTGATAAATGTCTCTTGCTTTAACACCACTGTAAATGTTTTAGTATTCAACTGTGTGCCATGTGATTCCTGCCTCTATATGCTAATAAAATTGAAAGCACTAATTTCTTTTTATTTCTACAAAATTTGACACTTACTTAGTTTGATATTTAGCATATGAATTCTACAAAAGATTTTTTTAACAGAAACTCCATGCTGCAATAAGAATTTATCATTCCCAAAAAGAGAAGTAATTTTGCAGTCTTTAAAAAAATATATAAAATAGGTGTTCATGTTGAAATCTTGAAAATTATACTAATGTACCATTCAAACTTTAAATGTCAGTACATAAAACTGTGTTAGTTTTCTAGCACAAAAATAAATTAAGGATTAAAAAGTTCTGATCCCTAGCATTGCTTCTCTTGGAGATAATTCAGAACTAGTATAATATTAGTTTTTTAAAACTTCTATATTTAATGTTTAACTTATTGGGACAAATGGAATTTTATGATCAGTTTTACAAAGTGAGACTATAGGCAAAGTAAGAATATAGGTAAAGATGTAACCACTAAACATTCCTGGAGTAGATTTGGGGGAAAAAAGAAGCAAAAACCTCAAAAAACAAAAAATGTAAACTAAGTTTTTCTTCTCGATTGTAGGTGTCAAATGAGCCAGAATCTTTGTAAGATAAAATGGTACTGAGCAGAACTTACATTTCTCAGACATTTTTCTAGTAAAATTTTTTTCCGTCTCTGACTTTCAATATCCTTCCTTACTTGTAGCTCTCTGTTTTGCTCAGAAGATTCTCTGGGTTTCATGGAACTGTCAGTTTAATCAATCAAGCGATCAATTCAGTAACATCAATGTCATATGACGAGTAGCTTATTGGGAGTCCAGAGATCTCAATGTGAAGCCAAGTGACTTTGGGTCTGTTCTTTGAACCTTTTATCATCCATGACAAAGAAGGTGACTCCATGGTCTCTAAGAGTCTTCCGTTCTAACATTCTAGGAGGCTAAATAATAAGTTGCATTTATTTTTGACACTTGTGATTGACAAGTTATTCAGTGGATTTGGGTGAATCATATTTTTTATAGCAATATATAGATTTGGGCCTTCGTATTTCTTATTTCTCAAATATTCTACATACACCTATTAGTGAAGTAAGTTATCACTATTAAATAAAATCACACGTTAGAGCTGGAAGGGTCTAGAATTCACCTATATGACTTTTTGATTTCACAGATGAGAGAACTGAAGGAGGTCCAGAGAGACAAAGTGCTTTTCCATTAATCCATGTTGCCCCATTTATGGTTAGGAATTGCATTCCAAATCCTTGCAGTTCCTGCAATATTTGCCTGTATTGGCTTTCTCAATTATAACTTTTTCAGGCAACAGTCTATTTTCCCACACTCTTAACTTACTTATTCCCATGGCTTGATTTCAGCCTAGTCTGTATGTCTGCAAAACGCTGCCTTCTCTGTTTGGGCTTATCAAATAGTGACATCTAAGTAGTGTATTTATATTTCATCCAAGCAAGAAGTATAGAGCTGATTAGAATTCAGGGCTAATAACTAAGATGAAGAAAAAGAAACAAAGATGAAATATGGGGAAAATCTTTGCCTTATTTGGGCCATTTTGATGTCAGATTTTGCCTCAAAACTATGGTTTTGTATAAAGGGACATAAATTAATCCGTCGAATAATATCTTGTTAACTAAAAAAAAAAATCAGCAACAGTAGTAAGATATTCCTGGCAAAAGTCCATTCATTCAGTCATTCAACAAATATTATGGACCCCTATAAATAGCAAGGCATGGTAGGAAACTCTGCAAAACACAAACAGAGTTCCTTCCTTCCTAGGAGGGAATTGAAGAAATAATGATAATGACTTAAACTTACTGAGTTCTTACTATACGCCCTGTGCTAAGTGTCTTACATGAATAATCTCTTCTGATTGATCTTTACACAATATGTTATATCCTATTATATTTTACTGATGTCAAGTTTAAATGAGATCCTGGGTAAAGGATCTAGGACAGTGCCTACCGCATATTAGATTCTCACAAAATATTAATTACCTCCCTGTCCTCCTTTTATTTTACAGAAGACATCACATTTTTCCTTCTAGAAAATATACTGTGGATTTCGGGCTGAATGAATGATACAATCAAAAAGAACTAGCTGACTGATCATAAGAAAAACCCCCAAACCCAAGGTGCAGCTTGAGCAGTGGAATGAAGTGTGACTGAAGGCAGAAATGGATGCTCATCTGAAGGAGACAAAGGCTGATACATACAAGAGATGCTCGGAAATGGAAGGTAAACATAGTGGCTGTACCATAGAGAGTTGAGACAAGAAGAGGTCTGGGCTCTGTTAGTCATGGAAAGGCTCCTGCAATCGGGGGAGGCCCTAGTCCAAGGAACACACTGAAGAAAGTGTGGGCAGAGGCACAAATGACAGATTGGAGTCTGTCTCATGATGCCCTAGCCTAGAGCCTTTACAGCATGGCTTCCAGAACCACAACAGACCAACACTTTCCACAGAGATGGGGAGGAAGTTGCTAGAACAAACACTATTCTGAAACTTGCCCCAAATCTGACCCTAATCAAACCCCAATGTTTTCTTGAGGTTAGAAAAAGCCTGGCTTAGCATTTTTAAAACAATATCTGTTTGCCTTTTGTCTCCTATTTGCAACCAGAAGTGGAAGTTCTAAAAACCCATTAAAAACGTTGGGTTTTATTTTGTATTTATTTCTTTACTATATGCATTGCCTAGCCAAAACCAGAAAATGCTGGAATGGCACAAGTTCATTCTCCTGAGATATCTAGATCAAAGTCGTTTGGAACTGCCTTGGCTAAGCAACTGAATTTTTCCATTCTCATCCAAACCAATGCTTTAATCCCTCACAATTTACTCATACGCATTCACCTTCTCAAGTGTTCTGAGGGATTTCTTTCAGCACACACGTTGGCCTTCAAAGGGTAACAAGCAATTGTGTGTTGGCGAAAGCTATATTTTCAAGTTCATACCTCCCTACTATCATCCAACAAAGAGAACAAGAACTTCTGGCAACTTTGTCCACTCTCTCTAAATTCCATACAGAGTGAAAATATAGGAAAGGCAACGTCAAAGACCCTCTTGCATAGAGATTTATTATGTTTGCAGTACGGTTTACACTGCTAAATTATCCTCCCTCTCATGTTTAGAAATCACTTTGACCAAGTAATATTTTAAGGCAGTTCATGTCATTCAACCAGCAAGTTTACCAGAAAACTGGTCTTGTTTTTTTTCTCAGGGTCTTAGAGAAATATCTCTTGGGTGTCATCCAAATCTGCCCTATCCGAAAAGTATCATTTTTTTGGGTAACCAAGAATTTACATTTATTTCCCCATAGGTCACCTTAATTCTAAGTGACTTTGATCTACAGATGCATTACCTGTCAGGAAATTATTGAGAGTATAATGTGTTACATGTCACAATCTTAATCTTACCTACAGTAAAAATTTTCAGTTTATCTATGGTAGATTTTGGCTATGCAAAATGTTTTTTCCAATGTACAACAAGAGCAAACTAGAGTTTGTCTTACCAAAATTCAATTCTTGGGATGCCTGGGTGGCTCAGTTGGTTAAGTGTCTGCCTTTTGATCTCAGGGTCCTGAGTTCAAGCCCCACATTGGGCTCCATACTAGGCATGGAGCCTACTAAAAAAATTAATAAATAAAGTCAATTCTCAGAGAACAATCCCATCATTTCAATAAGATGAAGAAAATTTACGATGTTGTCCTACTCAAATCTGCTGAGAAAACATTATAGTAATGCCCATTCTTGCCCATGGTATATTTTAGCCTCAGTGCCTCTTTGGGTATGAGTATTTGTTCAAGGATTTTATACAGTCTTTTCTATTCCAGTCTGTGTATTTGAAGCCATGTTCATTAGCACAATCTTTTCCTAATGCCAAATGAAAAACATGTTTATGATCAGATAGATGAACTTCTAAGGTCAGCAACCCTGTCTCAATTTCTGATGTTTCCAAAATATACAAGTGATTCTTTAGCTTTATAAACCTCCACCTGCTTCTTCCTTTCATGTAATTTGCCTTTGTTCAGTTATTTTGTGCCACCCCTGGAGTGTTTTCAAATATATTTCAAACCCCCAAGCAACCCCATTTCAGCTGATTGACTTCAGAGAACTCTAATACTGGCCAGGCATTTTGCTGCAACCCCATTTAGACTCAGCAGGAAGAACAGATTTAAAAGGCAGATTACGTTTTTAGCTTTTTAAAAACTGCTTTATTAGAGAGGCTAAAAGCCACAGTGGTGGTAAGCTGAATTCTTTTGAAATACAAGCAACTTCAAGACATCTAGGGAGCAGTTCCTTGCCTGTGGGGCTCCTCCCTTTGGGTTTCAGTGATGGCAGGGACCGGCTGATTTCAGGCATTTTTCTTAAGGGTCCTTGTAACTCCAACAACAGAATTCATAAAAGCACCAAAGAGGTTTCATTTAAGGTTTGGAGACCTTTGAAAAGCAGCTCATCAAGATTCCCACCCCTGGACTTCTGGCAGGCCACTTTGTGTGAAGGGATTGGTTATATACTGGCCCCCATTAATTGTAGGGGCTGGCCAAGGGACAGTATGTAGAGAACCATGGTGAGGATGTAAAAAGCCACTTGGAGAAGAAGAGAGTATACCTGCAGGTCTGATTCCTAGGGCAGGCAGCTAGGAGTCTAAATGGATAGATACATAGGTCGGTAGCGAGGGAGATAGATAGGTGATAATAGATGATAGATAGATAGATAGATAGATAGATAGATAGATAGATAGATAGATAATTGGAGGCCACAGTAGTGGCTGTTGCTTCACCTGTCATCTTGTGTGTGTGTGTGTGTGTGTGTGTAAAGTAATAGAAGTTTATTAAGTGAAGATGCAGAAAAATCTCTCAAGAGTGAGAGGGGTCCCTGCAGGGTTGCCCTTCACCTGTCATCTTAAAACAAGTGCTACAGCTTATCAAAGCCTTCCCTTTCACTTATTTAAAATATACCAGGAGCTGCTTGTAAAGTAGTTGAGGGTCCATGAAAAGAATCTGGGTGTAATCAGATTTCTAGACTCAATGAGATTCTATATGGAAGGTTTGTTTAGAGGTTTGGAGATGAAATGAATGTACTGGATTTCGAGAACGTTTATAGACAAAATGCACTAAGAAGCAGTGGATCCTACTTAAAGGCAAGATGCAGGCTTAAACCAGAGACCTGACTAATCAGAGAGGGCAAATTTGGCATCTCTGCTACCACCCACTCCCTCTGTGCCCAAATGGAACATTAGCAACTAACCATCACTTCTATGCCAAGCCCAGACACAGCCTTAGAATCCTTCTCAGCAGGCTGTTGCAATCTGGATTAAGCAGGGGATATTCCTAAAGATGTGTATGGATCCGATGTATATGGATCAACTAATACAAATTCCCATGGGTGGGGAAACAGCGATGCCGGCAGGCTGTGGACTAGTGGAATGTCAAGTGCATGCCCTGTCTGAACAGGGCAGCAGGTACTCAGATTCAGACTTTACCCCACAGGAATCTGGGACCCATGCCACCAGATTTTTCAAGAGTAAATAGAAATCCAATTTTGACTTCGAATATCTTTATTTTTAAATGTTGGATCCAAAAAGAGGGGGAAAATTAATGTCATGTGAGCCAAACCAAACACACATGCAGTAAAAAGTAAATTAAAATACACCTGTAGGATAATGTAGCTCCCAGGCTCAGAAGAATTGGGAAGATTCCAGTTTGCTCTTATCTTGCCTGAACTACTTTACTATCATCCATGGCTTAAAAACAAAAGAAAACCATCTCACCAGGGCTTGAAGAGGGCATGTGACAAATTGCAGAAAATTATAGCCAATGTTTTGTGGTTGCTGATCTCCCCTGGGTTACATACTAGCAGAGTCCTGAAAAAATAGGCAAACTTCAAAGATCAAAGTTTCCACCGCTGCAGAGGGGACCTTTAAACCAGCTTGCTTTTGTCCAGATCCTCCCCCACCTCAGCCCCTTTTTGTCAATCACAAAGCAGTTATCTCAAAGCTCAAATTCTGACATTGTCAGAGGCTAATGACAACATCAGAGGCTGTTTGCTTGTTGCTTATTTCAGTATTCCAATCCTCTCGTCTTAGTCTCCCTTTGGGTTGTTTACATACAATTTCCTTCTGGGTGGAACTTTGTTTTTTCTTTCCTTTTTTTGAGGCTGTTGTTTTTTCTTAAAATAGGAGGTCATTTCAGGCAGAGATGTGTTTTCGTCTCCATGTTTCCTCTATGGCTGGGACTGGGGCCCTTTTGGAAAAGAAGGAAATTTCCACTTTGTTTATAAGGAGGGATTGGTTTTCTTTGGATACCCCATTAATTTGCTGGGTAGAGAGTTTGGAGTTCCTAAGATTATCAAAGGAGATCAGGAAATTCATTTTAAAGGCATTTGTTTGATTTTTAAAATGTTATACACTCTGCTTTCCTTATTTTTTTCCTCTAACCAGTTCATGTTTTTCCAATGAATCTAAACTTCCCATATGTCTGTCCCTGCATTTCAGCTCTCTACAATGTCTTCTCAAGATCTTTCAGCTTTAGTTGTTAATCTGGATACTTTGACCAACATTCTGGACCAATTCCAGCATGAGTCATAGTTTTATACTTTGGATTGGAAAAGTAATTTTCCCTTTCCCTTTAAAATGCAGTCATGACCCATTACTATTACTGGAAAAGACAGACTTGATCATGCATACCTTTCTCCGCCCCATCCCCCCATCTTCACAAGCTACATCTGTCAAGCGATCCATCACTCACATCAAATAATGTCAATATGCACCCAGGTGGGTGCGGATTGTTTTAGACACCATTGAAAGTTTACCCCGGACCTCTGGGAGAATACATTCTATGTTAGAACATTAACAAGAACAAAAAATTCCAAGCATTCCAAAGCCAAATAGAATAAAATCCCTCTAGGTGAGTCTTGTGATGACTTTGGTAGGTTTCATGCAAAAAAATTACTAATTTTAAAATAATTTATTCAAGGACACTCCCAACATGTGACTTATTTAAATAACCATGTTCACTAATAAGTAATACTCAAAAACCTCAATTACATGGATTCAAGCAGTCAGATCTCAATTTTGATTGTTCAATAATATCATCCCATTCTATAAATACTTATTGCTTATTCTAACCCTGAGAACAAAGGTAAATAATGAAAAATAAAGTACTGATAAGAAGGATTGAAATCAGAAATATGTGACCAAAGTAGTTTAGGTTGGTGGTTAGGACCATGGACTTCAAGCCAGGCAGATGTGGGATGGCTACTTGGCCACAATGGTACTAGCTGAGTGGCCTCGGGCAAGTCACATCTCTTAGTCAATTTTCTCATCTGTAAAATAAAGATAATAATAGTGCCTGCTTCATAGAGTTGTTGTGGATTAATATGTTAAAGACAGAGTAAGTGCTCATCACCACCAATGTAGCAATCATTCTAACCTTTATAGGGTACTGGCTATGCATCAGACACTGCCTTCACTTGAATAACTCTGTGAAGTAGGTATTATTATTCTTATTCTCATTTTACAGATGAGGAAATTAAAGATTCAGAGAAGTCCAGGACCACAGAGCTACCAAGTAACCAAGCCAGGATTCCAACCCAAGTGAGCTGGCATTGAGTCTGAGTCCTTAACCACTATGTAGCTAACATCTTTGTAATGTGTAATGAGTCTTCATTATTCCAGGTGATGTCTGAGGTTCCTTCATCTTTACCTCAACCTCTTATGTTGCCCATGACTGCATATGCAATGTTGAACACTGAACAGAGATGTTCAACATGGCAATTCTGTTCTCCATAGCAGATTCAGTCTCTCTCTCTCTCTCTGCCACAGACACACACACAGACACACAGACACAGACACACACACAGACACACACACACACACACACACACACACACACACACACACACACACACACAAGGATTTGGTTACCTTCCCTGGTCTCTACTTCCTAAGTCAGAGGAGTAATTGATGTATTTCAAAAATATTTTCTATAGTATAAAAAGAGAAAGAGGTTTCTAATGCATTTTTGCTTTTTTAATTAACCAAGAACTAGTAACCTAAAACTCCTTGTTCCACTTAACATTCTAGTTAACTGAGATTTTTCCGTATAATAAAATAAATACACATGGTTCAAATTACGGAGTCAAATAGCTTCAGCTCCAAAAGGGACAAACTGCTCCAATTTATCTAGTTTCTTAAAAAGTAAACATTTTAAAGTAAATTGTTAGTGAAGGTCCAAGTGACATTTTCATTGTTCTGAGAAATGAAATTTGAGAACTGGAAGTAGTGAGAGGGTAAGACATCAGAAACATACATATAAAACAGGGCCAGAAGTTTGTCATAATAGTATATTCTAGTAATCAAGAAATTAACATATCACATACCACAAGCTATATTTGCATTTTATAACAATATGCTGGTTTTTAATATAGCTTCCAGTTTATTTTATATTTTACTTTATCATTCATGACCTCACTTATTTGCACAGGAGAAATAATATTTACTATTAGATGAAGTAGGCATTAGAAATAGTATCAATTCATTTTACATAGGAGGAATCTGAGGCTCAGACATCCTATGGCATGACCTAGGTCACACAGCCAGTGATTTGCAGAGTCATCACCAATCGTGTCCTGCTATTTCTACTAGATCACAATTCCCACTGGCACTTTTGCTAAGCTTAGTTTGATAGTTCACTTAGACCAAAATGGCTGTTCCCCAAGGGTTGGGAGCCAGGAATGATTTCTGTGGGGAAAAGCCCGGAAAAAGAGATGGTTTTGCATATGGGTATGCCCCTCCCAAACCACCTCAGAAAGCCCTAGGCAGTGTTGGAGGAAAAGAGGTCACTGGCAGAAGAGGGAGAAGTTATAAGAGCAAATGTCCTAATTTTCCCACATTTGGCTGTGCTCATCCCACATTTTATTTTGTGTTAAAACTACTAGCTCTCCATTGAACTGCAGTGATTGAATCCTGGCTCCACTATTCACTAACCTCTTTATGCCTCATTCCTTTGTTGGTAGAATGGGATTTATGGTAGTACTGATTTTGTAGGGTTGATGTGAGCATTCCACAAGAGAGCCTATATAAAAGGTTTAGTGTTGTAACTGACTCATGGTAAGTACTTACTGAACAACTATTATTATCAAGATTGTTTCATGCAGAGATATAAGTGGTAGAGAGGATTTGAACGTAGCCAACCAAACTCCAGAAACCAGATTCTTAACCACAAGCCCATACTGGCTTTGTACTTGTACTGACTGTCCATCTGGAAAGCACTTTCCCTAGATACCAATCAGCATGGCTCACTTCCTCTCTCCATTTAGGCCCCCGCTCAAATGTCACTTCCTCTTAATAACCTTTCCTGGCTGCCTGATCTAAAACAGTTATCCTTGTTACTATGCCTTTAATCTGCTTCATTTATTTTCGTAGCACTCACAGCAACTTGATAATATATTGAATATATTTATTTAATTATTCCTGGATTATTGCTCTCTCCACCATTAGAAAACAAGCTCCACGAGGGTAGCAGCTTGGATTTGGCTCACAGCGCTACCCTTATTGCCTAGTATACACTCAATTGTTTGTTGCGTCAATGTATAAATTAACATAAGGAACCAAAATATGAATAAGATCTAGTTCCTTCTCTAAAAGACTTGCACTTTAGCTAAGGAAAGGCTTTGAAATGGTCAATAGGAACACACCTAACCACCATGATAGAGTATGCCAAGGTTGAATGAGTGGTGCTAGGCCTCTTGGCTCTCATACTCTGGGTCTTATCTTCTTGCTAAGGTGCTGACTTCTCTACCAAATCATTCTGACTGTTTAACCTTCCTTAGTTAAATGTTCTAGAAGCAAATCTTATAAAATCAAATGATACAATTTCAGAAAACCATTTTAAGAGAATTTAAATACTCAACCCCACTATCTCTATAAATCAGACATAGCATTCTCTTGAGGGTGACATTCCCTAGAGAGCTTCAGAGAAAGCACATTAAGTTCTACTCAAAGCACATTTCTTTTTGGTATAATCTACTCCCAAGGGTAAACTGGGGAAGTAGATACTTTACAATTGTTAGAGATCATGGGAGAGTGAAAAGCAAAATAGGCACTCAGCCTCATTCAGCCAAACTACTGGACTGTGTCTCCCGTGTGTGAGTCATTAATCAATCCCATTAAGTTATAATTCTTTGCCAAGCTAAGAAAACACAACCCAAACAGTAGCAAACACTTCCTCCCCTTGCCACTTACCCCTCAATGTGAAGAGCAGCCTTCTAAAAACTTTGGTCTTCCTGAGATTAGCAGGTCTGCAAAATGTCCATTGGATTTGTCTAGAGAGAAAATGTGCCAAATTTGATGAAGTGAGAGAACACTGCTTGATTCTGACCACTCACACTCAAAACTATTTCCATAGCCCAGATAAAACAATGCAGAGCTATACAGGATGACATGACTGAAATAAAACAAATCATTTACAACATGACTTCCTGCTGCGCAGTGTTCTAAGAAGTCCCATGGTGGATAGTTAGCTAACACAGAACAGACCCCAGACTCTTGAATAGCAAATCCTTTTATATGACAAATGACATTGTGTGTGTGTTGATGAATGGTGACCGCAGGAAAAGGGCATGATATAATAGAAACATCAATGGTTACAGCTGAGGAAGACTACACTGTACTTCATCAGAGAAGCTCACCTCAATTAGTTATGATAGACCAAAGGGATAAATAAGCCACTGGGACAGTCAAATCCACATTCATAAACAAGGGCATAGCAAGTGTCCACTGTGCCTTATTTAAAGGGCAACACAGTGCAGCATAATTAATCAAGTGTCTGGTATATGTACTATTATGGGCTAGGGGTTAGAGAAATTAAGATGCACAAGACACATTCCTGCTGCTAAGGAGGAGGAAGGTACTAACTTAAATGTGAATTCATTTAATTTGGTTCTCCTAAGAGTCTAGTTGGGTAGACAGAGCAGGTTCTCTGAAACCCCATTTTATAGATAAGAAAGCTGAGGCTCAAAGTAGTAAATGATGTACTCAAGTCTTAACATGAGTGAAGTCTGGAACTTGAACTTGACCTCAAGTCTTGGGCTCTTACTACTATGCCACCCTGCATCAGCCTCCATCTTTAGACAACTGAAAAAAAGTAAAGCCTTTCTTCAAATCACTTCAATATATCCTTGCAAACATTATTTCACTTTCTTTCAGAAAACCATGATGTATCCACATGACCAAAATAGTCAGATGATCTCAAAACTGAAGCTCTGCTTCCCCCCATAGTACAATAAAAGACTTAAGGCTGGAAGGCTGGATGTGAGATGCTTGGGAAGATCAGAGGGTCCCAAAATTCCGATTTTGCTCTGGATTGGATCTTATACTGTATAAGTAGTCCAGAATTAGTACGTTTACTCTCTACAACTTACAGTTAGGGCTGTCTTTCACCTCTTTCACTTGGCTTTCTTTCAATAAGCTCTTGTACTTTTGGTTCAAATGCCACTTCCAGATGTTTTTGATCATCATTGTGATTATGGTAGCACTTTTACTTCTATTTCTATTTCTAATGAAACAATGTTTTCTACTCTGTATTATCATCAGTTGTGTATATTTTTATGTCACCTCTGAACTTAAAAGCCCTTTAAGACAATATTTATAATCAAATATTATCTCTGTTAAAAGATAATCAGCATGAAGTCTTGTATTTGATAAGTATACAGTTTGTTGAATATATAAATGACTCTTTCTCTGGTTTCCACTCAGCGCTATTTATCTTCTTCCAAGGACTTCTGCTTGACTTCAGTTTTGCGTATAGTAGGTCTGTTTTCACCAGTTGTCTTTTTATAGTTCTTGAGTTCCATGGTATTTTCTTCTTCTAACCATTTATTGAGCCTATCTTGAGGAAAGGTTCATAAAATTTTCAGTTCTGTCAAAAATATTACTGGTGATCCAGCCAAACCAGGTTCATCATGAAGGAAGAAAATTTGCTGATCACTATTTGAGAGAGAGGTACTTTTCTTTTTCCTACAGCCTTGAAAGGCCCCAATAAGTATAAGTGTTAGATTTCCTCCAGTCCTGAAATCTTTGGATCTTCTGGCATTCCTGGTAAAATATCTTAAAGAGAGAGGTCGGAGTTGGAAGAGATAGTAAATCATGTAATTCAGTTTCTTTATTTTACATATGAAAAATGGAAGCCCAAAACAGCAATGTAATTTGTCTGAACTCACCCAACTGCTTAGTGGAAGGCCCAGACTAAACCCAGGTGTCCTAGCTACTGGTCCTCTGAGGTGTTTTGTTTTCTGTTTGCTTTTTTTTTCACCAATATGAACTGCATCTCTTAAAGAAAATAAATCCTACTGATATTTGAACTCCTGTTTTTGTTAGACTGGTTTGGTTCCTTGAATACTCCTCCTGTCCTCCTGCTTATCCAGAGAGCTAGGCCACTCTGAACTAAGAGCTCAGTCTCCATGGCTCCAAGAGGCCACCATCAAGAGCTAAGGTGCTCCCAAGTGTGGATGGATAAAGAAGATGCAGTGTATATACACAATGGAATACTATTCAGCCATAATAAAGAATGAAATCTTGCCATTTGCAATGGCAGATAGAGCTAGAGAGTATTATGCTAAGTGAAATAAGTCAGTCAGAGAAAGATAAATACCATACGATTTCACTCACATGTGAAATTTAAGAAACAATGCAAACAAGAAGTGCATAGATGGCTTAGTCGGTCAAGCATCTGACTCTTAATCTCAGCTCAGTTCTTGATCTCAGGGTTGTGAGTTCAAGCCCCACATTAAACATTAAATAAACAAACAAAAAAGGTACCAATACAAATGAGCAAAGGGAAAAGGAGAGAGTGGCAAACCAGGAAACAGATTCTTAACTATAGAGAACAAACTGATAGTTACCAGAGGGGAGGGGGGGAAGGGTGTTGGGTGAAATAGGTGATGGGGATTAAGGAGTGCACTTGTTGTGATGAGCACCAGGTACTGTATGGAAGTACTGAATCACTATTGTACACCTGAAACTGATACTACACTCTATGTTAAGTAATTGGAATTCAAATAAAAACTTTAAAAAAAGAGAGAGAGAAGGCACTCATCTCACCCCCTGGGTAGTGCCACTTTCCCTAATTGGACAAAGGATACTTGTTTTAAATCTGTCAGCCAAGAGTCCTTCAATAACTGGCAGAACTAAGAGATATGCCCAGACTTAGCCTTGGTTGGTAGAAACTAATCAACAACCCATGGGGTGCGTGATATTACACTCACTCTAGCATACTTTGATTTTAGAATCAAATAGTTTTATTAGAACCCTTTGTTATTAAATTACCACTTTAGCTACCTCATTTTCTAGTACTACCTTCTTTTTTCTTACTACCTTCTATCTCTTAATATTTTGCCTTTCTCATATTTATTCTCATATTTGTTTTGAGATGTGATTATTTTGAAGGATATTACTTGAATTTAAAAGAATAAACAAAAAGACCCATTTATATAAAAAAGATAAATTTATCGAATGCAATGTATTAGAGCAAGCTATAATGGAAAGAGCCTAGATCTGAAATCAGAAGATTACTAGCCTCTCACCAGCTCTGTGATGGTTGTGAATGGCTGAACTTCTCTGAGCCTCAATGTGCCCACTTGCAGAATAGAGATAATAATCCTATAACATAGAATCTGGGGAAAGGTGAGCAAGAAGTCATTAAATGGGTCTGGTGTGATGCCTATTTTGCTACATAGGTTCTTGCTACATGTTGACTTGATCTGAAACCAAATGATTTTCAGGAACATAAGAGCAAGTTTGCTTATCAAAGTTTCTTTCATCATTGCTCTGGTTTCTGTATTCTTATAGGGTCAGCACTTTCTATCATGTGTTTTAGAAATGCCAAATTAGTTTTTAAAAATCAATTAAATGAAATGGAAAGATGTCATGGTGCACATTACTAAACTACTTATTACATATGTACCTCTTAAGAGTTTAGAAATATGCAGAAATAGAGAAGTAGATTAAACGGGTGTTAAATTCAGGCAACACTGCAGTTGGGAGGGCAGCAGTAGAACTGTGGATGTCACCCAGAGCAAAACATTAAACAGTCTGAATGCAAGATCTTTCAGAATGTACTAGAAAATCAGAAACCTGCCCTAAATTGAACACTGAAGAGGTCCTGGATTTTTCCTCTTTTTTATGGAGATCAAAATCGCAGTCTGAACAAACATTTTTTAAATTGAAAAAAGCGACTTTAATGTTTTTACATGCAATTCCAAAATAGTATTAAAATTAATAAGTTTTCAGCAAGCACACAGCCCCACAATCCAGATATTTTCTTATTACGTTTTACCTTCCACATAACACAAGTTTCAGATAAGGTGCAATCATATTTTGAATTCTACTAACTCTCCCTTACATTATATTATAAACATTTTCCACTTATTTAAATGGCTGCATAATATAGTTCACCGTGCTGCTGAATCTAAATTTAATCAGCTCTTCCCCTAATCTTAGACATTTATTTGGAAGTCGAATTAAATTCTGTGATTAGGAGGTTTTTAAATAGCTCCTGCAGTTTTCATGTCAGAATTCCCTTGCCTTCCCAGTCCTGGGGCCTTCTCAGTTATGCAGAGTGAGACCAGCATGTGCAGAACCGAGAGGTGTGGAGAAGATAATCAAGCTCTCCAAAGTACTATTATGGGCCAGAGGGGACAGTGAGGAGCAAGGGAAGCCCAGAAACAAGCAAAAACACCTTGTTTTGATGTTTATCTTTAGTTTTTAGATGGAATGACTACTCGGTTTCCTTAAGTGATTTTCTTTGACCAGCCATTTATTCTAAAGCTGTATTCCCTTTGGCCACGTAGAAACAGCCTAAAAACAGGGGCAGGGTAGAATTCTGGACATATTTTCATGTCTGTCTGTATTTTTTTTATATCCTGTCTTGTTATAAAAAGGATGTAAGGCAGCTCACTTTGGGGATTTTTCTGAAGGACTGAAAACCCTTTATCAAAGCTGTTTCCCCACTATTCCTAGGGCATTTCCATCAGTTATAGAACTTGCATTCTATTTTTTAGAGTTTTACTTCATATTACAGATATATAATATCTTCATTCCTTTTTATTTTACTTTCTGTAGCAATCAATTTCATATGAACAGTTTCATATCAGCATTCAGGGGTTATTAACAAATGGTCTCACATTTGTCTCGGTTCTATCTCTTGTGTAATTACAACCTGGATAGCATATTATTTGTTCAACCTTCTGAGGTCACAGAGCAATATTTTCTGGTTCATTTCGGTGCTAATCAGCTAAGAAGCCATGGGTTAAGTTATGGAAAAGCTAAGTGTTGAAGATTTCTGAAAGCAGTCTTTACAATAACATGCAACTAGCTGGGCTTTGGAACCCCAGCCATATAGGACTGGGAATGTCCCATCGTTTGCTGCAATGTGAAATCATTTCGTCACAAAGTTTGTTCAGTAACTGTATGATTTTTTTGTTTGCTCATGGGTTGGTTGTTTTTTTGTTTATTTGTTTTTGTCTGTTTGCTTTTGTATTTGCTCCATATCAAATTGCTATATTTTGGGCAGTGCCAGGAAGGCACTTGGGAAATAAGAGGAGAAGAATCTGGTCTCTAACAAATATAAATCTTTGCCCTCTATGGAACTTTAAAACTGAAAGACTGTTTTCTACATGCAGCCCTCACAACAACACGGTGAGATAGGACAGGAATGATTATCCCCATTTTATAGGAATGAAGCAGAAACTCAAATTTTGTGACTTACTCAAATCCATTGGAGCTGGAAGATGGAAGACACTGGATTCAAACCCTGATACTCCTGTCCGCAATCCAACCTGCTTTCCATCATTCACAGCTGTAAGTAAAACGTTTACAAAGTAATTCCTCCCTTTAAGGGTTTTCTGTGATTCCTAGTTGCAAATTTGTTTTACCACAATCAAAGTCAAGGAGAAATCTGTGCTTGTGAAATGACTTCTTCCTTTGATGTGCTTTTACTCTCCATGGAGTGGCCCCAACAGTTAGTTCTCTCGCCCACAAAAGAGCTCATTTTATTTGTCGTGATGGTACCCAGTAGAGAGTGAGACTTCTCAAAGCAGCTAACAAATTGGGATTTTGTATTCCACGTCTTGAGGGACAAGAAACGTTGACCTCCCTGGCTAGTGGTAAATCTTTAACAAATCCAGGTGGCTTGTCTCCTGGGTTCCCATGTTTCCTCTCTTCACTCAGCCAAAGTCCACGTTCCTTTCCCTGTCACCACACACAGGTTGACCCGAGGCCAGGGTGGCAGCTTCCTCCATCCCTTTGAGGTCACAGCCAGTGCTGCTCTGTGGACTCCCTGGCAGTGGACATTTGGGGACAGCTGCTGCTGGAACCTTCTGCAGCAGCCCCTGCACCTTACTTGACAATGGCCTTGTGTTCTCTCTGTCTCCCTGGGTGGAAGACCTATCCTGCTCAGCCTAGGCCTCCCACCAAGTGTTACTTGGGGCCCTCAACTGAGGGTGGTTGAGGATTGGAAGTTACTTAACCAGCATTACCTCCTCATCATCCCCCAGCTGCTTAATTTAGCTAAAGGTGTCAGGATCCCACCCTAGAGAGGTTTGGGATTGTGGTGAAAAAATGTGAATATCTTGTAAGTCTTCCCCACCTTACCTGCCATATGTTGCTTGAAAAGATGAGAGAGGTGCCAAGTGCAAAGATATTTCTCCATCTAGCTTGGGGAGAAAAACAAAACAATCAAAACAAAAACAAAAACAAAAAACAAAAACAACAACCTTGCCCTAATATCTGAGAACATTTTTATAAAAACCTGGGATGAACCCAGGTTGATGCCCCACTAGCAAGGAAGGAGAACAACAGCACCGTCTACTGGACAGAGGACTGAGTTTATTGGTCGTGTTCTGTGTAGTGGCCCCAGGAAAATATGGATGACTCCGTGGCCTAGTGTACAGAAAGGAAAGCCATGAAAGAGAAACCAGGCATTTCTACACTCAGCAGATCCCAGGAGAGGCTACTGCTAAGGGGCACTGTTTCCCAAACAAATTCCAGGTCTCGAGAGTCACCCTTAAAAAAATTAAACAGTTATTCCCTATACATCCACAGCACCCCCATCCATCTACTGTAATTTTTATGAGGCTGCCTCCACCATCAACACTTATTAAACACCCTCTCACCTTGACACCCACACATTCATTCCTTTATTCATTCATTCAGCACCAGACCCTGTGCTGGGCGGTAGGGACGAGTAAGACCCAGCCTCCTTGAGCCATTCTGTGGGCATCCAAGACTGGGCCTGGGCAGGAACCTCTGTTCCCACACTTCCTCTATCAATTTCCTTTCAATTCGTGTCCTGAGTCTTGTTTCTGCTAAGTGGGATATTGGGGGTAACCATATAAATTCACCAGGCTGTGATATTAACCAGGTAATGTTTCTTCTCCCATGTAAATTCAAACTCTTGGGTTCTTCAGAAGGCTATTCAAGAATGATCATAGGCGCCTGGGTGGCTCAGTTGGTTGAGCGATTGCCTTCAGCTCAGGTCATGATCCTAGAGTCCCGGGATCGAGTCCCGCATCGGGCTTCCTGCTCAGCAGGGATTTACTTCTCCCTCTGACCTTCCCCCTCTCATGCTCTTTCTCTCTCTCAAATAAATAAATAAAATCTTTAAAAAAAAAAAAAGGATGATCCTAATGTTAAGTTCTTCAGGCAATTTGACAGATAAACACAGAGGACAAAGGGGCTGCTGTGTTAGATCTATGTCCCTCAGCCAATCAGTTATAGTCAGTGGCTACCTTTTTAATTTATGCAAATACCAGCTCTGGCCAATAGTTAGAACACAAAGAAAGCTCGAATTTCCTTAGGCGGAATTATTCAGTATGAATATATCTTTTTAGAATTTTTCATTATTAATGAATGTGTAAAAAATGTATAGCCAAGTCATTAAAAATCAAGTAGGTTACAATGATATCATCAGAAAGAGAAAATAAATAATGTTAATATTGAGGTGGAATACCTCTTTGTAGATGTTGGAGAAATGAAGGCAAATAAATACATGAGCCATATCTACTCATCATTAGAACAAACTTTCTCTTCAATAGAGATTATTTGTAGGATGACAGAGGATAATTGCCCAGGGCTTTCTAACACTGAGATGAGGTAAAGCCCAAAGTATGGTACAGATTCAAGGGACTGAAAAAGTTTTCTGGATCCCCTCCTTCACCCATCTCTTTTAAAAGCCAAACCAACCAGCCAACCAATCTTATTATTAAAAATGTTCTAGGGAAGGTATGCGGGGTCTAAGACCACCCTGCCCTAGGCCTGCAGGATGGGTCCTATGGGGTGGTTGTCTTTATGATAATCACCTGTGACCAACAAAGAATAACCAGACCCTAAAAAGGAAGTAAGGTATTGAAGGCGTTATCAATGGAGATGTTAAAGGATTTAAGTTCCCTAGTTAGTTTTCTATAAAAGACCAACCCAGGCCCTTGTTGGCCACCTTGTCAGGACCCCTCTCACTCTTGAGAGCTTTTTCTATTTCTTCACTTAATAAGCTTCTATTGCTTTACTAAATAATAATAATAATAATAATAACAACAACAATAATAAAAATGTTCTAGGGAAATTGATTTTTTTATATTCCCATTGCACTAGTTAAAATATATGTGTACCAAAAAAAATTTTCTAAGTCTAATTTAAAGCTCTGGATTAAACTTAAACCTGTATTCTGGTGGGAGAGGGTGGAAGGGAAGTAAGAGGGGGTAGAACAGAGGTGGTGAGCAAAAATAAATCAGACTTTTCTTTGTAATAGCACTTGTATTCTTAAAGCTCATGTCTAATTCCATTTATAAATATTTCTTTTCTATTATAAGCAATTCCAGATCGGTGGGTTGATTCAAATGAGCCATAGTCTCTTCAAATTTTCATTAAGTGTGTTAATCGCAACTCATAGAGGTATGGCAAATTATAGTAATAGAGACCTTCTTAGGCTTGATCTGTTGTCCTTTCTGTTTATTCAGGAGAGAATGACGGGTGACTTGAATATTTATAGACAGCTGTTAATTAACCCTTTTACTAACTTCTCTCATTAAGAATCCTAAGTTTCAAACTAACCCAGAAGCCCTTGGTTTATATTTCTAATTAATGAAAAAGATGGCAAATTTTGAAATAATGATAGCAGTGTTCCTAGAAATAAGATTCTTCAGTACCCCACGTATCTTGAACAGTGTTTATTACACAAAAGACCAGTTGCTGCTGAAAGTAGCTCCCCTATTTGTCATAGAATAGGTTTTCCTCCTGTCCTACACTTCCTGTGTCCTTGAGTTTGGACATAGAAAGGGACTCTCATTCACACTGATTCCTGCCTGCAACTTTAACTTTCTAGAGATCAAAGTGAATCTCTTGTCTATGTTGTCACCGTGAGTGACAGGCCAGCATTGTGCAGTGTAGGAAATCAATTCAGAGCACAAAAATAATAGTACTTCTTCTTTAACTGGTTCAGTAAAATCAAAGTGATGGTCTCAATTTAATTTCATCCTTCAGAAGCAAGTCATTCTTGAGCCTACCGTTACTTAAAAGAGGGATAGATTGTGGTGTAATTGCTTCCCAGTTAAACATTCTACTGCTATCCATCAATTTTACCCGACTTTTGTCTGAATCTAACCATCGCTTTAAAAATGTGGGTCATGTGAATATTTTAAAATGAAAGAAGAGAGAGGGATATCATTCACAGTGAGCAAGGAAAAGGAATCTGTATTCTTTGAGTTTCAAAATAATCATGAGCCTTACAAACTCCCTAATCTAGCTAAGAATCCACTCATGGGGTTTCTAGCCATTTTTCTTAAATGATTTCTAGTCAATTATTACTCCTTTCAGAGAATTCAGTTTGGTCCTTTACCAATAAAAACAAGCATTTTAAAATCAATTTAAAAAAGCAGTATTCTAGTGGAATGCAAGAATCGTTCAATATTTCCATACGAGATGGCACATTTTACTAGTATGGATTATAGCAACATTTGTGATGGCCAATATTACAACTGTATATGTGTGTACAGTTTGACTGAGTTCTACTTTAAGAAATATGTTCAATTGAAATAATTGAATACATCCACTAAAATATATGTACAAAGATGTTCATCACATTACTGTTCATAATAATGAATATTAGGAAAACTAAAATTCCATCAATGACGAAACTGTTGATGCATTCAAGGACTGGAATGTTCTATAACCACTGAAAATGAAGAAATCTATCTATCTCTATGGACAGTGAAATATGTGTGTATGTGTGTGTACATTTTTTTTTTGAGGGTATATATGTATTCGGGATATCTATAGTTGCATAAACAAATGTGCAAAGCCATTTTTATATTTTAAACAGTGTTTTATGTGATGTATGGAGATTATGCATAGAAAAAGCCTTCAGAGAAATATGTGAAAATGTTAGCAGCAGTAGTACCTAGGTAAGCAACAGCATACCTGAGATCGCAGTTGAATTTATTCTTCTGCTTTATATGTTATATAATTTTTCTAGTACGCATGATCATCTTTCATCGTTTCTTAAACATATTTTCATTTTGAGGGGGAAAGTATCTCTTAACAACAGAAAATATTTTATCAGGGTTTTGTTTCCCTTAAAGGAAACCACTCATGCAAGGAAAAAATTCTGTGCACAAATATAGTTCATTTTATTTATCAGGAGTGAGTAAGGAATGGGGCGTTAGAGTTAACTGAGAGTAACTATATGAGCTCTATGTGGGTACAGGCCAAGGGCTCATTAAAAGAAGTACTACCAAGTGGCTTTCATCCAACCTTTTAAGACCTTCTATTTTTAGTGACTGAACCTAAACCAGAAATAGGCATCTGTGGATCCGGCCGTTGTCAGTAACCCACATTGCTTGGCTGTAAACATACCAGCTCCTCCTCCCTCTTCTCACCCATAGACTCTCACATATGAAATGACTTGAGGGACTCTAGCCAGTGGTATTCATCCTGGGTTTCACAAAGTTACTGACCGGTGCTTGTCAGCAGAGGAGAGAGGGACTGAGGTCCCATTCCTCCACCTTTTTTAATCCTGGAATGATGCATAAAGCATTTTTTGAAAGAAGAGTTCTATGGCAACAGCAATAACAACCCTTTGTGAGACTCACTCTCATTTTACAGATAGGAAAGCTAATACCTAGAGGGAGTAAGTCACTTACTCACCAGGATGGAGATGTCAAGGCCAGAATGCAGGTTTCCTGACACTGTTCTACTAGCTACTGTTCTCACAGAACCATCTGGGCTCCTCACAAGAAACAGTATCTATCAGATAAGCAAAAAATCAGACCCAATGAAAGAGGAATGCTCTTGTCCCAAATCTGAGGTATTCAGTTTCTGGCTGAAAAGTAATTAATGGTGTTTCAAATTATTATGGCTCTTATGGAAAGCAGCAAACCAAAATATAAAACTCTTTAAAATATCCAATGCAAGACTTCTGAACGGCCATTGTGTTAAATGTCACAAGAGATTTTCATCTTAGTATTTAGTGGCTGGCAGGAGATGACTCAGGGCCGTGGAATTTAATTTTAAATTGTTTTCAAATAAATTCACAGGGTCCAATAACATGAAACTTTGGAAGGTGACAAGGTGGCTTTGGAGATTTGAAAGTTTTTAAAGCCATATATCAAAGGCTACCTCTGACAGTTATGGGGATTTATCGTGTTCTCAACCCCAATTGTTTCTAAAAGCTCTCAACCATGCTTCTCTGTGCAAGAGAATTAAATTTGGAAAACTTACCGTCTTCAACTGCCTGGGACCTCAAAATCTCTAACCTCATGTACCTAGAAACGGCTCATTCTTTTCTGGGGGCTGTCATTAAATCCCCACTTTCTGGATGGGGACACAGAGGGTACACCATTGGTCAAGGTCACCCAGTGAGTCAGTGGCAAAGCTGGGAATGCAACCCAGACTTTCTGACTCCCTCGCCTGTCCTCTGACCATTAAACCGCACGCTCCTGACCAGGATGAAACAAGCTTGTCTGTCTCAGCGTTCGGAGGGAACTGAGGGAAACTGCAATTTGCCCACTTCCCTTTCAAGCATTCGTATTCCATTTATTTCATCAGCTAATGGGCAGGTCGCTCCAGATCATTTTTCACTCTAAAAAACTTAGTTTTTATTAATTTTTCAAGGAAATGCTGCCTTAATTTGGAAGAGCAAGAAAGACAACTTTTTTTTTTTTTTTTCCATTGTATCACATTGTGTAACACTGGCAGTGTGGCCACTTTGAAAACCCGCAGAAGCTGTTTCCTTTGCTCTGCCGATGGCCGGTTCCTTTGCCAGCTTCTCCATGTGGCCTTCCTTGTACTGGGGTCGGGCGTCCCGTGGTTTCTGGCAAAGGCAGGTCCCACGGACAAGCCAGGCCTTGACGTGGCTGTTCCTCCTCCTGCTCTTTTGAATGCTCCTTGACCACAAGAGAACCCAGTTCTCCCGCCAGCTACACCCCACATGCCACTGGAAATGTAGTCGGTGGTGACGATCCAACAAGGCGCCAGCCAGAGTCCAGAGCAACTTTACTAGGGACAAGGGAAAAGCAATGCAACCAGTTCTCCTGCCAGTGAGTACCATCTCCTGCCAAAGACCACAGGGGGGAGAAAGCTTTTCAATGCTGAGCACTGGGACCAGCCTCTGGGTAAACTCTCTCTCTGGTTCCCGCAGCCCATAAAGTTGTTTCTCCCCCTGTTGTATGCCTGTCATGTTTGATCATAAATAGTTCTTTCTCAAAGTGAACAAAATTGTTTACTCTCGAAGACCTGTTGCCTTTTGGGGGACAACTGTCCAAACTCTGGGTGGGGGCTTGTGACCTGCCCACTGCGCGCCCTCTCCTTGTTTTGGTCGTTAGTCATCATGCTTGTGAGGACTTTGCTCCCAGAAGTTGTCAGCAGAAGCCGGAGCCCCAGAGAAATGGGATCAGGGAACCAGAGGGGTGTGTCATCATGGTGCGACCCAGACCCCTCTTCCCCCTCCCTGTGTATGCTGTGGTCAGGTGTGATTACCCAAAGTCGCCTCAGTATTTAGTGCTGCCCCCCCAGGGAAGGGCCACACCTATTTCCGTGCCCAGCCACCTAGCCTCTGCTTGGCCAGAGACTTGAGGACTCAGGCTCTCCCACTACATTTTGGAACGAAGTTCCCACTGACACACAGGTGGCCCCAAATCAGTTTCCCTAAAGGTCTGAAAATCACCAGTACTTAAAAAGCTGATTCTGCTTATCTTTCCCCTCACACATGGCTCCCAACGCATACTATTATTCTGTTCTTCAGCTGTTTCTGCACGAGCTATCAAGCGCTGTATTCCCATGAGAAGAAATAAGTTTGCTTAATGTGACAGCCCTCGATGTGCTCCAGGGAGAGTGACAACATAATTTTGTTTACTATTCACTCCAAGTTCTAAAGAAGTAAACTTCATTAACTTTTCTGATAAAATACAAAGACTCTATTATTTGCCTTACCCGTAAAATTAAAAAAGTAAAAAAAAAACAAAAAACTTTGATGTCCTCAAGAAGCAGATTTTATTGAAGTTTCTATTGCCCTACCCAGGTGATGGAGAGGCTGATACCACTTTGGTTGGTCTCTGACCTCTGATGGAAACGCCCAGGTCGGCAGCTCTGTGCGGTCCTGGGCATCGGCTTGTCTGCCCATCCGTGTATATTTAATGGTCCACCCCACAACTTGACCGGTAGAACAAAGAGGTGATAGATCTCTGGCTAATGTTATATGGGTATACATTTTTTGTTCCCAGGGTAACAAAACGAGGAATGTAGATACTTTATTCAAAGTAGTCCCTCAACCAGAAAATAAGAGACTTAAAAATATAACATAGCCCAAGGAAGCCTGACTTCAGTCACAGATGGATTTAGAGAGTCTGAGGCCCCAGGAGGTGAAAGTGAGGAGGACAAATCAGCCTGGACCTCCAGCCTCTGTATGTGGTAGAAGAGGTGACAGGCCCTGTGTGGGCTTGTGTCTTTTTAAGTTTCGGTCCACCAGGTAGAAATCTGCTCTTAGGATGGAAATTGTAAGGAAAAGTATCTGGAAAAATAATTTTTAGAAAACTGTTTTAGTTGAAAAAAAATTAGCTAGAAAACCAAACCAAACCCCCAAATTAGATATTGGAGCAGATTACCTTATTTTTTTATGACTTTTTTTCTGCCAAAAGGAAATGGTCATGTGTATGATTGTGTTAGCAAGCACAGGCCCCAGCCTCCAACTGCTCACAGAAATTAAACTGCTTTCAAAGGGAGTAGCAGGCGAGACAGCCCAAGAAAAAGAGTTTAAGGCCTTTTGCATTCATTAAAATTTATTTGGAGCATGATAAATCTTCCATATATGTCAACCAGTCGTCTTTTCTGCTTTATTTTAAAAGCGGCATTTGAAGATCTGAGAGTAAACAATGATGTGAAAGTTTCCTTCACAAGACTTTCTTGTTCTAGTTTTCCTCCCCTAATAAAATGGTGTTTATGGCTCAATATACAGAGTTAGAAAGAATGTGAGTAGGAAGGTATAAAGTTTTAAAAATCTACAGACTCTAAGTATAGAACTATAGTATGTCGAGGCTGAACTTTAAAAAAAAAAAAAGACAAACTTTGTTTTTTTAATTTAATTTTGTATTGTGGTAAAAAGTGTATATACCATAGTGCTCATCATTTTAGCCGTTCCTAAGTGTATGATTTAGTGGCATTAAGCATATTCACAATTTTGTGTGATCATCACCACTATCTATATCTAAAACTTTTGTCTCCCATAAAAATCTCTGTCCATTAATAACTCCCCATGTCGTTTCTCCCCCCCAGCTCCTGATAACCTATATTCTACTTTCTTTCTATATGAATTTGCCCATTCTGGGTATCTCTTATTAAGTTGGAATCATACAATATTTGTTCTGTCTGACTTTTGTTTGATTTATTTCACCAAACATAATGCTTTTAAGTTTCATCTGTGTTGTAGCATGTATCAAAATTTCATCTCTAAAAAGGACAAAATTTTACCACAAACAATCAGAATTTTGACCTATATTCTTCTTTTGTGCAGCCTTTGTGATCTGGAGTTTGTTAACTCTTCACAGAGGAAAGCAGATGTCTCTGATCTTACTAGGCTTTGCTTCACTTATAGTCTCCTGAGCACTTGAAAGTTTTTCCCTGTTGCCTGAGAAGCCTAAAGAGATTCTGGGTTTTGGTTTTATTTTTCTTCCAGATTGTCTGGTATTGTGAACTGACAAATTCCAGTTTTAAAAGCAAAGGACCGAAAATCTTACATTGAGGCACTTATGGTCAACCGGAAAAGTGTTTTGTTTTGTTTTGGTTTTTTTTTTGGCCCTCCTTGACCTGAATATTTATTGTAATTTTCCTTCAGTTAAACTGGAGAGAGATACAATGTGTAGGCAATGAACATTTAACACAACCCACATTCATGACTTCTCCCTTTTTTATTACCTTTTAGCCTTGTGTTCCATAACCCCATTGGGCTTGACACCACCTTTTAACAAATATTTTGTTAAGTCCCTTTTAAAATCCTAAAAATTATAGGCAATATAACCTATATACACTTATTTTTTAAAAGTCAAGATAATGCCTTAAGCATGATGTAAATTAGAAATAAAGGGAGAATGATTTTTAATAAAATTATATATATTCCAATAATGTGTATCCCAATTTGCTTGGGAATAACTACATTGAAAGACGTAATAAATGCCAGTCAGAAGCTGGCATTTAGATAGAGAACCACCTTTGACTTCAAAAGCTATAAATACAAACCAAGACAAATGTGTTATACAGACAACTAAATCCCCTGAGCAACGTTGCAATTGTTCCACAAATTTCTGAAACAATGAACAACTTTAAAAAAAAAAGTTCTGAGCAAGGCATAAGGTTTTATTCCTAGAAAATTTAGGGTGTGTTAAAATTGTGTAGTAAATACATCGTGCTTATATATAAAATAGAATTAGATTTTTAGTTGAAAGAATACATAGGTTTGTCCAAATTCTTGACTGTCTATTCAAAAGTCATGTACAGAACAATTCTTCATTGTGCAGGACTGTCCCAAAGGACATATTATTTTCTATACAGCCTTGTGCCAGGACTGTCTTGCAATATGTCACTATCCCTAACATTTGCCCAGTAAATGTTAGTAATAGTCCCCAATCAGTGTGACAATCAAAAAACAAAGCTAACAAATTTTTAAAATGACCCAAAGGTAGAGGTATAACTGGTCTAGTCTTTTAGAGGTGGAAAGCCAGCAGATGATTCTAAGTGCCTCTAATAATTCTCAAGTATGTTTACACACCTAATTTTCAGAGTGGGATCTGGAGAGAGAAAGGCTCCAGAGACAAATTAGGCAGGGAGGCTCCTGAGATGGCAGTTTCTTGAGTGATTTTCTCATGTCCTTGCCCATGCTATGGGCCTGAGATATTATCCTCTGCCTTTTTTTTTTCAGACACTCCATCACCACCACCTTTGCCAAGCTTCATAAAGATAGGAACGTACATAAACAATTTTCCTGTGGTGTAGTGGAACCTCTGGGGTTGAACATGCAAATTATGTCGTTACAGCTTCAAAAAAGGTTCAGGTTCTTTCCTCCATTTCATTTTTCCCTTCTAAGCTCACCCTTAATTGCAGCCTCCAGACCAAAGCTGCAAGTCTTGGCATAGCTCCCATACCATTCAAAAATCTAATAATCCTTTCTACATGTGTCTCCAATGCCACCTCCTACTTGGTTCCTTGCCTACAATGTTCTCGAAGTTTGCCTGAGCTAAACTTGGTGGCTTCCTGCGTTCTGTGCCACAATCACCCTGGAAACTGAGGTTTCTACTCACCAATATTTTAGTGTTCCAGGTCATCTCTCCTGAGTGGCCAATCTTGCCACATGTCAAAAATATGTTCTAACAGAACAGATGCCCTCTATGCCTCATAGACTCTAAAATTTTTCTCCATCCCTGATCACTTATGTTGTCTGCCCAGACCCCAAGATAATCCTATAAAGTGGATTGGGAAGGTGACATCTTCTCACTGAGGTCACTGAGATGGGGTGATTGATTTGCCAAAGTTCCATAACTAGTAAGTAGCAGAAGTAGGGAAAGAACACTGATTTTGGTTCGCTTACTTGATTTTTGTCTTTATTTTCTTACTTTAATTCAGTAGGCTTTTTAGGGATTAGTTCACTAACCCCATTAAAATAAAAACCTCTTCGGTGAACTATTTCATGTTTACCCTTTCCACTCTCCTTTGAGATTGTGCAAGTCTCTCAAAAAGCCTTCTTGCTTTGCTTTCTGTCAGTAAGGCAGAAAACCCCTCATTTCCTAGTCTATCATCAACATCCCCAGAAGTGCCTCTGCCCTTCAGATGGTTTAAGGTGCCCTTCCTTTGACCCCTTCCCCCATTCTTATTTTTTCTGGACACACAGAATCCAGATTGCCACACTGAAAAACATATCTGTCCTGCCTCTGGGTAGCAAAGGTGTGCTAATATTTGCTGTTTTATTTCTGAAGCATATTGTAAGCAGGAGAGCACTTTGGACTTGGGACTTTTCGGGACAGTAATTGCTGTAGGTTCACCAGCTGCTGAGGTGCCAGCTTCCCATGGGTCTCTCCCTTCCCCTGAACTACGGACTGCCTTTTGGCCCCTTCCTGCCCTAAAATCCGACCCTGTCTTCAAGGCCTCGCCCACATGCCACCTCCTCTGTAAAGCTTCCTTTAAACTTCCAAAAGAATTCCTCTATTTCTCTCATAGCAGATCATCTAAAGCCTGTTTAGCACCTGTTTAATTCTGCGGGATATTATAGTTAAATGCTCACAAATATTTTGCATTCTTTCTCCTTTATGCTTGGCATTACGTTTCACTCATTTCCTTGCTTATCATTGTTATCAAATCCCTTGCTTCTCTCTAGAGTTGCTTCTTTCTAGAGTGGACTCTCTCCGAGAGGAACTGTGGATGTTAAATTTCTTGAGTTCTATATGTTTCAGTTAAGAAACTTTGGGCTACAGGTAACACAAATCCCTACTCAGATGGTTTTAAAAATAAAGGAATTCAATTATCTCACCAACAGATCGTGAGATAGGGCAGCTGCATGCAAAGATATCATCTAAAGGAATGGTTTTTCTCATCTCATGCTGCTATCCTCCACCTTTCTCATCTGCTCTGAGATTAAATCCTTCTTGACAATGGTCACCACAATCCCACGTATCACAGGCAGACGTGATAATGTCCAAGGAAAGAGTACGCTGCCTCTTCCCCTCTCGACCTCTTGAAAGGAAAGGAGAACTTTCCCCCAGTCCCCCAGCACACTTCTCCTCATGTAGAATTGCCCAGGACTGAGTCACCCAACCCTTTCTATACCAACGACTGTCAAGGGGAATGGGATTACTATGATTTAAGATCTACCTTTTTTTGAGGGCCAGAAGGTGAAGGCAAACACCATTACCAACTTGTGATATGGATAACACTTGGCTCGTTGGACAACATTTACAAGAACGCCTTTCTAGAATGTACTTAGTCCCCACAGGGAGTTGTTCATGAACCAGGCAAAGCAGGATGCAGCACGGGTCGTGCCCTAGGGCAGAGAGCTCCTGTCTGTACTGCTTTACCATGTTTGAAGAAGCTAAGGCCCCAGAGATACTTAACCAATCTTGTGACTGAAAACTCAGGGCAGTGGCCTTTCTGGTGAGAATATGTGAAAGTGGGACAGCAGCTACCTGCAGTTTTCTTTCCAGCTCTGGTGTCAGCCAGAGATTTCACAGGTCTCTCCACTGAACTGGCTTGTTGCTAGGTTACCTGTGGGAAGGGGGAAGGAGTTCCGAGGATATATGATAGAATTTGTCTTGCCTTATCCCTGAATCGCATGGAGGAAGAATGAATACTTCAGAAAAACAGGGCTCTCCCTGCAAGAGAGAAAGCTCTTTAGAGTAGGCTATTGAGTGTGCTCTATACCTTGAATGCTTGAAACCCTCACCAACTGTGACTAAATCTTAATTCTAGACTCAGAAGTTCTTTTCCCTTCAATACTCTGAAGATTTTGCTTCATTGTTTTTCTCTCATCTAGGACTAGAGGTGAGAAATCTGTGAGTTATCTGTTTTGATTCTCTAGAATAGTTTTTGCATTTTTTTAATCTTTAATGTGCCAAAATGTCATAACTTTATGTAAATATGTGAAGTTGTTTCATCCTGTTTGGCACACAGTATTCCCTTTCAATCTAAGATTGTGTTCCTTTTTTTCAGGTGTTATTTCTTTTGTCATTTATTTGAGGATTTCCTTCATTATCTCTATTTTATTCCTTCTGACTAACCCAGGAGACTCATGCATCATTAAACAGACTTCTGAACTTGCAAATATCTCATCTAGGTCTCTTAACTTCTCTTGCTCACTTTTCATCTATTTATTCTTTGTGCTCTGTTCCGTAAGGATACTTGCTCCCTTTTTCAGCTCACTATTTAGCTCTTTCATTTTTCTTTTATGTTGCTTAGCCCTCCATTGAGTTTGTTTTTCTAATAAACTTCATTATTGAAATATAACACACATACAGAAAAGTGCATAAATCTGAAGTGTACAGGTTGATGAAGACTCACAAAGTGAACACTTGTGTGTAACCCTCACTGATGAAAAAAGAGTACAGCACCAGGGAATGTTGCCTTTGGAGCTTTAATATATAGGATGCATGTTTCTGATATGGTAGCTTAGTGAAGTGAAAGAATAAAGAGAAAGTGGAAAGTACTGCCAGACTCCTCTTTAACTTAGCTTGCAATTCTGGCCGAGCGTTCATTCTGTTATAGCCGCCATTCTGGTCCTGGGTCAAAGAACAGTTTTGTTCCAATGAGATAAGTATGTGATCTTCTTTCTCTATAAAGATCTAATTTACTGTGATATTGCTGGCAAAAGTCCTAATTATTTCCTCTTGCTCATATGATCGTTCTCCTCACTCTTCCTCTCTGTGATGTCAGTTCACGAGTTTCTATGGCTAAACCAAACCAAGTGGAAGTTTTTCTGAACAAACATAGAAGTCTATGGATGGACTATTATGCAAGGGCTCTGCCCTGATTGGGAGGGTTAAAAGGAAAGGACTGTTTCTTCTCAGTAAGAGATATATGGAAATGACAACTCTCCCTGGACCATCAAGTCAATGTAGACTGGCCTGCCTATTGCCTCAGGAGTCATCTGGAAAGGGATTCTGGAGAGATATACTATCTTCCTTGCCTAATGCTCTGCCTGCCACTCTCAAAGTTATTGTCATTCATTCTCCTTGTGGAGGACTCTCTGTTTTAGCAGATACTATAGTGAGGAGAAAAAGCTCAAGAAATGGATCACAACTTGCAGCTCTCACGGGGGTCCAATGAATCTCAAAAAATAGGTCATAGCTAGAAATTTCTGTGATTCATGCAATTCAACAGATGTTATTGAGTACCTACCATTTTTTTTAATTCATTCAACAAATACTTATTGATCACTACTATGCATCAGGCTCTGTTTTAGGAGCCATAGTAGATACAGGAAATAAGATGAGACCTTGCTTTGAAGGAAATCACAGTTTAGTTGGAAGGGAAAAGCATATAGAAATCACAAAAACCACTGACAGAAAAAGATATTGCCCTGGAGCAGTATAAACAAATGACATTGGGAAGGTCAGTATAAACAAATGAGGAAAGGGAATGTCAAAAAAAGATACAGATGTAGTGAAAAGAAGGGGTACCTGCACCCCAATGTTCATAGCAGCAATGCCGACAAAAGCCAAACTGTGGAAGGAGCTGAGATGCCCTTCAACAGACGAAAGGATAAAGATGTGGTCCATATATACAATGGACTATTACTCAGCCATCAGAAAGGATGAATACTCACCATTTGCATCGACATGGATGGAACTGGAGGAGGTTATGCTAAGTGAAATAAGTCAAGCAGAGAAAGACAATTATCATATGGTTTCACTTATTTGTGGAACATAAAGAATAGCATGGAGGTCATTAAGAGAAGGAAGGGAAAAATGAAAGGGGGGAAATCAGAGGGGGAGATGAGCCATGAGAGACTATGGACCCTGGGAAACAAACTGAGAGTTTCAGAGGGGAGGGGGGTGGGGGTTGAATTAGCCCAGTGATGGGTATTAAAGAGGGCATATATTGCAACAAGCACTGGGTGTTATACTCAAACAATGAATCATGGAACACTACGTCAAAAACTAATGAAGTACTTTATGGTGACTAACATAACATAATAAAATAAAATAAAAAACAGAGGGAGCTCACACTCAGATCAGTAAACCAGGAAGTCTTCGAGGAAGATAGTATTTAAAATAAACCTTGAAGCTAGGTAGGAATTTGACAGAGGGTAGTGGAAGGAAGAGCATTCCTAGAGAGAAAACTGCATAAGAAAGGCATGGAATTAAAGGCAGACAAAGAAAAAAAATAAAATAAAATAAAAATAAAGGCAGACAAAGTATTTGCGTGTGGCTGGAATGGCAGTAGAGACAAATAAGCAGAGGTTGTTTTTTAAAAAAAGATAAGTTGGTCTGTGGGCACCATACTTATAGATGGCAACTCTAACCAACAGCCAATGGAGGCTGTGACATCCAAAACAAACTATTTTATAGAAAAGGATAGAGTTTCCGACTGAAAATAAATGAAATTTTTGTTAATCCAGTATAGTCTGAGTTGAAAGCAAAGTGCCAAAATGACCCTTTCCTTAATGAGTCCTCTTTTTCATAAACGGATTAGAGGAACCAAAAATTTGCCCAGTTTCCCTAGCTAAAATATACGGATAAGCTAAGGTAAACATTACTAAAGAATTAGTTCCAGCTAAAAGGACCATGGAAAGCTTTGTGGAAAATGCACATTTAAGCAGGGTTTTGAATGGTGGGACAGGGGCTGGAGAAGATGGATCTGGGAAGATCAAGCTCCCAGTTCTATTTGTAATGCTCATGTGGCGAGGGTGCCTGTGGAATTATTTGCCCTCCACAGACATAAGCTACTGAAGCACTCTGACACAGCCAATTAAGTGTGGGTATCAAATGAGCTTCTCATTAGCATAAAGTGCTATGATGGATAAATATTTTATGAATCCTGTACAATCCTCTAGGCATTTAAACAGGGGCTTTCTTTATCTTCTGTAATCCCTATTACATAATAATACCATGTGTGGCCACTATCCCCACAGTCTGGGGGGGGGAGGTGGTGGAAAGGAGAGAAGTTGGGGATGGCTTCTGGGAGAAGTGGATGGTGAATTTAAGATCTAAAAGTTGAGGCGGAGGGAGAGGGATAGCATCCCAAAAGGAGAGGTAAAGGTGGCAAGACAGAATTTGGTGGAATCAAGAAATGTCAGTAGTTCTGGAGGACTGAGATGGAGGAAGATTTTAAGAGGAGTATGAGCCACATCTAAGGCCTTGAATACCACCATAAGAAGGTTAGCTCTTACTCTAAAGGCAATGGGAGTCATCAAAGCATTGTCAACAGGAGCAAACTTCCGCTTTAGAAAAACCACTGTGGCACATGGAAGAAAGAATTGAGTGGTAGGAGGATGGAAGGCAGAGAGAGGAGTCCACCTTCCATTGCGGTTTCCCAGCCAAAGCAAGGTGGGTCCATATCAGAGTGTAGTAACTAAGACTTGCTTTTAAGAGCTGGAGAACGCACTTAACATTTCAACCGCCTGGTAATGTCGTTAAGATCTCTCAACACCCCCTTGTTTGTCAGAACATTGCCCAAGCCAATTTTTTAAACCAAAAGGCTTAGGAGTAAGAAAATCACATACACTGAGGAAATTTTAATTTAACTTTCCTGAAATTGGGAAACCAACCTCTTGCACAGTTCAGCACATTCCTCAAAGCTGCTCTCACTTTCCTGCCTGGCTAAGTCAGGCAGCAAGAGGACTTCATTGCTAAGACGACTCCACACAAGGCCCAGCACACTGCGCTGCCCTCTGCTGCGCTCTCCGGCTAAACCCTTTGGGATTGCTTAGAAAATTACAAACAAAAACTAGCAACGCTACTTCTTCACCTTTCTCAGAAATCCCACTTAGGTCTCCTGTTCTATCCACCGTGTTATTTCTGTATCTGTCTCTCCAGCCTCAAATTTTTTCTTCTTTGAAAGGAAACGTGAACTTTCGATTGAAATTAGGCTTCATTTTCTGATATTTTCAGATCTTATTTGCTCTTATTCTCTTTGTTGGAAACCCATCTAAGGAAGGAGGAGAAAGGGAAGGAGAGAGGATGCATCTGATCTAATATATATTGCCCAGGGCTAAGTGGTATTAGGCATCCAGGTACCAAATCTAAACGCATTTCCTTGTTAACACATATGACACCATATATTAAATAAGAGCAATATAGCACAATATAGCACATTAAATAAGAGCAATATAGCACATTTCAAAAAGGTATTTGGCAAAGTTTCAGTATAAGGAACAAGGTGAAGAAATGGAGACTAGTTAAGGTTGTGTGGTTAGCATGTTTCAAATCTGACAACATCCAGAGCATGTCGATTAATGAATCACTGACATTTTGTAGCAAGGGCTTTAATCTTAACCCTATCCTATTTATCAAATTCATAATCACTTGGATAGCAACATGTGCTATTCATTTCTTTTTTGCGTTTGTGCTATTAATTTCTTAAATGATCCAATGCATCTAGTGAAATTCTAGGAACTCAGTAATTGCTCAATAAATGTTGAATTTAATAGAGAGGAAACTATTGATACTTTACCTGACAGAATCACAGTTCTAAATTAGTTCATTAGGCTGAAAGAAAGTAAAAATACAAATACCATAATACTGAAAAGGTAAAAATTAGTTTTGTGCTCTTGGGCTCCAGTAATCAATGTATAAGTATAGGATTGAAAAAGCCCAACTTAACGTGTGATTTAAAAAATTAGGATTTGTGGGGCGCCTGGGTGGCTCAGTGGGTTAAAGCCTCTGCCTTCAGCTCAGGTCATGATCCCAGGGTACTGGGATCCAGCCCCACTTCAGGCTCTCTGCTCAGCAGGGAGTCTGCTTCCCCCTCTCTCTCTGCCTGTCTCTCTGCCTGCTTGTGATCTCTCTGTCAAATAAATAAATAAAAATATTTAAAATTTAAAAAAAATTAGGATTTAGCCGACTACAAGCGAAGTATGCATTAATAGGTGACTTTTTTCTCCCTGCCAAACTAATTCAGGCTACATAGCATCATATACGGATCAAGGGAGATAACAGTCTATTTGCCACTGAGCTGTTTAGACAACAGGAAACTGTGCTTCATACAAGGCACTGCATTTTAAAAGGATTATTTATTAATCAAGAGACTATGTCCAGACTAGATTAGGCATAATGAAGCTCCTATGAGGAAAATGTCAAGATATTTGAATTATTTGCCTGTATTACAGTTACGCCAGAGTAGGGGTAATAATGGGAGTCTTCATGATAGCTACCTTCACATGTTGAAAGGCTATCATATACAAACAGAATTCAAATGATTCCTGGTTGCTTTAGAGGACATAGCTTAACTAAACTCAGCTTAACTAAGCTAAATTTAACTTAACTAAACAAAGTTTAACTTAGCTTAACTATGCGTTTGAAAGAAGTAAAAATAAAGCAAATTTTGGCTGTAGGTAAGAAATAATTCCTTAGCAAATAAAATGGCCAACAAATGAAATAGTAAGAGTTCCAAAGAAATACTGATAAGCAGGTTAGTTTTAGAGAAAATTATTACATGAAATAGTTTGTTGAATGTTAAAAAGTACTTCATATTTTGAAGTCCCTTCCATCCCTAAGACTGCCTGATTATGATCACAGTTATATTGTCTGAAAGGAAAAAACAAAAATTAAACCACCATAACCAACTAATCATCATGCAGACCAATATATTTTTTATTTTTTTAAAAGATTTTATTTATTTATTTGACAGAGACAGAGATCACAAGTAGGTAGAGAGGCAGGCAGGGGGAGGAGGGGGAAGCAGACTCCCTGCTGAGCAGAGAGCCCAAAGTGGGGCTGGATCCCAGGACCCTGAGATCATGACCTGAGCCGAAGGCAGAGGCTTTAACCCACTGAGCCACTCAGGCGCCCCCATGCAGACCAATATAATGCATGAATTTAAGAAATACTAATGCAGTTGAATTCCACGAGTCTTTGGGGATTGCTTCTTTAGTACTAGGCGCTTTGTAGGTGCTGACTTTATTGTTGAAGCTTACAGTCTTCTGGTGAAGAATGACCTAAGTGGATAATTTCAATATGTTTCATGACATATTGTACATAACAGACACTTGTACTAGTTTCTAATTGCTGCTGTAAGAAATTGCCAAAATTTAGCAGCTTAAAACACCACAATTTTACTACTTACAGTCCTGGAGGTCAGAAGTCCAAAATGGACCTCACTAAGCTAAAATCAAAATGTCAGCGTGCTAGTTCCTTTTGGAGGCTATAGGGATGACTCTGTTTCCCGGCCTTTCCTAGCTTCTAGATACCACCCATATTCCCTGGTTTGTGGCCCCATTTTTCCAACTTCAAAGCCAGTGACTTCAAGCACAGTTGTTCTTACACTGCAGTCTGTCTGATTCTCTGTTTTTTGCATCCCTCTTCCAAACTTGAAGGCCCATACTTCTAAGGCATTTATTGTAATCGATATACCTCCCAGCTAACTGGTACTGAATGAACTAGTACCAGGACGCAGAAATCAACAAGAGAGTTTCCACCACTGTGGACTTCAGTCCAACCAATGCCTAAATGCCTATGATAATCACACAGGTATGAGTGAGCCAGCTGGGCCCTGTGGCAGGAGGAGGGCCCATATCCAGTGTATGTGGAGCAACTACTGAGTTCCAGATAATTTTTGCCACATAGCATCTAGCCCAATTGTCAGATACACCAGTTTTTCAAAGGAAGCTGAAGATCTGGATATTTACATAAAAAATATCAAGAATTTTCCCTGACAATTCCAATCATAAACATCTATGAACCAGATGTGGCCCAGAGACTACGAGTTTGCAACATCTACGGTGAAGAAAGCACTTGACTGACTAACTAGCAGTTCTCTCTCTGGGGTCCTAGATAGAATTTAGGGTCTGTGAACATGAATGGGGAAAAAAACCACCTATTTTTATTTATATAACATAATTTGTGTGTCTTTTACATATCTATTTGTATTTCTTTCATTAAATAACAGAAAATAAATTGTATAAATTTATTTTTCTAACCCCTAATGGAAATTAGGCATCTCCTTAATTATGAATATCAACAACAGACCACAGGAGTATTAGAAGAACCTGTAGCTATCACCCATAGAAATCACAAATACTTTTACATCACATTATACCATTGCAGCATCTCAAAATATCTTCTGTACTCTTTACTGCTTTGAAATTACGATTAGTAGATCTACCCTAGGTCTTGCTGTTTAATATATAATGTATTCAATGTGTGTGTGTGTGTGTGTGTGTGTGTGTGTATAACACACATAATACCATATCATGAATTTGATTTTTATTTTAATATTTTGATAACTATTTCATCATATTTGGTTACCTTTGCAATGCCTTTTTATTTCATGAATTGAGAAAGATTATCCTGAGAAGGGTTCCTTATGCTTCACCTGACTGCAAAGGAGTCCATGGTACACACTACACACATGCCTACACTTGCACTCACGCACGCGCACACAGGCTAAGAATGAACATTGAGCGTCCAAGGAGGGGAATGAAGGATCAAGGTGAGACAGAAGACTTCTCCAAAAGTAACACACACAAGAATTGTGCATCTTGGTTTGCTCTTTGATAAAATGCTAGTGTGTGGCCATGCGGCATTTGCCCGTCCCTAACTGTCCCTGAAGCAGTGACCTGAATTCATCCAGTCTTCTCAGGGACTACAGTTAAGTCTAATTTCAGCGCCCAGGAGTGACGGAGTCTTGGTGCAACCCAAGCCTGCTGTTGTTAAACATTATTATGAAAGCGGGCTAGCCGAGGAACCCCATTTCGCTCAGTAACCAGGTCATGCAGGAACTTCAGCTGTAGTTACAGATACTGTTTTTTTGTTTAGTTCTCGCTGGGCTGAGGAGCTTCTAATTGTTTGCTTGCCATTCCCTCTCACCAAAGTCTCTCTCTGCTGGTAGATGATGGCGGGTTACTTTGCAGGTCTGGGAAATGTGTTTGGCCTGCTCCAGTCTGGGCCGCCTGCTCTGCTTGCTGGGTTTTGCAAATCTGAGCTCAGTTGTGGGTTTATTTAGTTCCAGGAGACTGGGTTGGCTTTTCACATTCCTAGGTCTCGTGTGTCTGAAGACCTTCGGTTTGGGTTTACGAATGATCCTACGGTGTAACAAGCTCCTAAACGGTAACATAAGTTTGGTAATAATAATAAAACAGAAATAGGGAGCTATCAGAGATTATTAGTACTGGCATATGAATTAAACCATATTGTAACAAATCTGTTTCAAGGGTAATAATCTTAGTTTGGACAGAACTGAATTCAAGACCTCAGTCTCGCTAGCATTTCCCACATCCACTTCCTCTGAATACGAAGCTTTCCAGATACACTTACATGATGTATGCTCCCTAGTCTTCAGATAGTGCTCTAAGGAAGTCATTTCTACCGAACTCTGTTTTCAAATGTCCTGATATTTTTTGAGTTCCAGGCAGCTGAATACTCCCAAAGTCATAAATAAGAGGACGCCCATACCTATGTATAGGCCCGAAGGGGAATAATATTTGTTTCTTTTGTTCATCATGGTTCATCTCTAGCCTGGCACATGGTAGGTTTTCAAGGAATATTAGTCGGCTTAGTAAATAAATGAATCGATGCAACACAAATTAAGTATAATTACAATGCTTATTTCAATAGTTATCGAAAGGATTATTTAAAGCACCATTTTAAAAACATTCATAAACTCATAAGTCCTATGTAAGTGAATAAACTGGATTCACCAGGGCTATAAACCATGGTTAACCTCACACCCTCCCCCATTTATACCAACTCTAATAGTCTTTTAGGTATATAAAAACCTGTTGCTAAGTGAAATTGTATATTTGGCATGTTTTTATTTGCTGCCATTCTATTCTCTTTTTATCAATGCTACCCTACTTGGAGGGCCCCAATTTCCAGGGGTCCAGGGTCCTCACAAAATCTGGTACATTTGACATAATTAGTTTAGAAGATACCCCCATCCTTACTCCAGACACTGAACATCTCCTAGCATTGCCTCCCTACCATCAAAATTTATCTTTTTTTATGTGCTATTTGTTCTCAGTAGTACTGAGAACAACCTGAAAAGCTTTATGTATGTAGGTATGTCTCAGCAGGTTACTATTTAATGACATATCCTACTTGGTTGATGCATGTGCCTTTCATTAGGGGCAAATACTTCAGCCATCCTGGCAAAATGGCAAAAGCGTATTGGCTTTTCCAGGATCATTACATATTATACCACATTGGCAGCTACCTATTTTGTGCATATATTCAGCCCTGGCAATACATGCGAAGGCTTATATGTTGCCTCTGTTCCACCCAAGTGCACTGGGAGACCTGGGCAAATTGCCCCATGTCTTTCTGCCTTAATTTCTTCACCTATAAATTAAAAAGGGAGGACAGAAGTGCCCCAGATAATCTAGTCCTTACTGCACCTAAAAGAGCAGTGGTTCCAGGGTTATCTCTAATATGCTTCATATGAAATAAATCAGGTAAAATGAGAAATCTGTAAGAGATGCTGATGTTTTTCTCACCCTCATCTGACATCGGACTTTGACAATAGAGTAATTTAGAACCATTTAGATATATGGAAATAAACACACATACACTCTCTCTCTCTCTCTCTCTCTCTCTCTCTCTCGGCCATGTATCAGCCTGAGGTGAGAATTGCCAGTAGGTATTTCTTTTTTTTTTCTTTTTTTTGTTAAAGATTTTATCTATTTATTTGACAGAGAGAGAGAGATCACAAATAGGCAGAGAGGCAGGCAGAGAGAGAGGGGGAAGCAGGCTCCCCGCTGAGCAGAGAGCCCAAGGCGGGGCTCGATCCCAGGACCCTGAGATCATGACCTGAGCCGAAGGCAGAGGCTTTAACCCACTGAGCCACCCAGGCGCACCTGCCAGTAGGTATTTCTGCTGCTTGCTGATCATTCAGGAACCCAGGCTAAAGGTGGCTCAGATATCTGGTCCCTAGTAACACCCTAAATTCCATTTATGAGCTTAGAAATAGACCACAAAATGGTAATTTTATCACTTTGTACTTTAAAACGTGATCCATAAATTGACTTATCTCTTCACTCTATAAATTTGACTTTTTAAAAAAAATCACGGCATGGTGACGATTTTCAACTTCATGTGTAGTGGGCAAACCTGGTAAAACATATAGAGTCATTTTTTTAGCTCTACAAGGACCTAATAAATGAATCTGAAGGCTTATTTCTTGTTTATATGATTCTTCTGTTCAATACAAAATGTCAAGGATTGATAATAAAGGTCTATGTTTTTTACATCTTATTTGCCATCATGTTACTATGTCAATGTCAGGCTGTCCTTTCTGTAGAGGGAACTAAACTTTAAAATATAAACAAAGGAGTGAGTTCCTTTGTGTTCCACTTTTGTTGACACTTGGTTTTTCTTCTGAACAAAAATAAAGCCTTTTCCCCCATCATAAGTAGTGACTTTAAATTGACCAAAAAGGAAAAATAAAAAGACAATAATGTGTTGTCATATGCCAGGAGACAGTGGTGACTGTTTTTATTTTTATAGTGCATTGTAAAAGACATCTAACAAAAGAAGTTTGAGGGATTGCTAAGAATAAAATACATTTAAAGGTCTCTGGCTTCCTTTTAAAACATGACTTGAAGGATGATCAGCATTCCTTTTGAGGGATAAACAGAAAGTCAAGGAAAGTAAGTGAGCTTATAAATATATTTACCCAAACCCAGAAAATGAAAAAGTTATGCTCTTCACATTCATCCAGTACAAGTTTGTTTCCGACTAGGGAGAGCCATGATATCCCATTGGCTAGAACTGCCCACGTGGTTTTTCTGCTTGGCTAGATCTTTAGGGC
>CM052887.1:32943341-32983720 GCA_028534135.1 Potos flavus | reverse complement strand
ACACACACACACACAGAATTCAAGGACAGGCCAAAAGGAAAAAGATGAGTAAGGAAAAACAACTCAGGAAAAGTGGGGCAGAATTGGAAATCAAAACAAACTTGTATCTGAAATGATGTGATTAATAAAGTAGCCAAAGAATGGCCCTTCAACATCAAAGTAATTCAAGAACAGGGACATTTTCCAAAGCTCCATGGAGAATAAGGAAGTCATTTCACTGCATGAACTACAACAATATACACAATACTAGCTCTCCTTTCTAGTCATAACAAAAATTACTTGAAACATATACAAAGTGAAGGAAAGAATTTTGGTTTTGAATATTGAGAATTCAAGAAAAGAGATTTCCTCTAAAGGCTGAAAATCTACCCTATATATATATATATATGTATATACATATATGTATATATTATATATATGTATGTAATATATATATATATTTGACTTTTCTAGTTAAAATTCTTGTTTTCTCCTTTACCATGAAAGCCTAAAATAATTTAATCTTCTTGCAAATTGTTTTAGAAAATATACTGTAAACATTCACATTATTGAGCATATGTTTAATGGAGATAAAAGAACAAGAACAAGAATTGTAATGGAGGCATTTTTGCTAAGAAAAGATCTGAGTGAATTTCATGATGGCTTAGAAAAATAGAGTGGGGTGTGTTTCATGTACATTAATGCTATTTGGAAAGTTATACAATAGATTTTAAATCCATTTTATGATGATAATAAGTCACCTTAAGTATTGTTATTATATGCTGTTAATAAGTTAATTCATAAATTGAACTTTTCTTCTTTCACAATAGAAAAATTAAAAAATATTAACACGATGAAAGACAAATAAGAAAGGGAACTAGTATAGATTAAAGGAAACTAGAGAGAATAACAGCCATACGCAATGTACAATCTTTGATTGGATCCTGAGACAAAAATAGCTGCAAAAACTATGTTTTGTGGAAAATTGAAGAAATTTGAATATAGACCCCTTATTAGATAGTATTGAATCAATATTGAATTTCTTGGATGGTTTGGTAGAATATCTTCATTCTTAGGAAAAACATGCTGAAGTATTTAGGAGAAAAGTGTAAAGTTGCTTTCAAATACATACAGATACACGTGTGTGTGTGTGTGTGTGTGTGTGTGTGTGTGTAGAGAGAGAGAGAGAGAGAGGTAAAAGAAAATGTGGCAAAATGTTAACAACTGGTAGATCCAGGTAAAAAAATATACGGGTTTTCATTGTACTATTCTTTCAGCTTTTCAGTTGATTTGAAATTGTAATTACCCTGAGTTACTAAGTTGTGGATGAGAGCTATTTCACTTTTTAGCAGTATTTCAGGTAATAAATGAAGAAAGAATGATAGAATTAGTCTATCTCCATTTTGCAATCTCTAATTACTTATGAATCTAAACGCTGAGCATCAATGGCCATAAAAGGAAAGACGATCAGATATTATGTGCCTTTTAAGAGAACACCCTACTGAGAACACACTGTTGTTGTAGAGTGGTCTTGACAAAAAAAAAGTATCAAACCTGAGTTAAACTTCCAGGCTTGCTGTTCTCAAACATCAGCAGAATCAGAATCACCCAGAAGGCTAGGTTAAACCACAGACTGCCGGACCGCAAGCCCAGAATTTCTGATTCCATAGGCTTGGAATAAGTTTCAGTGATTTGCATTTCTAACAAGTTCCACAGTAATGCTGAGGCCTTGATCTTGGTCCACCCTTTGAGAACAACCTCTCCATATCAACATGTTAACTTACAAGAACTACAAACGACAGAGGAACAAGTCAAATAATATCATAGGGCTGCTATCAACAAAACCAGACTGTGGGTAAGCAAAGGAAAGAACACTCTATGCTTCTTAAATACAATGCAATTTAAATAAAGTTGAAAGGGGAACCTGTAGGTTAAAAGAGATTTAAAAGATGTACCCATCAATTGTAATATGTAAAATTTTACTTGGATTCTTATTTAATTGTTTTTTTTTTTTTAAAGATTGTATTTATTTATTTGAGAGAGAGAACATGAGCAGAGGCAGAGGGAGAGGGAGAAGCAGGCTCAGGGCTCCTTCCCAAGACCCTGAGATCACGACCTGAGCCTAAGGCAGACACTTAACTGACTGAGCCACCCAGGCACCCCTTAACTATTTTTTAAAAGTATTTATTTCATTTATGAGACTTTTAGAAATTTGACCACCGACTGGATAAATTATGATAATTTTTTAGTTGTGTTAGTGGTATTATGGGGGTTTTTTTTGAAAAAGAAAGTTCTTATTTTTAGATGTACATATGGAAATATTTACAGATGAAAAAAGTTAGAGGGAAAAAATAAAGGCAAAAAAATCTATAATTCTTAATAGCTTTGCTGATTTTTATTCTCCAGCAAGAATATTTTTTTTATCCTTGCTTGTTTCATCATGAATATTCCTGTCTAGCTTTTTAAAAATCCTCCTTTCTCCTGATGATGACTCAGGTCTTGGAAATCTGAGATGGCCCTCACAATTATTTTCATGGTTAAATTCTCTTTGCGTTGGTGCCAGCATGAGTCTTCCTGAATCCAGAGTACACATGTGTTGATTTCCTCATTAGTTTGACATTTTGAAATGTCAAAATGCTAAAATACCAAGCACATTCAATATAAGTTCCATTTTAATTACAAAAACATGAAAAATTAAGTTCAGTTTTATTGTGAAAATACCATATATAAAGTATATATGATGAATAGATAGATTAAAGAATACCAATGAAAACCATCCATCAACCACTCAGCTTAAGAAATAAGACTATCAGTACCCTAGAAGATCCCATGTGCTCCCATCTAAATCACCTCCCCTTCCCTGCCCCGTGAAAGTAACACTATGCTGAATCTCACAGTAATTAGTCCTTTGCTATATAATGGTTTTATCATCTGACACTAAAGTTTTGTCTGTTTTGATACTTTTAGAAGTAGAATCATACCATACGCATTCTTCTGTGTATTTCTTTTTGCTATTTCACGTTATGTTTTTGAATTTCAGCCATATAGAAATGTACAGCAGTCTCCCATCCTTTTTCATTGCTGCATAGTATTCATTTATTCATTTGTACAGGTTTCCAAGATTTATCAGTTCTTGGGTTGACGGATAGTTTCCCTCTTCCTTTCCAAATTTTAAACCCTTTTATTTGATTGTGCTATTACTTCTATTACAAAATGACATTGAAATGGCAATGGGGAACTGACTTTTAGAAGTCAATTCTGGCTGACTTTGGAATAACTCCAGTGTTTCCCATCAATCCTGGTGCTGGCTTTTGGAACTTTTCTTTATTCATTTGCTCTTTCTTCTAAGGACATCATTTTGTTTAGATTTTTCTGTCTTTTGATGTCAGTTTTGGCAGATTATCTTTACCTAAATAAAAGTTATTCTGTTCAGGGGTGACTGGGTTGCTCAGTCCGTTAAGCATCTGCCTTCAGCTCAGGTCATGATCCCAGGATTCGGGGATCGAACCCCGAGTCAGGCTCCTTGTTTGGCGGGGAGTCTGCTTCTCCCTCTCCCTCTGCCCTTCCTCCTGCTTATGCTCTCTTGCTCTTTCTCTCTCAAATAAATAAATAAAATCTTTTTTTAAAAATGTTATTCTGTTCCGCTAGATTTTCAAATATATTTTCAGAGCTGAGTGTTCCCTTAAATTCATTTTATTTCCTTTGTTACTACCATTATTTCCCTATAATCATTTCTTTTATTTTTTGTCCTTTTTTTGTTCACTTGCCTAGTGTTTTGTCTATTTTATCGTTTTAAAGAATTTGTTATATATCTATACTAGTACTATATTTTCTATGTTCTAACTCACTAATTATATTGTTATTATTTCCTTCCATTTGCTTTGCTTCATTTTTTTTTCAGCCAGATACCAAAACACTATTATTTATTCACTCTTTGGAGTCTTCTACCAAAATTATTTAAAGCTATTGAATTTTCCTCTAACGGCTGCTTTAACTCTACCCCATATATTTTGATAGTATTCACATTCCTGTTCTTTTGTAGAAATTCTGTGGGTTTTGTTTGGATTTCCTTGTTAACCCAGAAGTTGTTTAAAAGAGAGCTTTTAAAATTCTAGACAAGAGGGATTTTTTTTCATGATTAGTTTGTAGTTTATGATTTCTGGTGTATATTCAGAAAGCAACTAAAAATATTGTTTATTTCCAGAGCACAGATTTTGTGATAATATATGTATCAGATCCATCCTATTAACTGTTTTTTCAGTTCTTTGTATACTTACATACAGATTTTTCATCCATTTAAGCTGTCATTAACTGCGTCTTCTTTCCAGGCACATGGTTGAAGTGTTCCACCTGCCCCAATTTAGGTTAGAGATGGCTGTATTGATTGCTCTGGATAATGAAATGTGAGCAAAAGTAGCATGCAACATTTCCAGGTGAAGGCCTTTAAATGCTGGTGCACTATTTATTTACACATCAGTTTGCCACAGCACTAGGAAAGAATTTGTAATAAAGGAGACTCCATCAGCCTGTAACCCTCAGGGAAGGAGGCCTTGAGAACAGGCCCCTGTTCATCCATGATGCACATGTCGTATTGGCAAGAATTTAATTTTGTTAGTTTAAGCTGCTGAGTTTTGGGGATTGTTTGTTCATCAGCAGGGTAGGCATGACCCAGTTCATCTGAATACAGCAGGTGTACAGGACGCTTCAAGGCAGTTTGCTTCTGCAGCTCTATATGTCATCAACAACTCAAGTTTTTCTACCTTTAAATCTTGACTTCAGCTTCTCACTGATAACAAGAGATGCAGAGGTTCTAGGACTTAGACTCAGACATGAATAGCAAAAACAAGAAGAAAAAGCGTATTTTATCTAGCTCTCTCTTAGGAAAAGGGAAACTCCCTGATGCAGTCCAGCAGAGGGCCCTTTCTACCTCGTTGCCTAGAACTGTCACAAGCCTGTTTCTGAGCCAATCACTGGCAAGAGGGATGGAATTTCATGATTGACATGGACTAATGGTGTAGGATAAACAGATGTTGGGGTATCAACCACAATGACTCCTGGTAGCAAACGATCTCTATTGGTATGTATACATATGTAGAAATGATTATTTTCAATATTTTAACAGAAGAAATACACTCTAGAATTTTACTGATAAATATAAAACATAATAAATATAAAAGAGTGATTAATTTTCTCCAAATTCTGAATTTAAAAACTTTTGTTTCTTAGGTGATAGTTTACATATTATCATTCATATCTTACATAGGCCTTTTATTTGTAAAAATAGCCACTTACATGGTGTCAATAGAAACAGAAATGATAAAAATATATAAATTTATAATCCAGGATAAGCAATAATCAGAGTATATTTGTACACTGGCAAATATATATTTCTTATTACCTGAGAAAGGACCAATATCACTTTAACCAAGGTTCCCATACTCTCTGACAGCTAAATTTGGCTCTTTTGTTTCACTTGGCTAAAATATTTCTTCTTGTCCAGACTTCAGTCAATTATCATGTATGTTATCTCCTTGTCAGATACTGCTCCTGTTCAATTTATTTATTTGTAGCAAATGGTAGATGTTAATGATGCTGTGGAATTTTTGTAAGTTAATGATCTTAGATTTCAATTTGTTTTAAAATTTTTAAAAATTTTACATTTAAATCAGTTTAAAATATTTGTTTTGTTTTTAAAGATTTTATTATTTATTTATTTGACAGAAAGAGAGAGAGAGCACAAGCAGGGGGAGCAGGAGAGGGGGAAGCAGGCTCCCCACTGAGCAGGGAGCCTGGGGATGTGGCGCTCCATCCCAGGACCCTGGGATCATGATCGGGGCTGAAGGCAGATGCTTAACCAACTGAGCCACCCAGGCGCCCCTTATTTTATTATCTAAAGTGTAACATGGGAATTTTTAAAAACAGTATCTCTTCATTGGTAATATATTCCCATTGAATAAAAGGCAATTCAGAGACTTTTTTAAAGCATTTTAATGCAATGAATTCACATTAGAATCTAACAAACAGTTGGAAGAAATCACTCCCAAACTAGATTATTAACTTTTTAAGGATAAAAATCAAGTCATAAGGCCACTATATCTGGTATACTGACTAAGGCTCAATAAATACTGTTGATAATATGATGCAATAAGAAATAATCAAAATTTTCAAATTAAATGCTTTTTATTGAAATAGCCATGCATATTCATGTTTTTAAAAAATGAGGCAACCATATTGCCATTTTCTTGCATTCCTTACAGAGAGAATGAACGCGAACAGGTATATGCTGTTATTTGCTTACAAGAGGGAATGTACTATACACAGTGTCTTATAACTTTGTTTTTTGCTTGCTAAGATATTTCAGAGATCATTTCCCATTAATACATACACCTTTTTAATGTGTACATCATATCTTTTTTATGAATGGATCTTAATTTAACCTGCCCCCTCATTTGTATGTATTGAGGTTATTTCCAGTCTTTTGTTTGTATAAGCAATGTTGCGTTGAGCATCTATTTTTGTTCATTTATATAAGCATATCTGTAGCAGAAATTCCTAAAAGAGAAGTGTGTTTTCACCACTTTACACAGCACTGATATGAGTCAGACTTGCCATTTTTAAGACATTATTCAGAGGATGTATCCACAAATAAGTAACTTTAAAAACATTACTTGATTCGTAGGAAAATATAAATGTTGAATGAATCCTGTCCCTGTATGAAAACACCTCTTTATTTTTATTTTACCACTTTTTCTGGTGAGTTCACAAAGTTCACATTACCACAGAATGATTTATTCATGATTGCCAATGTGATTTAATTAATTTGGGGGGATCTACAGCTATTTCATTCACTTATAAATATGTGAATAAATGACCATTAAAAATAACAAAATAAATACCACCATCAGCAACTTGTGAAAAGAAAAGAGTAGTTTGAAAAATAATGTTTTCCAAATGCTCCCTATATTTCATTCAAGGCTCATCTCTCATGGCATTACTTTATTGTTTTTTTAAAATGTTTTATGGGTCCTTTGTGAAATACTGAAGGTTACTGGATGTATGACTTAAGTTTTGCAAATCAAATGTTTCTTTAAAATTCAACAAATTTTCAATGAGGTTTAATTAGGCAGAGAAGTGGTTCAGAACTCATTTTAAAACATGCATGATAATTAGGGAACATCAAAGAGTATTGTTATATTCTAAACAGTAAACAACCAGCTGTTAATGATTTAACAAATTCCAAATGTTAGTTCAGAAAACTGAAGCTTTGTTTTTTCAAGGCAAGTATAGATTAAGTCAATCATTTACTCAATGCCTCTTCTCAAAAAATAGTTTCACCAAAGATTGCAAGGGTCAAAGTTCACGAATTTTGGACCTGAGAGACCTTAGGTGTCTTCCCATCCACCAGCAGGTGAGGACACTGCGTTGGCCAAGGTCATATTTGGTTACCAATAGGCTGAATTAGGACACAGTTTTCCTGGCTCTCAATCTAGGTTACTTTCTACTAGACTGTGCTGTGTCTGCATTAATATATGTAAAAAACCTCACAACACCATTTACTGAGTTTATTGTGGTATATAATTTTTTTTTGAATCAACTTAAAAAAAATTTTTATGTTGAAAATCATGGATAAATTACAGAGATACACCAGTGAAGGAGGGAGAAAAAGTTTGTCTCAGGAATCCCTGTTCTGGTGGGAAAAGTGCATCCCCGATGATTAGAAGAGGCACTAGGGAAGAATGAGAAATCCTGCTAAGGACTGATGAGCCTTTCTGCCCTGGGCTTGTTGGGAGTGGTGGCATGTCTGTCCCATTATGTCATCATTGCCTAAGATCTACCACATTTTCATTACAATCATAATCCCTCCTACTTACACCCTTTACAGGTTTAACATGTCTCCATGACTGTCTGATCCTCACAGTGAATTGTGAGGCAGTTATTATCTCCAGCTTCTAATTAAGAAAACCACTGTTAATAGAGGGTGACTTGCCCATGGCCTCACAGCCAGAAAGTTGTAGAAGTGGGACTGGAACCCCAGGATTTCTGGCCTTTGGTCAATGAGTTGGTCAATATTAATCAACCTGAATTTCCCAAATTCCAAATATTTAGTTTACTGGGAATTCTGAGGTTACTTTAGAAGGGAGATCCTTCAGTGGAAGTTTGGGTAACCTAAATTTCCAAATTATAGCATGCTTCTTGGAAAAGGAAAATAGTAGCGCCCAAAAGTTCCATGGAAGTGCTTGTGGCTGTTAGTGAACTGTGAGGATGGCATTTTGCTAGAAGCATGAAACCACAGTCAGCTTTGAGTTCCTCAGTTTGTTTGTTCCATTCCTTGCCATGGGGATAAGGAAACTTGAAAATAAAATATCACTGAAATTAAATGCATCTGGAAAGAAGTTTACCAAAATGTTACTAGTCCCTGGGTGGTTGGATTGCAAGTTAATTTTATTTTCTGAATTTTCCATATTTCCTACAATAATTATGTTACTTTGATAATCAGAAATTATGTAATTCATCTGTAGCTGTATATAATTCCCAACGTATTCAAAAGGAAAATTTACATTTTCTTGATCTGGATATTTAGATGGCAGACATTTGGAAACTTTCCTAACAAATAAACATCCTTTTAAAAAATCAATCTGTGAGTAAGCTAAAGAATTCATTCAGGCATCTATTCATTCTTCTAACAAATATTTATTGAGCACCTGTAATATGCCAGGCATATTTAGGCACTGGGACTACAGCACTGAATAAAACAGATAAAAATCCTTGCCTTCATGGGCCTTCCATTTCAGAAAGAGAGACAGGCCAAAAAATGAGTATGAAATGAGTATAACAGAATATGTTAAATGGTGCTAAACGATCATAAAAAAAATAAAGGAAGAAGAATGGAGTGGTTAGGGTGGGAGCATTTTGGATAGGGTATTCAGGGAAGGCATCTCTGAGGAGATGACCTGAAAGAAATGAGGTAGTGAGCCTGATGGGTTTCTGGAGGAAGAGAAATCCAAGTAGAGAGAGCAGTGAGTGCAAAGGCATAGGACAGGAATATACTTAGCATGTTCACAAACAGCGAGGTGACAGGAGCGTCTAGAAGACCACACGCAGCAGGAAAAAGAGTAGAAGATGCCACTGGCAGGAAAGAAATACAATCTAACTTAGGTTTTAGGATCATTTTGGCTGCTGTGATAAGGGATAGATTGAAGGCAAGTAGAGGCAGAAACAGGGAAACAGATGGAAGGAATATCGTAAACCTCAGCAAGTGGAGTTGGTGGCTTGAACCAGAGGGGCAGGAATGCAGGGAGCCAGAAGTGAATAATGACTGGATATACTTGGAAGGCGGGGCTACTGGGATTTGCTCATAGATTGAATGAAGGTTGTAGGAGAGTCAACAGTGACTCAAAAATTTCCAACTGAGCTACTAGAAAATTGGAGTTGTCATTTCCTAAAATGGGAAAGATTATGGGAAACACAGATTGGAGATGGACAGAATCAGGAGCTCCATTTGGACATGCGCCTATCCTCTATCAAAGTAGAAATGTTGATTTGACCCTTGGATATACAAGGGAGTGGTTTGAGCTGGAGTTATAAAGTTGAGACATGTGAGCATACAGATGACCGGTGAACCCAAGAGGCCAGATGAGAGCAACAAGGAGTGAGTGAGAGCAGATAAGAGACCCAAGGAGAGTCTTCAGTCCCACCTCCTTATAGAAAGCTGGGGAACGAGAGCCAAGAGATGGCATATCCTGGGGGCCAAGTGAAAACCTAGTGAAACAACAAAGAAGATATGTATCAGGTGGTGACAAATCAAATGGAGCTGAGAATTATTGTGCTTCAGACCAGTTATTTCTCAGAAACATTTGAGTAGTGTTTGTTCCAGGGATTAACAACTCATAACACCTGTGCCATGAAGAAAAGCATTTTAGAGACCGTGGTATCACTTCTTGGCATTTTGGCTAAGATAGAGTATAAAGGCCATGGTATAATGGAAAAAATGAAAGATGGAAAACATGGGTTGGAAGACCAGTTCCACCATTTATTGGCTGTGTGATATGGGAGAGTCATGTAGCCAGTTCCATTCTAGGTTCCCACATCCGTAAGACTGAAGCAATACTAGCTATCCCATTCTGTTGCTGTGAGGAATAATGGGAATAAAATCTCTATCTTTGTTGTTTCTAACAAACAACAGGCACTTAATAAATAGTAGCTTCCTCTTTGGTATTAAATGGCAGAGTTGTTGGCCATGTAATGGATAGTACTATGGACAGACCTTATAATATATTTCAGACTCTATGAAATTGGTCCTCGGTGACCTAATTCCCCATTGTCCCCCTTTCTAATTACTCAGGTGCCAAACATGTGTCCCTTGCTAAACTTTAAACTTGGCTTCTCAAACTAAAAAACATGAAGCTGAGTAAGTTTTATAAAATAAAACTAATGTTTTATTTTATGGCTTATGTTCTCCATATTCTTAACATCATCAAAGCAAAGAAAGGCTTAGGAACTGTTCCAGAGCAAAGGAGAATAAAAAGACATGACGAATAGATACAATATGTGATCCTGGACTGGATCCTGGACTGTTGGGGTCAGGAGGCTGCTAGAAAGGACATAATGGGGACAACTGACAAAATTGGTATATGAACTATACATTTATTGTTAACATGTTAATAATACTAAATGCTCTGAATTTGATAACTCTGCATGGATATCTAAGGGAATATCCTTGATTTAGGAAATACCACTAAAGCATTTCAGATTAATAATTCATTAAAATAATTACATATAGAACAGAGAGATAGAAAATGAGAAACAAACATGACAAAATGTTAAAAGTCAATTAATCTGGGTAATGGGTATACAAAGTATCTCTGTACTCTTGCAACTTTTCTGTACATTTGAAATTAATACAAAAATAGTAAGTTAAAAAATACTATTCCATGGAGTATACTGTTAATTACTTCATGCAAAAAGCTTCTTGCCCAGATGGGGTTGGGGGCAATTTTTTTTTTCACATATATTTTATATATGTGGCAATTTTCACATGAAAAAATTAAACAATAATAATGAGGAATGTCTAAATGTCTGTATTTATATGGAAATATGTCAGGTGAAAAATGAAATTGCGGGCCTTTGAATCACAAACACCTTTGGTTATGGAAACATCACACATACACACACACGTTATACTTGATTTATGTCTGGAAGATAGAAAAAAAAAACCTTAAAAGCAATTCCTCTGAGGAGTCCAATTGCAATTTTATTCCAATAATTTTCTTTCCTGTTCAAGTTTTTTAAATCATTGCTTTTCTAATTTAAAATATATTTAAGGTAGATGATAAATGATACTGTTAAAATTTATGAACCAATAATGAGGGAGTGGTTTTGAAAGAGAGAAGCAGAGAATTTCTCCTGCTGCAAATATAAAGAGTAGGAAAAACTAGAATTTATCAGTCTTTGTCTTTTGTCTAGGATCGCACTACGGCAGGAAGCAGAATTATTCCTGAGAATGGACAAAGTAACTGTTATTTAAGATCTTACTGGCTTTCAGATATTTAGGTAAATTATTCTCTTTTTAAAAATATTTTATTTTTTATTAGTGAGAGAGCAGAGGGGAGGGGCAGAGGGAGAGGGAGAAGCAGGCTCCCCACTGAGCTGGGACCCAGACATGGGGCTTAATCCTAGGACCCCGAGATCATGACCTGAGCCAAAGGCAGGCACTTAACAGACTGAGCCACACAGGCACCCCTAGGTAAATTATTCTTAATCCCCAGTTCCCTGGCTTCTGAAAATCTAGAGTTTCCCCATGAGTTCTGCTAACATCTTACTTTATAATTCTAGTTTTCTCTGCTCCTTCAACATCTGAAGCCACCTTGTTGCTGCCTGGATTTCCTCTGCTACCTTTCACAAGGAATTCAGGTACATTCCTGGTTTACAATTGCATAATTTAAGTAAAGACTTGAAGAGTGTTGGAAGCACCTTCACCAGACATTGTCAAACCCTCCACCATCTCCCTCTTTCACATTACTCTGACTCCCCAAAAATGGATGCTCTCATCCTATGAGCCTGGGGCCGTGTGTATACCCTCAGAAAGGTAGTCAAATTCTATCCTAGCCGTTGTATCCACAGTGGACCAGGTGGGCCATCCTCCTTGCCCCAACTCCCCTTGGAATTCTGGTGAACAAAGTGCTCATCAATAAGAGTTTATAATGATGGTTTGCAAATGAAACATCCGATCAGGCACAATTGCAGTAGGAAGTGAAACTGATTCATGGAAGTAAACATTTATCAAAAACACTCTACCTGAAATGCCCTGATATCTCCTCTGCCTCATCCCTCCTTGTTCTTAAATAGTTGATCCTGGGATCACTTCCTGGTGAAAAATTTTTATAGCTCTCTAGTCCAGCTGCAGGCTGATCATCTTTAGACGCACACAGTAGTTGAAACCATGCAAGTAAGTGAGGTGGTCCAAAAGGTCTGTGAAATACAGAGCAACAACAACAATAAAAATAAATGTGATTAGAGACGCAGGCCATAGACCCTGGCTCCCAGAATTCAACCCCAGATCCTCTACTGTCTAGTTTGATCACACAGATACTTGCTAGACTAAGTACAGGGAAAAGAGAATGATACAAATTCCTTTGAAGATTGTGGGGAATTTGTTTTATTTACTTTCATGAAAACGAGGGCGTATAGGCAGGTGGGAAAAGTTTATAAGGAAATCTATCAATAAAGTCTAGTAAGCCTTCCAATGAATGGCTAGTCTTGCTTCCCACCCTGAAGTTTTCCATACCTTTTCTTCATTCTTTTCCCACTTACAGTCATTGACCAAAACATATGTGTTTGTCTCTCACCAAAGCAGGAAAAAAAGGTCATGAAAGGTCTTTAAAGACCTATCTCAGTAGGAGTCTTGAAATTAATTAAAATCCAAAATAGAAGAGTGATGTTCATCTCTAAGATGACATCTGGCCTATCCATCTAAGCTCTGGAACTCCTCACCAAGTGTGGCAGACAGAATAATGGCCCCCCAAACATGTCCTCATCCAAGTCCCTGAAGCTGTGAATCTGTTACCTAACATAGCAAAAGAGACTTTGCTGATGTCATTAGATTAAGGAGATGGAGAGATTTTCCTGGATTATTCAGTGGGTCCAACGTAATCGTAAAGGCTGTTATAAGCAAAGGTAGGAGATCAGGAGTCAGGAAGGAGATTTGCAGGTGCTGTGCTCCTAGTTTTAGAGATAGAAAAAGGGGGACGCCTGGGTGGCTCAGTTGGTTAAGCGGCTGCCTTCGGCTCAGGTCATGATCCCAGGGTCCTGGGATCAAGTCCCACCTCGGGCTCCTTGCTCGGCAGGGAGCCTGCTTCTCCCTCAGCCTCTGCCTGCCACTCTGCCTGCTTGTGCTCTCTCTCTCACTCTCTCTGATAAATCAATCGATCAATCTTTAGAGATAGAAAAAGGGACTGTGAGCCAAGGAACACAGATGGCCTCTAGAAGCTGAGAAAAGCAAAGAAGCAGATTTCTAGCTGGAGCCTCCAGAATAAACACAGCCCTGCCAAAACCTTGACTTTAGCCCAGTTCAGACTCTTCTGACCTCCTGAACTGAGTAATGATAAACGTGTGTTGCTTTAAGCCACTAAATGTGTGTAATTTGTTATAGCAGCCATAGGAAACTAATACACCAAGTCACCCTCATTATTTTCTTCTTGTACTTCTCTCTAGCTGAAACTCTGTTGTTCAACTGATTTGTTATTTCCTCGCTTCTCCGCTCCCTCAAGAATGCAAGCTACACATGATTAGGAGAAATAGCCTTGGACTGAGCTCATTCCCTGTCTCTCTGAGTGACAGAACTACTAATAATAGGTTGACATTAGTCAATATCACCAGAGACCAGGGACCTGGTATTCATTCTCATGTGTTCTTAGGAATCTGTGATAGGCCAGGTGCTTGGGAAGGGTTGGGATGGAGAGAGAGATAAATGCGGCTCTGGACACCCAGGAGTTCTTACTCCAATCACATGGAGTAACAAGTAGAATTGTTTTTTGAGCAATCAAAATGCAGATAGAATAGCAATGTTTTAGAAGCCTATGTTTTACAAGAAAGTCATGGTGGCACAATGGTGAAGAGCTGTGGCTTTAGACTCAAGGGATTTAGTTGAGAATCTTGACTGTTATTTCTTTCCCTGGGATGACCTGGAGTGGCTACTTATCTCTTCAACCTTACTTCCTCGTCAGTAAAATGGGAGAGTGAGATTCATGCCATAATCGTTCTGATAATTAAATTGGGAAATAAATTCAGGAGACTTTTATATAATTCCTGGCACAAAATAATAGCTCCATAAATGTTAACTTAAAAATACAATTCATTTCTTGGAGCACCTGGGTGGCTCAGATGGTTGGGCGTCTGCCTTTGGCTCCGATCGTGGTCTTCGGGTCCTGGGATCTGGCCCCATATCAGGCTCCTAGCTCACTGAGGAGTCTGCTTCTCCCTCTCCCTCTGCCTCTCTGCCTGCTTGTGCTCTCTCTGTCTCTCTCTTTCAAATGAATGAATAAGATCTTTAAAAAAAAAAATACAATTCATTTCTCAATATCCAGAAGCAATTTTTGCAAAACTAGATGGTTTCCCAACCTTTCCTCACCAAGAACCTCCAGAACTGAGTTATTATTTTGAAGAGCTCTGCTTCCCATGTGTCCCTAGCCCTTCCCCCATTCCTAAATCCATAGTTTCTGCTCAGTGCTGAAATGACTCTCCAAATCAGATTTGTCAACTAGGATTTTCCCTAGCCTATTTCCTTTTTAAGGGATGGGCCCCAGTCAGAAAAAGGGTTTTGGAGGTTAGTTAGGAGCCTCTCCAAATAAAAATACAAACATCATTCAGGAGGTACCATAAGAAAGCAGAAATATAAGGACACAATTATTCCTCCTTTTATGGTCAAGATGGATGAGCTACATTTGTTAGGGCAATTTTGTTTGCTTCTGTGTGGGGGGGGTGGGGCAGTTATACTATAAAATCCCTCATTGTTCATTTTCTGCTGGATGTTTTACAATATGACTTTCACGGTTTCCTTTCCAACACCTCACTGCCAAGCTGATTTGAAAGGCAACTGATTCTACCTTTCAAAGGTTAGATTGTAAAGTTGAACACATGTGCCAGATTTTCTCTTTAACACATAAAAATGCTTTGTCTTACTTCTTTTCCATCTAACTCAACACACAAACATACCCAATCTTATATTCCAAATTTTCAGCAGCTAATGCAGGGAATAATAAAGAATGATCAAAAGATGGGGTGCCTGGGTGGCTCAGTTGGTTAAGCGGCTGCCTCCGGCTTGGGTCATGATCTGAGGGTCCTGGGAGTGAGCCCCATGTTGGGCTCCCTGCTCAGTCTGCTTCTCCCTCTCCCCCTTCCCCCCACTTGTGTGCTCTCTTTCTCTCTCAAATAAATAAATAAAATCAAGAAAAAAAAAGAATGATCAACAGGTACATAGATGAGTGAAACAGAATTGAGAGCCCAAAAGTAACCCAAGCATATACTAATATTTAACAAGGGAGCCAAGTATACTCAATGGAGAAGAGATAGCCTCTTTAACAAAATGGTGCTGGGAAAATTGGATATTCACAAGTAAAAGAATGACCCTGTATCCCTATCTTTCATCATACACAAAAATTAACTCAAAAAACTTAAATGTAAGCCTGAAACTATGAAGCTCCTAGAAGAAATTGCAGGGGAAAAGTCCTTTGGCATGGTTTTTGATAATGATCTTTTAGAAATCACACCTAAAGCACAAACAACAAAATCAAAAATAAGCAAGTGGGACTGCATCAAACTAAAAACTTCTGCACAGTAAAAGAAACCATCAACAAAGTAAAAAGGCAACCTAAAGAATGGGAAAAAAATATCTTCAAAGCACATATCTAATAAGGGTTCCATATCCAGGATATATAAACTCAATAGCAAAACAAAACAAACAAAACCCACAAATAATCCAGTTAAAAATGGGCAAAGGACCTGAACTGACATTTTTCCAAAGAAGATATATGAATGGCTAACAGGTACATGAAAAGATGCTCAATATCAGTAGTCACTAGGGAAATGCAAATTAAAACCACACTGAGATGTTACCTCACAACTTTAGAATGGCCATCACCAAAAAGACAAGAGACAATAAATGCTGGCCAGAATTGGAGAAAATTGTACACTTTGGTAGGATTGTAAATTGGTACAGCCACTCTGGAAAACAGTATGTAGTTTCTTCAACAAATTAAAAATAGATCTTCCCTATGATCCAGCAATTCCAATTCTGGAAAAATATCCATGGGAAATGAAAACACTAACTTGAAAAGATACCTGTGCTCCTATGTTCATTGCAGCATTATTTACAATAGCCAAGACACAGAAACACTTAAGTGCCCATCGATAGATGAATGGACACAGAAATTGTGGTATACGTACACAATGGAATCTTATTCAGCCATAAAAAATTGAGGAAATCCGACAATTTGTAACAACATGGATGGGCCATATACACATTATGCTAAAAGAAATAAGTCAGAAAAGGACAAATACTGTCTGACTTATATGTGGAACCTAAAACAAAACAAAACAAAACAAAAAACCCCACATGAAACTCATAGAAAAATAGACTAGGTTTGTAGTTTCCAGAGGTAGGGTGTGGGGGAGGAGGAATTGGAGGAGGTAGTCAAAAGTTACAAACCTCCAGTTGTAAGATAGGTTAAGTACTAGTGATGTAATGCACAACATGACGACCATTGTTAACACTATTGCCTGGTATAGAAAGAAATTGTTAAAAGAGTAGTTCCCAAGAATGGTCATCACAGGAAGCTAATTTTTTTTTTTGTGATGAGTATTCTTAGAATCTATTCTCTTATCAACGTTTCTATATATCACACAGCAGTGTTACCTATGTGATATTAACTTTTTTCTTTTCTTCTTATTGTATCTGTATGAGGTGATTGATGCTAACTAAACTATTGTGGCAGTTTACAATATGTCTAAATGAAACACTCCTGCTGTACACCTTAAACTTATAAAATGATATATGTCAATTATTTCTCAATAAAACTGAAAAAAAAAAGAATAATCAAGTGCTTTAATTTTTTTTTATTTTTTATTTCTTTTTGGCATTTTGTTTTGTTAGGGTTTTAAAGATTTTATCTATTTATTTGACAGAGAGAGAGAGAACAAGTAGGGAGGGCAGCAGGCAGAGGGAGAAGGAGAAGCAGACTCCTCGCAGAGTAGGGAGCGCGATGTGGGACTTGATCTCAGGATCTGGAATCATAACTTGAGCCGAAGACAGCCGCTTTACTGACTGAGCCACCCAGGCAATCTTGTCTTGTTAGGATTTTAATGTCTTTTTTAAAATCAATCAATTAACATATACTGTATTGTTAGTTTCAGAGGTAGAGTTTAGTGACTCATCATTTGCATACAACACCTTTGCTCATTACATTAAGTGCTATCTTTAATGCCCATCGCCAGTTACTCCATCCCCCAACCCCTCCTCCTCTAACAACCCTCAGTTTGTTTCCTATAGTTAAGAGTCTCTCTTGGTTTGTCTCCCCCACCCCCGCCAAAATAGAGACTCTTATTTTTTTAAAGCTTGTATTTTAATTCCAGTTAGTTAACACTTATTGGAGTTTAAATAGTGTTATTACAATGTAGGAGCCGATGTGTCTCTTTTCCTTTGTTTCCCAAATATAAAGAACTCAAGTAGCAGTCCCAATGCTGAAGCCAGCGCTGTGGAATGGGGGTTATCACCTGTAATCTCCTCATATGCTGCAGTCTTTCAGAAAATCCAACCTTCCTACTGAGTAAAGGGTCTCAGCAAATATGGCACCTTTTCCCCATTTATTATGGCAGCTACCCAGGAATCTGTGATAGGGTCATTTTCCTTTTGGAGAGGTGGGAAATTTGAGGAGAGTAGTCTATGGAGTCGTGCTTGGAAGGATAGACCCCTGGAAGAGTGCTCGTCATTTATGATGGGCAGGGGCTGGGAGCTGCTGTTAATCACAGCACAGCCTCCCCTCGAGGACACCGTGACTATTGAGTCTGCCTTTCTGGCTTGCCTGCTGAGACCCGTGTGGAACCTCAGCAGGCACAGTACGTGGTATGTAATTCCCGTGCTCTCAGAAGGCAACAGAAGCCAACTTCAAACCCCTGCAAAAGAATTCAGGCTGTTTAACAGTGGGGATCTACCAATCAAGGCGTACGAATGAATGTCAGCCTCCCTCACTTAGAAATAGAAACCATGATAGATATTTTGCCACGTGTGTCAGTGTGTGTGAAGACTGGAATCTCTCCCTATCTCAGGCTATTGAATTCAGTTCAGTTTGTCCTAACTACTTATTAAATTCCTTCTGTCTGTATAGCTCTGTACACCACATTACTCTGTGGTAAACATGGAGATGAGTAATGAAGTCAGAAAGAAAGGGAAACCATATTTATAGAGTTGATTCTATGTATCTGCTTTAATTCTTTCTTAAATGTTTCTCACAACAACCCTGAGAGACTGTGCCGTTTGGATTAAGGGTCCAGCCTCATGTAATGGGGAGTCCAAATGCTGAAACTTCCATAAAATAGAAGTTTCTTTTTTCTCATAGAAGAGTCCAGAAGTCGGTGCTCGAGGCACTTTCTACCTTGTGCTCAGCCATCCCTAGAGTGTTACTCTCATCTGTATAATGCAAGATGGCTCTGCACCCCATCGACATTCTCTCCCCTTGCACGTGTCACTTCCGCTCACGGCCGCTCAAGCTGTTTATCAAAGCTTAGCCTCATGGCCAAATCTCCCTGGGAAGTGGAGGCCTTCTAACAGGCGGTCACATGCCAGGCTACAAAGCAGAAATTCATTTACGTAAGAGCTAAGGAAGAAACAGATATTGTGGAACTTAGATCGTTCTACTGATTCCCATTTTACAGTTATGAAACCGAGATACATACAGGTTCATAACTAACCTTCCCCAGATCCTCGGGCTTCACTGCCCTGTACTGCCTCTCTGTGATGCCATATGATAGTTGTTTTACCTATTGGCTAAGCTGTCCCTGCCAGAATGAGTCCTGAAATGCCAGAATTATGCATTTCCACAATTCTATATTCTTTATGTAATGGGAAATAAGACTGTGATGAAAACTATTTAAGGGAGAGCATTTAAGAGGTTCCAAAGCTCTCATTCATTCAGCAGAGGAAAATCAGGTTTTGTTTAAGTGGGCATTCTACTGAGGTATGGGAAAAAGTCCAACAAACCAAGCAGCCAGGGTGGCAAGGTTGGTAAGACTTGTCTGGGAGGAGTCAAGGTAGAACCTTCCCTCTCTCTGGTTTTATACCCTCAATATGACAGTGGGCACCATCACGACGACTCAGTTCTGCCATTGTAACATGAAAGCAGCCCTAGATTAGACAATATCAAGCAAACGGGCATGGCTGTGTTCCAATAAAATATTATTTATGGACACTGAAATTTGCTTTCATATGGTTTTCATGGGCCACAAAATATTATTCATCTTTTGATGTTTTCAACCATTTAAAAATGTAAAAATCATTCTGAACTCGTACGCCATTTTAAAACAAATAATAGGCACATCCCTACTATGGACTACTACTTAACAATAAAAGGAAACAAACTATTAATACATATGACAACTTGCATGGATCTCAAGGATATTATGCTGAGTGAAAAAGTCACTCTCAAAGGTCACATACTTTATGATTATATTAAATAACAGTCTCAAAATGACAAAATTACATAGATAGAGAACATATTAGTGGTTAAGGATTAGGGATGATTGGAGATAGTGGTGTGGTTGTGACTACAAGGGGGTGGCATGAAGGAGATCTTTGTGACGATAATGGAATAGTTCTGTGTCTTGATTGAGGTGGTGTGTGCATGAATCTATACATGTGACAAAGTGGCACAGATGCACACATGCACATGCACACACGTGCGCACACACACACATTATGCCAATATGGATTTCTTGGCTTTGACAGTGTACTAAAATTCTATAAAATGCAACCACTAGGGGAAACTGGGTAAAGCCTACATGGCATCTTTCTGTATTATCTTTGAAATTTTATGTGAATCTATAATTACTTCAAAATTAAAAATTAAAAAAAGAAAACACACAGTGGGTTGGATTTGGCTCATGGGCTGTAGTATGTCAACCACTGGACTAGAAAAAACATTTGCAATATATATAGTGGGAAGATATTAATATACATAATTATATAAGAATATGTAAGTTAACAGGGAAATGACAACCCATTTTTAAAAATGGACAAAGGCTATAAGTAACTCACAAAGAAATACAAATGGCCAATAAGGATATAAAAAAAATGACTAAAGCAGCCACAGTAATTAAAAAATTAATAACAATAAACATCTTACTACAGTATCAAAAACATAAGATTAATATTATCAGGTGTTGGCAATGCTATGGAGAAATGGATAGTGTCATACACTGTTAGTAGGATAGTAAATTGGTGAATTAAATTTGAAAGACAACTTGGTGGTCTCTGTGAAAAATTAAAAAGGCATCCCTCTGGTTCACCAATTTTATACATCTCAGAATTGGTTCTCTGGATATACTTACACAGGACCACAAAGATGAGTATAAGAATGTTCACTATCGTTTAGTTGGGTTTTTTCAAAGTAGCTTTATTGAGCTATAATTTACATAGCATAAAATTAACTCATTTTAAATATATAAATCAATAATCATTAGTAAATTTACAATCATATAACCAGTATAAAAATTTTAGATCATTTCCATTATCCTGAAAAGATACCACCCACCCATTTACAGTCACTCCCTGTTCCCACCCCTAGACCCTGACAACCACTAATGTACTTCTTCTGTCTCTATAGATTTGTCTTCCCTGGATATTTCATACAAGTAATGCATTTTAGTTTTAATTGGGACATGTTCAATATTGAACAACATAATATTTCTTTCACTAATGCTCTGGTACCAACTATGAACGTGATTTAAAATCATGCTTGAATTTAGCTTAAAAGCATCAAGGATACAGCTTCTATAGGAAGGAGAATGAAGGATATTAAATAGCATGTAAATTTGCATGTATACCATCTTCCTTCAGAATTTGATAAGCAAAATCTATTGAACTTTGTCACAGAGTAATGCCATGCAACTGTTAAACTGTTCCCCTTCCACAGGGGATACAAAATTGATCCGTGTATTTTCAAAGTGGGTGGCATTGGTACTTTGACAGAGTTCTATTACAGTGACAGTGTTCTTATTACACCCAGTGTCTAATGTACACCTAATTGTATTAGACACAGAAAGCTGTTATGCACTGATTACCAACTGCTGTTTGTAATCTTTTGAATGCACTTTTCTGATGCTGAAAAAAATGCTGGAAAAAGTCACAAGAGAGAAAATGGAAGAGAAAGTGATCCATAAACAATGGGGCTTCATATAGCTCCATGTGGCTACATCAAGCCTCATGACGTCTTAAAGTCTCTGACAAGTTCTAGGAGCATAATAAATTTCTAGGCTTAATAGCAATAAAGCAAATGGTAGCTTCTGATTTAATATGTACATGGATGTCAGGGGTATGGTAACTTTTGATATCATGAGTCCTTTGAGACTAAGGCCTCCTGGCAACTGCTGAGCCTACTATACCCCAACCATAAATCATCAGTCCTCCTAATCAATCAAAGATCACTTTTCTTGAGGGCAAACTGCTTATTTAAATGTTCAGGGCTATTTTCTCTGTTTGTTATGATCCAATTACATTTTCAAATATTTGAGAGGTTCAGTAGAGAGAGAAAATAAAAAGATTTGGTTCCTTCGAGCAGGGTAGGTGCTATCAATACCTACAGATTGAGCCACCATGATAAGAAAACAGAAAGCATAGGGTCGTTCCCAACTGGGACCAGATCCTGAAACTCTGCTCTCTCCTTTCCATGTAGTAATCATTTTGGAAGAAAAGCGAGAGAGTGGTAACAATAGAGTAATGTCTTCCCCATGGTGGAACAAGCAAGATTTGTAAAGAACCAAGGCAAGAGAGTGGGAGAAGAGTTTAAGAAGCTGAAATTAGTTCAGCTTGACTAAAGCAGAAGTTGCAGTGAAGAAAGTGGCAAAGGATGAGGCTGACAGGTAGACAAGAGCCAGCAAGCAATGTTAAACAGGTCTGGGGAATTTATTTAAGGACAACGGGGAGCTATTAAAAGATTCTGAGTAAAGGAGCAGCCCGATGAAGTTTGGAATTTTAAGGTTCACTTTGGATACAGGGTGAAGATCAGTGTGGAGGAGAATGAAGCAGAGGCAGGGAGACCCTTTAAGAGATCATCAGAATTCCTTAGGAGAGATGATCGTGCTGACATTACTACAGCACTGGTAGGACAGAGAAGAGGTATTTACATGGTGGAATCTACAGCACTTCAATCTACACTGATTGAAGGGATGTGGCAAGTGAGGGAAAGAGAGGAAGGAGGAGTCAAGAATGACCCTTGTTTCTGGTTTGGGCAACGAGATGGCTGATGATGATGCTTACTGAAATAGAGGTCAATATGGGAGTAGCTGGTTGAGACAGTGTCCAACTTGGACATAATATTTTTTTTTTAAAGATTTTATTTATTTGTCAGAGTGAGAAGGAGAGAGCACAAGCAGGGAGAGTGGTAGGCAGAGGGAGAGGGAGAAGCAGGCTCCCCACTGAGCAAGGAGCCCAATGTGGGACTCGATCCCAGGACCCTGGGATCATGACCTGAGCCGAAGGCAGACGCTTAACCAACTGAGCCACCCAGGCATTCTCCAACTTGGACATATTAAAGTACTAATGGCCAGAAGGCAAGCGCATAAACATTTATTATGAGTTGGAAGTTCAGGAAGAGAGATAAGGAAAAGGGTAAATATTTGAGAGTGAGATATTAAAGCTATGCAGATGAATGAGATGAGACAAAACTATGGGGAAACTGGGACCCAAAGACAGGTCACAAAGATAGTATTATTGGAGCTGGGATCACGATCCTCATATAGTGGCCTTGCTTAAGTATCAGAAGAGAGAGCCATCTAGCACTGTAGCTGAGAGCCCGAATTTAGGAAAAAGAGAGCAGTTTGAATCCCAACCTGGTCATATATAAATCAAGTGATATTAGGCAAGTGACCTAGACTCTTTATGCCTTGCTTTCTTAAGCTGTGGTAAGGAGATGATAATAATATGAGCTTCAAGGGTACTGGAGATGGAATGTGAAAGCAAATCCAGAGCATCTATTTCAGTGTATTAATCAATAAATGGTAGTTCTTACTATCATGTTCAATAAGTGGAAGAAAAAGTTTCTTTGAAGATCACTGCATATTATTACATATTACAGATTATGTTGAGGGAAGCTGATTTTAATATTTTAATTGAAATTTAGTCAACTTTCACTTTTACTTCTCATTTAAGATGCCTGATTTTTAATTTACACAAATTGTCACATTTTTTTTAAAACGGCAGTTGTACTACAGGGGGATTGGTTGGCTAAAGATCATACTATATAAAGTGCTAGAGATGACAGTCTTTATTTTATAAAATAAAATCCCTTATTCCTCCCCCCCAAAAAATAATATTGGAAAAGCTCTGCCCAAGGCTGAGGAGGACACAAGAACCACTTACTGTGTCACACTTATTCACATTAGGGGCTATTGGTATTCTATATAAAAACAGTACATTTCTCTATAAACAATAGAGTACCACATGTGGAGGGGAAAGTGCCTACAGCATAGGCAGTTCTGTTTAATCTATTTGGGGGAAGAAAGAGCCCATATAAAAGAACATGATAAATATGCTAAGTTTATACAATACATGCTCAGTGATAAATATTCTAAGCATGTACTTCAATAATTCTCTCATCAGCACAGCCTTGTTACCCCCACCATCAGCAGATACTGATAATTAATCAACTGAAATGAATCTTTACAGAATAAACAAATCTGTTATACATGAATGATGATTATGTCTCTTTCAGTTGTGAAGGCTTTTCATAACTTATTCATGCCAACGTTTGAAGACTTTTCCCTTAGGGAACAAAATCTTTTTGGCGAGACTTCTTTTTAGATTGTTTCTGGTGATCAGTGGCATTTCAGCCATATTCAGCGGATGTAGGGAATTTTAAGTTGCACACAGGGTTTGTGGGGTGTTATTCCAGTCCATTCTCCAGGAGGGAGAGAGTAAGCCCCTCAATATGTCTCACGAGCACTTGCGGTCTTGCTGGCAGAGCTGAGATGGCTTGCTCAGACTGTACTCATGGAAGTGGACATGATGCTATTGTATCCAGATCTGAATAAATCTCGGTATAGGCTGCTTTGCAGCTTATGCATACAGACATTAACTCCTGTGGATAAGGAATATGGAAAGAAAGTACCACATGCGAGACAAAAAGAGGCCTCAGGTTGGTCCTGATGAAAATAACAGCAGTCTCATGAATGAGATGTACAGATATACTCCAACCAGTTCCTAATACCATCTTCATGCCCATATTGAAGATAATACCCTACAGGTATCTTACATTTTTGCACATCTTATTAGCAGAGGCTCTACTGGTCTTTGCTCCAAATTATCTCATTGGGACATTTGTATAACAAAGAGCCTTGGAGACTTCTAGACATAGAACAGCATGCTTACTGTCCCTTACAAAAGATTCAGGTTCCCTAATTCAGGGTCCTCCCCTGTAATGCAAATAACTGCCTGGACAGGTATCGCCTGGTCCTCTTTGTGTCACCTTGTGGGAATGAGACTTAGAGAAACCAAAACCGATATCCTGGCTGTTGCTGTTACTGTGAATAAGAAGTTGTCCTCTGTCTCTGACCCAGGAGTCTCATGTCTTCTGCCAGCATCCGTGAAACTTGTTAGCTTGCAAGTAGACTAAAATCTCAGAGCCTTTACAGTTTTTAACTCTGGATTTCACCATGTCTAGTATCTAATATGAGTTATTTTCAGTTTTAATGTACCTTGAAAATTTGCCTTTGTGCTTCTAATCCTTCAAAAGTGAAATGTGGGATAGAGAGAATTGATCTGTAATCAGTACAAAGAAAAGATATTTCTGAAAGTCATGTGGAAAGCCAAATAGTCAAAGTCTGTTCTAAATCACCTGCAAAATAGAAAACTATAAAATACTCTTCTATATCTTAAATGACAAAAAACTCCCAAAGAAGGAATAGCTAAAATGTTTTTCTAAAGAGTCAGACATAAAATTTCAAAATAGGAAGAGAACTTAAAAATGAGTTGATTCAACCGATTCCCTTTATTTAAAAAGATAAGACATGTAAGGACACTCATTGACTTCCTTTACATTCTCCATAATGGTTTTTGTAGACTTCTTCCACCTTCCTTAAACAATTAGAGCAAATTTGATGTAAAAAGTTATTTGTCACATTTTACCTATGATAGATAAAAATGATAAATGACTTAAAACTCCCAACCACTAGAGAATGGTTGAAGTGTTGATAAATTCTTGTGATGCAATATTAGGTAGCATTTATAATTATATTTTTCAAGAATAATTAGTGACATGATATAATTTTTATGCCATATCGTTGAAACAGTAAGATACACACATTGTGTAATCCCAATAATATAACACATCATTATAGCACACACTCATGCATACAAAGAAAAGGAAGAAAATTACTGTAAAATATTAAAATAGTTATAAGTGGATTAGGGGAATATGAATGATTTTAATTTTTTCTTTTTGGTTGTTTTTGGTGTTGTCAAAACTCCTTCTAATCTAATTAGAATTTAAAAATAACTGATCCTTTATGCCATAAAATCAAAATCCTATTCCTAAATAAATAACTAAGACTCAGTCTGTGTTTAATCCACCACGGTGCTTATTTTAGCCTTTCTCCTTCCCATTTAGAGCTCTCTTCGCCAGTTGGGCAAGCTCGGGGTGCAGCGGGTTTTGAGGGGGGGGTGGGTAACAGAATTGTATCTGATTTCTCATCCTTCCACTTAATCCAATTCCTCTTACTCTATCCTCATGTGAAGTCACAGATCTGAAAATCCCTCAAATGTTCACCTCCGGGAACCCAACTGATGCCCTGGCATTGCTGAACTTTGCTCAGCTTGCTGCCTGATGGTGCAATTGAGTAGGAATTGGGGACACACTAGGCAGAGTATATGCTTGACTCACTCCCATCTCCTCCAAGTCCCTCTTTGCTGCACCAATTCCTGCTCCTTTTCCTCCTCCTCCTTCTCCTCTCTCTCTCTCCCGCCCCTCCTCCCTACACACAACTAGCTCTGGATCAGCCCTATTCAATAGCAAGATCATGCCAGTTCCTCAGTAATTTAAAATTTTCTACGAGCTACATTAAAAGAAACTTATAAAATTAATTTTAAGAATATATTTTATTTAACCCAACATGTCTAAACTATTGCTATTTCAACACGTCATCAATTCATGTTATTTAGTGAGATATTTTACTAATGTTTTTCTGTACTAAAATCTTTTGCAATGCAACATGTATTTTATGTTTTCAGCACATCTCAATTCACACTAGCCCCATGTCAAGTGCTCAGTACCCACATGCGGCTCGTGGTTACAGTATTGGACAGCAAAGTTCTGGAGAGGTCTTCCTCCCCCGCACAATGTCTGTTCTGTGTCCCGTTAGCCTGGGTCTTCCAAAAGTGTACATGGCTTGTGGGGCTGGCTCTGCTAGGACAGCTATCCACATTAATGGCTTTGGAGGCAATGCCTGTCACAGATTGTGACAGGAGATCAGGTGCCTTTCATTTTTCTGACTTGCAAAATCCCTGATAGGCAGTTACCTATCCAACCTATGAATCTTGCCAGAGTATGTGACTGGATCAGTGGACATCTGTTCCCTTATTAAAGGACGGTTTGCAACTTAAGAACAGAGGCTTTCACTGTCCTTGATATACAGCACCCCATCCCAGTCTCACTAGAATAAATGGCTTCCTATTCCACCTTATGTCTGGGGTTGGCTGGCTGGCTGACTGGTAGTCTGTTTAAATGAATCAGGAAAAGAAAACAGAATATTAGTACTTGATTGAGCATCTGCAAAATCAAGTACATTCATTTCATTGGTAAAAAACCTGAGTCTTGGAGGGGAGAAGAAATTTGCCCACAGTGATAAGGCTGGTAAGTGGCAGAACTGGATTAGAACTAAAATCCAGGTCCCCTGACCCTCAGCCTGTTACATCAAGTCTCAAATCATTTACTTGTGACAATGTTGATTGAGCTACTGAATCAGGTCATTTACCAGTAGAAAGGCCCAGGATCTACCCCAGAACTAGAAGCCATTCACCTTCTTCATCTAGCTCCAATATTTCTGTCCCAAGTAACTTTTCACACCAATGCCCAGAAAACACATACACACACACACGTAATTACTATCATAAGTGCTAAAAAGCCCAGAAACAGGATGCGGAGATAGAGAATAACAAGGAGTTTCCTGCTTTAGAAAGAACGTCAGGGAAGGCACCCCTGAGGACCTGAGGAAGAAAAAGAGGATCAGGGAGAGGGACTGGTGGTGTTCCCCGCAGACTGAACGGTCAGTGCAAAGGTCCTGGGGCAGGAAAGCTCAGCCTGTTGAGGAACTGGAGGCAGTCAGGAAGTAAGGGGTGGGAGAGTCTGAGAGGCAGGAGGGGACACATTCCGTGGGGTCTCACAGAGAAAAGCCAGACATTCAGCTAGAGTTTGAATTCTCCTGACCCTTTTGGTATCTGGTGAGTTTCTTCTTAATTTTACCTGTTGGTGTTTAATGATCCTCTTCTTTGTTTAAAGATCCTCTTATTCTCAAGAGAATGAGCTCTGCCACCTGCAAGAGCCCTTGGAGTTTGAATGCTAGCGTCTCTTTCTAGCTAGCAGTGGATCCCTAATGGACTTAGGCAGTGGCAGCCAGAAGGAAGATAAAGCACTGCAAAGGCTGGTGGCCCTGCGGCTGGAACTGTGACTGTGTCCAAGTGACAAACAAGTTCAGACATGAGCCATCTGGTCCAATATCCTCAAACTGGAAACCTAGAGCTAACACTAGTAAGTTGATCGTAAATACTCAAGGGCTCTCATGTTCTCTGCCTTATTGGAGTTTCAATTTCCAGCCTCGAAAGTAAATTTCCCAAGCCTTCTAAATTGATCTGCCTCCCTCCTTTTTTTCCACCCCTGTGTTTGCCTGCCTTTGAAAGATTCTGAGACAGTGCACCTAGGCCCAGACTGTCTTCATCTGTGTAACAGAATACTGGAAGCAGTAACACTAGAATAGAATCATCGAGCACCAGAGCAGGAAGGAGTCAAGGAGGACGGCTGCTCTGAGCCTTTCATTCTAGTATTGCTATCATTTATAACCTATTTTTATGCCAGATGATTTACATATTCAATTCAGTTGCTATATACTGAATTGAATATGTATTCAATAAATATTACTCAAAATGCCCAAAATGGGTATTTTTATTTCATGTACAGAGCAAAAGACTGAGGCTCAGAGAGGTTAATAATTGCCCGAAGGCTCTGCAGTCTTAAGTGGCAGAGCTGGGACTCAAATAAAGGTCTGTCTGATTATTCACTCACCATTCTATTTGAAGCTAGTTAGACAAATAGACACAGAGATAGATAGATGAGGAGATAATAAGAGCCAGGGGTAGAATCTACATAGCCCAACTAGTTCTTGTTTGTCTACATCTTGATTAGCTGTAAAGAAGAGTGCAAGAGAGAAATAATACCTATAATAGAGTTTGGTGGTGGTGGTGGTGGCATTTTTCTGTTTGTTTTTGATGCTTACTTTTTATAAAAAAACGTAAGTCTCATTAAACCAGTTTTGGTAAGATTGTTTTCCTGAGCATCTCATTCCTTAAGGAATTATAGAGTTCTTGATGAAGAGTTTTAGGAATTCTTGTGAAAGAAACAGCTGCGCTAGGAAGGAACGCTCCATGCTACAGATGGTCAGGCCTGGAGAGCGCACTATACGTTACTGGCTTCTGCTCCTTCCTGCTGGTCAGAGGCTGGCCTGCTGAAGCATTTGCCTGTTCTGATCTATCCCTCCTGAGTGCCCTGAGGGGACAGGGTGGCCTATGCCTGACTTGCCACTGCTTTGAGTGGATTGCTGGGCTTGGGGGACCTCAGTCAGATTCATAAACACAGACTTGGGCTTGGTGAAAAACCCTAGGGTATTCTGCTTCCAGGCCATGAGATAGAGCTTACTCTCTTTAAAGACTTGACATAATCCCCCTGAGCAATCAGTTTTGCTTTACTGGGATCTTATGGGACCGTGATTAAAGGTTTTAAATATTCTACTCTCAGAACTGCTATTTCTCAAAGATTTGCTATGCCAGTGATACCATATTCAGAACAAGGTGTGTTAGGCCCCAAAGATATTCATGTCATGATCCCCAGAACCTCTGCATATGTTACGTTACATTACATGGCAAAAGAGAATTAAAGTAGGAGGTGGAATTAAAATTGCTAATCATTACGAAGTGAATTGTGTCCCCCTCAAAATTCATATACTGAAATACTAACCCCCAGTACCTAAGAATGTGCCTGATTTTGGATATGGGGTATTTAAAGAGGTAATTAAATTTCAGTGAGATCACTGGGATGGGCTCTAATCTAATATGACTGGCATCTCTATAAGAAGGGAAGATTAGAACAGAGGTATGCACACAGGGAAAACCGTGTGAAGACATGGGCAGAAGACAGTCATCTACAAATCAAGAAGATAGATTTACTAACTCTGCAAAAGACACAAACCCTGCTGACACCTTGGTCAGAGACTTTTAAACTCCAGAATTGTAAGAAAATAAGTTTCTGTTGTTTAAGTCACCCAGTCTGTGGCCGTTTTTTATGGTAAACCCTAACAAACTAATATACTAATCACCTGACCTTAACATTAGAAGGTTATCCTGGATTATGTGGGTGAGCCTGATGTAATCACAGGGGTCCCTAAATATAAAAGAGCAAGCAGAAGAAGAGATCAGACTGACGTGATATGAGAACTGGACCTGCTCTTGCTGCCTTTGAAGATGGACGAGGGCCATGAGCCAAGGTATGCAGGTGACTTCTAGAAGCTGAATGGGCAAGGAATAAATGAATTCTCTCCTAGAGCCTCCAGAAAGTGACACAGCCCCGCCAATATCTTGATTTTACCCATTTTGGACTTCTGAACTACAAGATATTCTAAACAAGAAATTTGTGGCAACTTGTTATAATGGCAATAGGAAACCAATGCACAAGGGTTCTGAGCCTGGTCCATACAACACAGCAGAATGTAAGGCATGACCCTTGCTTCAGCATAGTTTGGACTTCCATTGTTCTCAAACTATTAGAAGTTCTTCAAAATATCCCTACTATTTCTTATTTACCTACCTCCTTTGTCAGTGTTGTATAAGATACCAGGGATGTTTCTCTTATGAATGGTGCTGGAATAAGGTATGGGAAGAACAACCGCTCTGGTCTTATATAGGGACATTCACAATGTGCCTTGAAAATGTGGATGAAGCCAAGTCATCACGACGTCCTTAATTTAAACTTCTACTTATTGGCCCCTGTGAGCCAATCTTCCTCAATCGTTAGAGGCATTGGTGCTGTAGGTGTAGGACTTTGAGTTTTCAATGCATACATTAAATGAATATTTATTGAGTGCCTTATACATGTCAGACAGTGTCGCAGACACTGGGCATACAATCTCTGCTTTCTTTCCAATGGGGGAAGGCAGACAACGAAAAAATTATAAATGTATGCCAGGCGATGATAAGGGATAGAACGAAAACCTAAGCAGCAGGTGAATGGAGGAGGGACAGATTTCTCTGATCCGATGACATTTGACAAAGACAAGAATGATACATCTATGAATCCTCTGAGGACCAGGACTGTGTCTTCTTCACCTTTGCTTCTGTGCACAGGTCAAATCCTTATAACGTAGGGCAGGAAAATGGTTTAACATTAGAATATAAGGCCATGTTGGCAGAGACTGCAATGGTCAACACTTAAGCCATGGAAGTATAAATAATGTATATAATCCCATGAATACTGGTCAAGCATCAGCTCTCTACTGAATTTTACCCGAGTCCGTTATGCTCTCAGAATACACAGCAATCACATAACTCTGTCAACTTAGAACTTTTTGGGGTACTATGTGCCATCTGTTACCCCAGTACCGCATTTAGATACTCTTACCAGTAAATACTGTAGCCTGGGGACTTGAAATGAAATTGGAAACCTGAATTCATCCTCAAATCTGTAGTGGCTATAGCAGATTTTAGAGGTTTTCTTTGCCTCCTGCAAAGCTCTATATAACTTGAGTGCCTGTGAATCTCGTCATTTATCCCTGGAGTATTTGACTATTGATGAGGACATTATGATGAACTGTATGTAAAGTTAGTAATTGTGATTCCTTTTCCCCAACAGATGTTAGTAGTTGCGAATATGGCCCCTACTTCCATTTTTGGGTACCTTTCAATGCTCATATCTTATAGTTGGTGAAACTGAAGGTCTACCCATGCGAGCAAGTGTTCACATGCTTGTGTATACCTGCTCTGGTCTCAGCAACTAGCTATTCAAGGCCTTGCTCTCAGAGCATAGCTCAAAACTTTGGGGATTTGTTTTCAATTATACTTTCTCAAGATGTCTTGTTTCCTTATCTTGACTCCCTCCCTCCCCCTCCTTCCTTTTTAACTCTAAAAATGTTGACACAGCTTTCTCTTTTCCATCTACCGAGAAGCTAGGTCATATTCATTTCCGACCTACCTTTAGCCCACTCTCAGGGAAGGCTTATCAAGCTTGATCTGACACTGGCAGGATTTCCAAAACAAATGACTGCCCCAGAGGGTCCTGGGTCCTATGCAAGGTCAGAACTTGGTAGCTCTTCATTTACTTATTTCATGGTGCTCCTCTTGCTCCGGCACACATGTCCTTTACCAGCTCTGCCATTACCTTTGCAAAATGCAATCCATACAAAGGATCATGTTGCAATTTGTAGTAAATGCCTAAAATTTCCGGTAGATGAGGTGTTTTGCAAGCATTCTTGCTGGAGTAGACTTTCCAGCATGCTGGGATCTGCGAGCAGGCTGGTAGTGGTAGGGGTACCTCTTACTGGCTTGTCTGCTTTTTTAGGGAGCTGTGGAAAACCAGATAGGTTAAGAGCATGGTCAAAGGGCATCTACAAGGTGTGGCTGCTCTGGGAAAGGTGAAAGCTCAGAGCAGGACACGCTGTTCACTTTTCTGTGAATTCCTGGGGCTTGAGCTCATGCTCAGGCTGTGTGCCTTCATAGCCCATGAGCTTTCCCCGTGATTTGGATTGGCTGCTTTCCCAGCAGACCAGGTTGGCATCCGGTGCTACAAGACAAATGGCTTTGGGACCTCTGTTGGTTTCTTTGGGCTGCTATAACAAAGTACTACAAACTGGGTAGCTTCAAACAACAGAAATTCATTGTCTCATAGTTCTGCAGACTACAAGTCCCCAAGGTGATTATCCCCAATCAAATCAAGCACAGCCATGCTCCTACCGAGATTCCAGGTAAAATCCTATCTTTCCTCTTAGTTTCTGGTGGTGGCTTTTGACTGTTGGCATTCCTTGGCTCATAGCTGGGTCACACTAATCTCTGCCTTTTTGTCACCTGGCCTTCTCCTGGTATGTCTCTGTGGCTTCTTATAAGCACATCAGTGTCAGTTACTTTTAAATGGTAGGGAAGATGGTAGTCTGGGAACAGAGAGAAGAGACAAGTATGAGACAAGTCACTTATCAAGAGTGCACCTAAGCCTGTCAGGACATGATGAAGTGGTTGGAGGCAAAGTGGCAGGTGCCTAGGCAACATACACTTTATCTTCCCAGATGATGTTTCACATCACACTATTGCTTACAAGGAAGTCAAGGAGCATCTTTCCTATTTCAGGACTTGTGACTGAAAATTTTGTATTTTGAGAAACTTTTTGAAAATTTCATATTTTGGGAAATTCTAGAATGAAGGAAGAAGCTTAATAACTGAGTCTGATTCCAAATGTAAGTCAAAGTTCACTTTTATCCATATGTGGATACACTTGCATTCATAGTGTGGTAGGTTTGGTAGGTGGACTAATAGCCCCCCAAAAGATATCCACATCCTAAACTCTAGAGCCTATGAATGTTAACTTCCATGGCAGAGACTTTGCAGATGCGATTAAGAATCTGGAGGATATAGAGATTATCCTAGATTATCTGGGCTGGCTCTAGATGCCACAGTAGGTGTCCTTAAGGGGGAGGTGGAGGGATTTCTCAGACAGAAGAGGCCATGCAAGGGAAGCAGAGTCAGACACAGAAGATGCTAGTTCTGTAGGTTGACTTGGAAGATGAAGAAAAGGCCGTGAGCCCCTGGAAAAGGAAAAGAAACAGATTCTCTCCTAAATCTTTTGGAGAAAGCAAAGCCCTACCAACACCTTGATTTTAGCCCCTTAAGGCTTATTTTGAAATTCTGACCTCCAAAATTGTAAGAGAATAAATTTCTGTTGTATGTCACCAACTATGTGGTTCCTTTGTTAGAGCAGCCATAAGAAACTTATAAATAAGAGTATGATGCTTTGTCTTTAAATTTAAAAACATAACTCTTTTGGAAAACTTACCACGATGAACACTGAGTAATATATAGATTTGTTGAATCACTCTATTGTACACCTGAAACTGAAATAACACTGTATATTAACTATACTGGAATTAAAAACTGAATAAAATTAAAAAATATATAACTCTCTCTACATAAGGACATAGAGACATCAAGACTTGAAGACAATACAGTAAAATGTTTAACAGTGGCTAACTCTGGTGGTAGGATTACGAGTGTTTTTTTTTTTTTTTTTTTTTGGTCATTATTAGGATTTCCTAAGTTCTCCAAGATTTCTAGAGAAAATCTAACAGATTCTTGATTCTTTTTCTATTTTTTTTCTTTAAAAGTTAAGGGAATATTATTCAATCTTAAAGAATCTTAAAACTCTGACACACTCTGCCACATGGATGAAACTTGAGAACATTATGCTCAATCAAGTAAGCCAGTCACAAAAAGATATATACTATATGATTCCACTTTTATGAGGTACCCAGTGTAGTCAAATTTATAGAGACAGAAAAGTAGAATGGTGGTTGGTTGCCAGGGGCTGCGGGGGAGGGAAGACTGGGAGTGGCTGTTTAATAAGCATAGAGATTTAGTTTTGCAAGATGAAAAGAGTTCTGGAGATTGCATAACGTGAGTGTGCTTAACAGGACTGAACCATACACTTAAGATTGGTTAAGATAGATTTAAACCACATTGAAATTTTTTAAAGTTCATCTACGTTATAAAAGGAGAGCTTCAGTGATGCCCTTAAAAATAAATATGCGGTATGTGATGTGATCCTGGTTACATGAGGTTGTGTCTTCTCTGTAAATTTTAAATTCCTTTTTTTTTTAAAGATTTTATTTATTTATTTGACAGAGAGAAAGAGATCACAAGTAGGCAGAGAGGCAGGTAGAGGGAAAGGGGGAAGCAGGCTCCCTGCTGAGCAGGGAGCCCAAGCGGAGCTTGATTCCAGGACCTGAGATCATGACCTGAGCTGAAGGCAGAGGCTTAACCCACTGAGCCACCCAGGCACTCCTTAAATTCCTTTATAGCAGCTGGGACCACTTCTCCACATGAGCTTTAGGCTCGTCCCCTGCCATTCTTTTCTCTATCAATTCCTGTTTTTGCTTTTGTTTTTATTCTTTCACTCTGCGTGGTCTTTCTTTTCTGCCTATGAATATGTTCAAGTTTTTCAGGGCTCTGTTAGATCTCTTGACAGTATGTTAATCAATTGCTCCTTTTTTAAATGCTTATTTTTCTGGTTTTTACAAGGTAATATATATATTGCATATCCTCTTCTTACAAAAAGACACGCACTTCAAAACACTCCTCTCTTGTATTACTGATCTCTGGTGTCTTTCCAACATCCATATACCAGGGATGAGGTGCAAGATGGGATGATTCCCTTTCTCTCTCCTACCCCCACATATAATTAGTCATCACAGGTGACTAATTTTACCTCCTATATATTCTTTTAGCCCCATCCCATCTCTAGTTTCAGGCTCTCAGCCTGCCTTGTCTGAATATACCAATAGTTCAGTCTTACCCCATTTCCACACTGCAAGCAGAGTGATCCATCTATATTGTAAAACTTCAAACGCTACTTCTCACTCTAAAGCCCTTCAATTATGGTGCACACCCTTCAGCATGGCACCCAACACTCTCCATGACATGGTCTCTACCTGTCTATCCAGACCCTTCATCCGCCAGTCCCACAGCTCAAGTCACCTTTCATGACCAACTACTTTCATAACTTGCTGTGGTTCTCCAGCAATTTCTGGGCCTCTGCCTCTCCTCCTTTTCTCTGGCTGGAAAACCCTTACCCTCCACTTCACTGAACTAATACACAGCCTCTTTTCTGCATACAACTTAGGCATTATCTCCTTTGAAGGCTGGGACCATCTTTCAAGTCATTTTGGTGTTCCCAGTATCTAGTACAGTGCCTGGCACATGTAGGCACTCAATCGGTGTTAATTAAAATAATTAGTAATGAACACTTTTGCTGAAAGGTTATACCCATAAGCCACAAAACATTTAAAGCCCTTTTCTCTGACCACCATTGGCTTAATTATAAATTTTTATGGCAGAGACACATGAATGGAATTTTGATAAAGAGGATTAAGATCTCCGGAGGTTATACATTTAATTTTTCCATTAAAATTTTGACCTAGTTATCTTAACAGGGCCTATATTCGGTGTGTGTATGGGGGGAAATCTTTGACCTCCTCCATCCTAATACGCAGGGCTGAAATGAAGTAGCCTCCCAAATATTAGGTTCTGCACTATATATACCTGTTTGGTACTTAGGGTTTACAGATTTGTCCTCAAAGTAGATTTGACAGTGATATTACTTTGCTATCTTCCCTTCGACTGGCCAATGCCTTTGGATACATTCTAGGATGGTGCAGAGTGGAGCCCCTTCGAAGGCGAATCCACATTGAAAATCTGGCTAAACAGTGACCTGGTGGAGTTCTCAACTTCCTCAAGTTCCGTGGCCCTCCTGGCGGGTCTCACCCAGGTCTGGCTGGCGCCGGTCGAAGTCAGCAGCTTCCCTCATCAGGTCACCTACCCCTAGGGCACCAGCCCACGCCACCGAGGTCGCCGCCCCTGGACAGCGCAGCCGGGGTCACGTGCGCGCGCCCCGTCCACCGCCCCCGGACTCGGGCCCGCCCCGGCCGCAGGGCAGAGGCCGTCGGATCACGCGCGCCCAGGCGGCCCCGGCCGGGCGCAGCCAATGGGCGGGCGGCGCCCGCATGACCCGCGCCGGCGGGAGGGCGTGGGGAGGCAGGCCGGGCGCGCACGCCGCGGGGCTGTACCGCCACCCCCGCTGCCGCCGGGGCCCACAGTGCCAGCCAGCCTCCGGGAGGGTCCTGCAGCCGCCCGCACTCGGGGTGCAGCATGGCGGCCGCCAAGGTAAGCGTCGGCCCGTCGCCCGGGGGAGCGTGCCGGCCGGCCGGCCGGGGCCCGGAGCCTCGGGAGCTTCCGGCGTTCACGTGCCAAATTGGTGGACGTGGAAAACAGATAGAGAGGGGCGCGGGGCAGCTGTTCCACCTTGCAGCAGCGGGAGGAGGGAGGTGACCGCTCCTCCCGGGAAACACATGTGGCCCGTGCGGGGACGGAGGCCCGACCTTGCGGTAGAAACTTTGCCGGCGGAACCCTCCCACTTGGCCCGGGAGGGGAGTCAGTGCCTGGTTGGCGCCTCCGGGCTGAGCCACGCTCGGCTTGGAGAAGCCCGGTGGGCCCGGGCGGGGCAGGGCCCGGGGTCATTAGATCCCCTGCTACCCCGGGCCGCACCTGCTTCTGACCCCGGTTGTTGTTGACTCGGGCATCTCCTTCCCGGCGGCACAGCCGGGGCTGAAGCCAGATCCTATTAGGTTTCAAAGGCTCCGCCCTCCCGTGGGTGGGGAAGTCACCTTGACTTCCGTTTTGGAGGCTGTTCGGGATAGTTGGTGTGCGCGCTTGTGTGTAAAAACTCCAGAGGACCCCCATCCCGCCCCCTCTTCTCATTCTTCAACCCTCTCCCCATCTGACAACACTTACCTACCGGCCTCTGAGCGTTTGAGAGGCTTCGTTTTAGACATGACAAAACAGATTGTCCTGGGAGCCTGTAACTCTTGTGAAGTTTTACTTAAAAGGAATTCTGCGTAATGTGAATCATTCACTAACCCAGAGGAAAGGCAACTCTGACAGCTTGACCTTTCCTCTTTCACCGTTTTTTGAAACCTGGACACCATTTTAGTCTCTTTGGACTCCATTTCAACTTTTCTGACAGAATACCATATTTAGTCCCAATCACTTGAATCATTGGAATTTATTGCATTTAATTTTAAGTTCAGGAAGGCAGCCCTTTAATCAAGCCTATACAACTTCTTAGTTCGTTTTAAGTGCAGTGAACTTAAATATACCCAACATTTCAAACATTTGTCCTTAATCAAAACTCTGTGATAACCCTCAAGAGGAAAACATGGCCAACACATCATATTCCTATTTATTCAAGCAAACTAATCACATTTGCAATGGAAATTGTAAGCAGACAAATATATTTAAATGCTGTTCTATGACTTAAGTTTCTCCAGGCTCCCCAAATCTGCAGACTTCGTGTTCCTAACTATGTGGCCTAAGTGGCCTTTTTCTTTTCTGTAATTACTCTTGAGTTCCATCCTCTGGAGTCTGCTCTTGGGTGTGTGCATGAGTGTGTTTATGTGTGTGCAAACATATGGATATAGATAACTATTTTAGGTAGATTCTTTGAGGATTCCTGGTATTCATTTTTGGAAACTACATTAACTCTTTCAAGCCCAGTAGCCCTTAACTTTTCTTTGCATTAAATTTGTATGCAGTCAGAGTACAAGGCTTCATATGAATGCATTCTCTCCCGATGACTTCTTGTAGCAGAGCAGGTGAAAGTAGATTTCTGTACTTTACTTACTTTTTTATATCTGCAGATGACTTAAATAATTTTACTTAATTTGGAGATAAGATAATTGAGGAACCTAAACTGAGGAATATGCATATAATATAATTGGAGTATAAGAAAAGGATCATTAACTAGTATGAAGTAAATAAGTGACATGGAAGCAGATCTAGCTTTTTGGTTGTATCTTTATGTGACTGTCACATCATGTCAATAAGTGCAGTTGAATTTTAGCCAAGTATGAGAGAGAAAATGAAACATTTCATTTTTGCTCTTTGGGAATTTGTTGTTTTTTTTTCATTTTAGCCTTGTCTCTTTTCAGAATTTCTGATGGTTCATGTCATATATACATGTATTTACAATCCAACAAGACATCAACACCCAGTCAGAGTAGATGAGAAAAACCGGATAATGGGAAAGTAAGATGCAGCCAGGACTAAAGTCAGTGGAAAATAAGGATGTACTTGCTAGAGATGACTGAATTTTCTAGCAGCCAAAGAGGAAATGATCAGTGAGGTCAGTTACTTGAGAGAGAGGTCTCCTTGTACTGAGGGCGGTTTCTCCCCATGTCCTTTTATATGCTGTGCGTGAACTGCATTCAAAACTAGCTCACGACCACAAATATATGTCTGTGGGTTCCATAAGGCCATTTCTTATAGTGTCACTCCTTGTAGCTCAAGGGCAGTGCAGTAAATGTAGTCTTAAAAGTTCCCAAAATGAGCTGTGCTGGTCTACCTTCGTCCAGGAATGTCTTATTTAGTTGCCTTTGAGCACTATTCTTGACAGGTGATTGTGTCAGCTAGTAGTCAGTGCTGGGTAGCCTAAGTTAAAGACTGTGCTCTTTGCATTTTCCTGGAGTGCAGTTGTTCCATGTTGCTGGGTTGAACCCAGAGTTAGAGGCTGGACAGTCTCATTTAGAAGTAGGATTGACATCCCTTCTTAAAATGTGAAGAACTTGCCTAGGAGAGAGCTCACTTCAGTGGAATGCCTCCGAGGTTGGGCCAAGAGTCTGAAACTCAACAGTTACAGGTGAATTCCGGCACTCACTGTGATGAATTATTTGAATATTTAATTAAACAGATTTGATATTTTCTGGATGAACTTAGCCACACCTAGCAGTTTCTTGATCCCTTTATTCTGAGTTTCCTTTTTTTTTTTTGTTTTTTGTTTTTCCCAAATGTAACTAATTGTTCATGTCCCTCATCCTTTAAGTAGTTCAAATAGGCAGGCCAAGAATCTAGTCTTTGGCTTGCTTTTATTTTGCATGAAGACTCTGCATAACAGTGCAAAAGGTACATGTTTTTCATGGTATAACATTGATCTAACTCTTAGTATTTTGAGACAAACTCAAAAAGCTTCCATTCTCTTGTTCGGCCTGCTTTTGTAAGAGTAATCCTTATGGGTTCCCTTGCTATATGGTAAATGTTAAGTGGTCTGCCTGCACTATTTGTGTTGTTTTCAGGATTTCTTTTAAAAACTTCCAAGTACTGCCCTGCATGTATTAAAATGCAGATGAGTTTTTAAAATTATGTTTCATGCAACTCCACAAAAAAGTAGTAGTAGAGGGGAATAAGCTCTCCTTCCCCTTCACCCCTCGTTTGGTTGTAGCGAACATTCCTTCTTGGTCATTGGTTGAGTTTGTACGTCAATAATGATGAAGTGAAACTAAATGAAACTGTTTAAAGTTAGAGAATGCTCACTCAAGTTCAGGCATGAGAGATGTTCATATACAAAACTGGACATGGACCAATAGTTTGTGTAAAATTAGCCTAGACCTAAAAGAAACGAATTTGGAGGCAAATTGTAGCGTTAATAATGAAAATTTGGTCTGTAGGACTACTACAGTTAGTATTGATAGTCCATTCTTGGATGAGTTGTTGCCATGATCATATTATGTTGTTTCTAATGTTCCAAGTGGGGCTAAGTTGAGGATATGAAAATGAATTGGTCTCCCTTTGGGCCTTCAGAAAACCACAACCATACTACAGGCTGACTCCTCTCATGGAAATGCCCTAAGTAGGGTTAGTGTCATAATAAGGCCTCTGGGGGCATCAGGAAAGGAGACCATTTCTGTGGGCGTAGGAGGTGGTATTTCAGCAGGAATGGTTGGGGGAAGAGGAAAGACCCATTCCAGTGATAAGAAACAGTAAGTGAAGATGTTGGCGAGGATGCGGAGAAAGGGGAACCCTCCTCCACTGTTGGCGGGAATGCAAGCTGGTACAGCCACTCTGGAAAACAGTATGGAGGTTCCTCAAAAAGTTGAAAATAGAGTTACCCATTGCCCCAGCAATTGCACTACTGGGTATTTACCCTAAAGATACAAATGTAGTGATCCGAAGGGGCATGTGTACCTGAATGTTTATAGCAGCAATGTCCACAATAGCCAAACTATGGAGAGAACCTAGATGTCCATCCACAGATGAATGGATAAAGAAGAGTGGTATATATATACAATGGCAT
>CM052887.1:32881790-32943241 GCA_028534135.1 Potos flavus | reverse complement strand
TCTGATATGAAGAATTCGAAAGACAGGGTAGGGGGTCGTGGGGGGTGGGAGAGGGAAATAAAACAAGAGGGAATCAGGAAGGAGACAAACCATAAGAGATTCCTAAACTCACGAAACAAACTGAGGGTGGCTGGGGGTAGGGATAGGGTGGCTGGGTTATGGACATTGAGGAGGGTATGTGCTATCGTAAGTGCTGTGAAATGTGTAAGCCTGAAGATCCACAGACATGTACCCTGGGGCAAACGATACATTATGTGTTAATTAAAAAAAAAAAAAAAGAAACAGCAAGTGAAAGGCAGAGAAATGTTAACGGAGGAACCTTGGTCTGGCAGCCTTTTGCCTGGCTCACCTCATTTGGGGCCCCTGTGGTATGGGTGTTCCCCAGTTAGGCCACACGCCTTGCAAGTGTTGCTCAGCCAATAGAGAACTGGGGGGTGGGGGGCTGGGAAAGGTTGAAAGCCACCATATAACGTCTAAACAAACTAGGGAGCAGGTCTTTTTGGATATGGAGTTCTTCATAAGATTGCTGGAGGGGCTTTGACTCCTGCTGCTGCTTTGACTTTTTGTCCTACGTCTAGCCTCTACTTTTGTTCGGTTCTTAAATGAAATCATTCTGCCCTGAGTTTCCCAGTCTGTGTGAGGATTAGGCCTCCCCTCCTTGCTCAGCATTGCTGCTTCATAAGCACCCATCCTTGCTGCAGCGATGCCTTCGGGTGGGTCTTGGAACAGAGGAATGTGTAACTCTGCAGATGCGTGTTGGCTTTGCTGGGGAGAAAGGGGGCTTTGCCCTCGCTGCCGTGATATAATTCCCTTAACAATGTCTTTAACAGCAACTGAGCAAGCCCTGTTTTCGTGGCCTGTTTAACCAGACCCTCTTGTTGGGTTAAATCGGCCCAATTAATGGTGGCTCTGGTCTGTTACCTCAGAATTATTCCCAGTGGTTGATTTGTAGCGTGGTGGTCTGGTTTGTTGATTGGAAACGTTTACAAGATAGAGTACTCATACTCAGCCATTTCCTTTGGAAATTTGCTGTGCAGTTGCGTGAGTGAAAATAAGCCCGGATGGTTCCTTTTGACTTTAGGTGTTGACAACATAGCAGAGTTGGCAGTGTTGAAATTTCTTAGTAATTTAACCTAAATAAACCACTCTATTTAATGACTGTTATTAGGCTGGTAGCTTTGTCTTGATTTCCACATGTCACAGTTTCCACATGTTATCCATGAAAATTGTTGACTTGATAGAAGAGTCAGATATTTCAAGATACACTTACCGTTCTATGGTAAAATGTCTTTTGCATAAGACTCGGCGCAGTACAATTTGTAAGAAAATTGTATAAGTAAGTGTAGAGAAGGAAAAAGTTTTTCTGGACTGTCCTAGGGGTCCATGGCTGGATCTGAAAATTAAATTGACAAAAACAAATTAACAGGAGAAAAGCACACAAATTTTATTGATTTTTTTTACCTGTACATGGGAGTCTTCACAAGAGAATGAAGACCCAGAGAAGTGACCAGGGCAGGAAACTTTTATTCCTTTTAGACAAAGAAAGAGTGGACTTGTAAAGAATTGAGGCAAAGTGGTTTGGGCCAGGAGTAGTAAATGATGAAGAAGTAACTAGAAGACAAGGGTTAGTTTAACGAGGTTTTGTTTGTACAGCTGTCTGGGTCCCCACTTCCCCATCTCTGGTGATAAGAATGTCTTTCCTCCTCCTGGTACAGGGAGGGTACCCTTCACATGGGAGTTTCATAACCGATTTCAGAAAAGAGGGTTGTGGGGAAGGAGGTCAGTGTGACCTTCCTGCTCCTACTGTTTTCTCAGTCTCCTTTGGCTTCAGACATTCCAGATGCCAAGGTGCTGTGTTTGGTGCATTGTGTCCTGAACCCCATCATAAGCCTGATTTGAACAGGCTTGTAGCCCCAGATGCCTATACAGAAGTTTTTCTAAGTTAGACATGTGATTTTCATGTGTCTGAGTCTGGTCACAGTGGTAGGTTGAGCTGCAGAGGAGCTCAGAACTGATTTCTTAAGTGGGAGGAGGCTGCAAAAAACGTTTTGTTTATTTATTTTTAAGTAGCTCTGGTTTAGTGAGGAGTGGATTATATGCCCTCAGCTTCCACTAATGGTGAACACGTGGATGAGTCTAACTTCTCTGGGTGCTTATCACCCTGTGGAAAGCAGGGATAATCTGTGATGTGTGTGATGAGCAAATGCACTGTAACGTGTGCAAACACTTTGGGAATTAGGAAGTGCTACAGGATGGCCAAGAGATGCCTTTGCGGACTATGGGACATTTCTACCTAACTGAAAACTGGGGGACGTAGACATTATTTGACTTACCTGGACAAAACATAGTGTACTTTTCTTAAGCTTGTGATCCACTCAGTGTTCACCATAATGGCTAGCTGGTGTGGCTGCTTAGCCAGAATCTCTGAGTGGTCTTCCTGAAGCCTTGCTATTGGAAGTTTTGGTCCATGGACCAGCAGCATTGGTTTACTTGGAAGCTTGTTAAAATTGCAGCATTTTTGGACTCAGCCCAGGCCAAAGATTTTGTTGCATCAAAATCTGCATTTTAACTAGATCCCCAGGGGACTGTATGCACATTAAAGTTTAAAGAATAGTGGTCTGGAACTCTCATTACCGTGTAATTAAATGTAGCTGCCTTCCTAAGCCAAGGGTACAGCATCTTTTGAATTGGTTGTAAGTTAGTCCAACTTTTTGCAGAATTAAATACATAGTGATAAAATCCAGTATAAATTTTAAGGTTTTAGGATTAATTTTGATTCCGCATTGGGGTCAGAGTATTATTTTTGGAACACATCCCTGAATTATTATTTAAGGGAATGTATGATTATTATACAAGGGTTGTACTTTTCTCCGTTTCTTAACTACCCACCCATACTTAAAGTTCCTGAAAATGAACTTGTGCCTCTTCTCTTTTTTGACATTCCCTCCTGAAGGTCATCAGTTCTGAAACTGTTGGCCTGTCCTCCTTATTTCTGGCCTCATGGGACCCCATGTCCCACCCCTTCCTGCCTGTAACACCTTCCATCAGCATTCATGATATCCCCTCTCACCATTGGCCTCTTAACTCTCACATTATTCCTTTATTCTCTTTTGCTGGCTTCTTTTCGTCCTTCTGCTTCCCCCTGAAATGTCGGTGTCCCGAGATCCTCTTCCCTCTGAAGTTTGATGGCTCTGTGTCAGTCAGTCCGGGTAGCTCTCTCAAGCAGCAGCCTTGCATTTGCAGCTGTTTGTTACAAATGTCAACTTTTCTGCCTCAAAGATATTTCCAACTCCGCTTACCTAAGATTGAATTCATCTTGCCGGTCGTACCTCACTTTCAGCTTGCAACTTAACTTTCCTACTGGTTAAAGTTTCCAGTTAACTCAATTAAGTATCCATTGTGGACAGCCAGGAGAGGCCATCGGTGGGAATTTGGAAGAGGACAGAGAGAGGGGTCCAGTAAACCCTTCTGCCCTAGAGGAGGTATGTCCCGTCTCTTCCATTTATGTCTAAGTTTTCATTACTTTTTAGCTATGGCGTTGCTGTCGCTTCCAGCCTGGTCCTGCCTCTGGTCTTTTCCCTTCACTTCCCTCTCCAGATCTGTCAAAGGCAGCTTCTAAGATTGGCTCTTACTGCCATGCTCATAGCAGTACTGTGTTCACATGGACAGCACTTAACAGTTTTTATTAAAAGATGCCTTGGGGTGTGTTGTTGATACCAACCATCTGCCAGCTCATACTGTACCGGGCTTACCAAAATGAGGAAGTTATTGGGCATGTTTTCAAGAACTCACAGTCTGGGGATTAAAATAACCAGGTAATACGAAGATCCACGCTTATCTTTATGATTATCTTTATAATCGTCTATAGCATAGAAGGGAAGGTATTGTAGCCTCATTTGACAGGGAAGCTTAAGGCTCAGAAAAGTTATGCAAATAACAGCAGCAGCAGGTTACATTTATTTAATACTTACAAAGTCAGACACTGTTTTAGGCACTCTGAACATGAAGTAACTTAATCTTCTCAACAATCCTATGACATATAAGTGCTGTTCTTATCTGCATTATGCAGATGGGCAAACTTATCTGAACAGAGTGTTTAAGTGTCTTAGCGAACAGAGAGGTTAAATGATTTGCCCAAGGGCACACAGCTTAGAAGGGGCCGAGCTAGGATTTGAAGTCAGACAGCTTGGGTCCAGAGTCCAGGCACGTAACCACTGTATGACATTGCCTTCTTTAATTTACCTTGTTACACAGTATAGTTTCATATTGTCTACAGAATAAAATTCAATGTCTTTAGCCAGCTAATGCCTCCTTGGTCTTGGCTGTTGTCTAGTTTTTCCAGTATTACCTCACGCTCGTTCCCTTCTGATATCCTTCACAGTAGTTTGTGAATGGGACCCCTGTTCTCATTCCTTGCCATAAAGCTATGGCAACAGTGTAACTCCTAGGGAAAAAGAGAGCCTGTTTGTTTGTTTGTTTGTTGTTTAATTTAGAGCTTAGTCAGAGGCAGGAGCGTTTATTGTCATTTCTCTGTATTGGTTGGCAGGTTTTTTAGTTTTTTATTTTAATTTTTTTAGTTCTCTTTAGTTCTTCTTAGGAACAGGGATCTTAGTTTTATTTTGACATTCCTTGAAACACCTGCCAGGATGTTAAATCCCTTGTCCTGAATTTATAGTTTTTACGGTTGGTTTGTTCTAATCAAGATTCAGACACCGGCCATACATGGCATTTGACTGATCTGCCTTTTAAATCCTGTTAATCTATAGGTTCTCCTGCCTCTCTTATTTTATTTCCTTGCAGTTTATTTGATGAGGGAATTGGGTCATCTTTCCTGTACTTTCCTACAGTTTGGGTTTTGCTGATTGCATCCCCATAGTGTTCTTCTGTCCCCAGTGTTTTCTGACAAGTGATAGATCTGGAGGCTTGATCAAGTTTAGGGTTTTATTAATTTTTATTTTTTGTTTTTGCCTTGAGTACTTCCTAAGGGATGCTGGGTACCTCTCTCAGGTTATTGGGTACTTAGTGGTGAGTACTACATCAGGGGCACATAATTCTTGGTTCTTTCCTGTGATGTTATGTTTGATCAGTGGGTTTGGATGTTGCCTTTCTATTCCAACAACTTTTGCATAATGGTGTATTTGAGTTGGCTAAATTTTAATATTAGCGGTCATTCTTGTGTATTATGATCTTCATTCTTTAAACACACACACATATATGTGTGTACATACCCATATCACAATGAGTGTGTCTTACAATTATTACAAAAAAATAATGGCTATTAAAATCAATTGGATATCAGTGGCTATAGACTTTGTTTGGAATGATGAAATGAGTAGTGCTGGTGGTTGTCCAACATTGTGCATACACTAAATGCCACTGAATTGTACACTTGAAAATGGTTAAAATGTTAAGTTTTGTGTATGTTTTACCATGATAAAAACAAATCAATTGCAAATAGACTGTAACACATTGAATTAAAAAAAAAAAAAAAAGAAACACAACACTATCATTCCATGAGAGAATAGTATTCATCTCCCCAAAAGTCAAAGTGAGACAGAGAGTGAGAGGTATAGCTTTTTTTTTAACTGAAGAATGCCAACCAATAAAGGTAGAAGGCTTGATAGAGTTAGGAAAAGGAAAAAATATCACTTCACAGCCCTTAGGTAATAACTGATTTGGGCAAGGGTCTTCAGTAGATGCTAAAACTCTTCAGTAAAAGATTGTTGGACTTCCCATTGTCTCAGAGTATCTTCTTGTAAATTACTAATTACATAGGGGGGAAAAGTACTTATATAGTGAAGGGCTCTGCTTCGATTTGTGATCCAATTTAACATCATCAGGAAATGGAACAAGCTAGCATTGCCAGTCCACTGAGGTGATGCAGTGGAAAGTACACAACATCCATGACATTTGGAGAATGCTTGCTAAAAATGTTGGATCTAAGTCTAATCATGGAGAAACAATCAGACAAATCCAGAAAGTAGGACTTTCTGTAAGACTCCCTGGTCTGACTTCAAAAATGTCAATGTTGTTGTGAATGAAAAGGCTAGATTAAAGACGTCCAAGGAGATGTGACAACCAAATGCAGTGCTTGAACCTGGATCCAAAATAAATAAATGAAACAGTAAAATAAATAAAAGAATGCCCAACTGGTATAACTTGAATGAGTGTATATTAAATGATTCTGTATTAATTTGCTAGGGCTGCCATAACAAAGTGCCAGAGACAGAGTGGCTTAAACAACAGAAATTTATTTTCTTACAAATCTAGAGGCTAGATGTCCAGGATCAGATGGCAGGGTTGGCAAGGTGAGACAAGATTTAGAATTTGCTCATTAGTTCTTAAATGGCCTTTTTCTCCCTGTGTCTTCACACAGTCTTCCCGTTGCATCTGTGTCCTAATTTGATTTCTTGTGAGCATTCACACACTTCTCTTATTGCAGGTAGATGTTGACTCTGAGTTTAGGATGCCACTTTTTTCCATTGTCTCCCATCTCAGTATCAGAAGGAAAAGCTCAGCCCCTTGTTCTCTTTTTTGGTGGTTCTTAGAGATTTGTTAGCCCTATTTTGATGTCCACCAGCAGTTTGAGAAGATCCTGGTCTTAACCTTTGTCCAGTTTTCTATTGGATTATTTGTCTTTCCACATTGATTTGTTCTAAAAGCACTTTTAAGAACCGTGGCCCTTTGCCCTGTCCGTTGGACATTTTTTTATAGTTGTTTAATATTTAACTAGCCAATACTCACGTTTGATTTAAAAAATTTTTTTTAAATTAAAAAATTACGTATTTATTAATCTTTTCATTTATGGATTCCTTTATGGATTCTGAGCTGTTTGTGATGTTTAAACATGGCTTCCCCATTTAATATTATATAGGAAACCACTTGTGTTTTTCTAGTACTCTTTGTAAGTTTCCCTTTCTCTCTTTTTGAAATTATTTACTAATTATCTGCTGTTATTTTGATATAAGATGAAAGGTAGGAAACCAGTTTAATTTTTGTTGTTGTTCAACCCCAGGAGGTCGTGAACCTTCACTAGTGCCACATCACCGGCCAGCATGACCTGCTGCCAGCTCAGTCCAGACCCTCTGCTGGCTTAGATTCTTAAGAGAAAATACGATTAGTCCAGAAAGCCAAGACAGCCTCCCCTTGGGGCTCAGTTGTCCTCTGATGACTCCATCAGCTCAGCTGCTGTGAATAGGAATATGGAAAAGGTACCAGGAACTGGGAAGCGAGGCACTGCTAGATTCTGCCCCAGCTTACACTCCTTTCATTCAATCCTTTCCCTCCCTTCACCTGCCTCCTAACAAATGAGAACACAGGAGGTCATATTGCTGGTTAGTGATAGAGTGAGAATTTAAATGTCCAATTGCAAGGCCCATAAAATAGGGGCAAGTAGCATTCCATGAGGGGAATTTGGTTGGACAATCAGGAAAATCTTCTCAGAGGAATTGACATTTGACTTAGATCTTCAAAGAACTGCAGCATTTTTAAACTTCTCATTATGGAAATTTTCCATAATGTGCAAAAAAAAAAAAAAAATGAATCCCATGTTCTTATCTAGCCAATTTCAGGAATCATTAGTTTATGGCCAATAATTGTTTCATGTATACTGCACTGGCTCTTCTTCCATCCCCTGATTTTTTCAAAGCAAATCCCCAGCATCGTATCATTGTATATGTAAATATCCGTGTGTATCTCTAAAAGAGATTTTTTTAAATGTACAACCAAAATATTATACCTAAAAAAAATTCAGTGATTCTTCAATATGATCAGAGATCTATTCTGTATACACTTTATACATTTCCCCATTTCTTAAATTTTTTAAATAGTTTTTAAAATCGTCATCTAAGTAAGACCCAGGCATTGCAATTGGTTGGTGTGTCTTAATTTTCTTTTAATCTCTAGGTTCTCTTGCTCTTTCAATCTTGTATTCTCTCTTTTCTTCTCAAAGCCTGTATAATATAATTCTTGAAATTTTGGACTCTGTTCAAATTATGGCTCTGGGCAAGTTACTCTGTGTGTATCTCAGTTTCCTGATTTATTAAAAGGGGCATAGTTGCATTTGTTTCCTGGGTCAGTGTGCTCATGTTTGCAAGGCTCAGAGCCAGGCCTGTGACATCGGTAGCTTTATAGAAAGTGTGAGCTGTGGGTTTGGAATCAGAGAAGTTGCTTAGAATAACATCAGAAGTCTGTGGACCATGGGAGAGAGCAGAGGAGGACTCATGTGAGTGAAATTGTGTGGGTTCTTTAGAATGAGGGTCCTGGCTGTGCAGAGGGCTCCTGTTCTTTTTCTTTGGGCTTCCTCCTGGGTTTTGACTATTTTTCAGTTCAATGATGTTGATGCACAGTGAAATTTTGAACAGGTGAGGTATGATTTAGTGGAAGTAACTTTTCTATTGTCATTTGATTTGCTGCTTTCTCTTCCTCTGCATTTATGAAGTTAACTGTTCTCAGAAGCCATTTTAACTTTCTGTGGCATTATTTGGGCTCCAGCAACTTGTGATCTCCTAAGTAGAACCTTTCAGCACTTTATAAATATGTCATATACTTTTTACAGTCCTTTGTTCCCCATCAGGAACATACATCCCAGTCTTCAGAACAGCACAATCAGTTTTTATTCATTTAAGGAGCAGTAGTAATTTGACACTTGCTAATATGTAACAAATTATATTGGGAGCTGTAATTACAATTGCAGCTGGTTCCTAATTATACTGTAACCTTGATGCTTTAAAAAAAAAAAATTAAGACTGAGTTCAACCTGTAATACGGGAGAATAATATTCTCCATTAGGCAGGTCTGCTTTCTGCTGAACCGTGGGCACTTATGTATCATAATGCCAAATTAAAAAGACTTTATTTTAAATTAGTTTCAGCTCCAGTGTTGTCCAGTGGACATAGTTGTCCCTTCATAAGGATAGCTTGAAGTCCCCATCCCTGCTTGCCAAATTCTTGGCACATCCTCCGGGTATTGTAATTAGTGTCAAAACAACCTGGGCTCTTGGGTCATTTTTGGCTTTGTGATTTACCTACTCACTTAAGACTAAGAGTCTTATAGCCTCAGTTTCCTCATCTGAAAAATGCTGATAGTAATGACTCTTCACCTTAAATAATTTTAGAGATGTTTAAATGAGGTCAGATTTAAATGAAGTTAAATGAGGTGCCTTTTAGCACCATGCCTAGCATAGAGTTAAGGACCCAGTAAAAGTTACCTGGTCACTGTTAATTGCTATCATCAATAATGAAAAATCCAGCTCCAGAGACTTTTCCTCTGCAACCCCCAACTCTAGCAGAATTACAATCTTAGTTCTGCCACCACTCTAATTTGCAGAAGCACGTATCTCCATCCACATTGTACCAACCACTCATTGATTAGGCTGGCATCCCCCTTGTGAGGCAGGGTCTCTGGTTTATTTGGCATTGTGTCCTCAGTGCCTGGCGCTGGCCCTGGTACATGGAAGAGGTGATCGCATTGCCTGAATGGGCAGCACCTTCTAAGGCAATGGTTCTCAACTTGGGGGGGGGGGTGGGTAATTCTGCCCCAGGGCATATTTGGTAATGTCTGGATACATTTTTGGTTGTCACATCTGGGAGGAGGGGTGGTCAGGGATGTTGCTAAACATCCAGACAGCCCCCTATAACAAAGAATAATGGGACAACCAAAATGTCAGTAGGGCCAAGATTGAGAAACCCTGCTCTAAGACAACCTGACTGCCTGGGTTGTCGCGCTGTGGAATAGGCCTGGGGTTTGGGGCAGATCAACCTGTTTGACCTGCAGTTTTCTCAACTGTAAAGGAAGAGAATCCAACCTGCTTCGAGGGTTCTTTGAAAATAAAGGGCGATTATACAGGCGTCTCCCTAGTTACTCTACCTAAGTTAATCTTTTTTTTTTCTTTTTTAAGATTTTATTTGTTTATTTGTCAGAAAGGGAGAGCACAAGCAGGGGGAGAGGCAGAGGGAGAAGCGGACTGCCCGATGAGCAGGGAGCCTGATGTGGGGCTTAATCCTAGGACCCTGGGATCATGACCTGAGCCGAAGGCAAACACTTAACCGACTGAGCCACCCAACCACCCCTAATTAAGTTAATCTTGATTGTTCTGTCTACTCATGATCTTTTTTTTTTCTAATAGACTTAATATTTTTGAATAGTTTTAGGTTCACAGCAAAATTGAAAGGAAGGTTCAGAGATTTCTTATATACCACCTGTCCCTAAGCATGCACAATCTCCCCATTATTTTCCTTCAGAATGGTACATGTTACAGGAGATGAACCTACTATCACCAAAGTCCCTGGTTTGCATTGGGGTTCACTTCTGGTGGTGTACATTGTGTGGTTTGGAAAAATTGTATAATGATATGTATCCACCATTATAGTATCATAAATGGTATTTTCACTGCTCTAAAAATCTTCTGTATTCTGCCTATTCTCCTTCCCTGCTCTCTCACATCTAGCAACCACTGATCTCGTTACTCTCACCATCCTTTTGCCTTTTTTTTTACAATGTCATATAGTTGCAGTCATACAGTATGTAGCCTTTTCAGATTAGCTTCTTTTACTCAGTAATCTGCATTTAAGTTTCCTTCATGTCTTTTCATTGCTTCATAGCTCATTTTTTTTTTTTAGTGCTGAATAATATTCCAATATCTGGATGTCCATGGTTTATTTAACCACTCACTGAAACTTTGGTTGCTTCCAATTTTCAATAATTAGGAATAAAGCTGCTGTAAACATTCATGAGTAAGTTTCTGTGTGGATGTAAGTTTTCAATTTGTGAGTTATATGGTAAGACTATGGTAATTTTGTAAGAAACTGCCATTCTGTCTTCCAAAATGACCGTAGCATTTGGCATTTCCATCAGTAATCCGTGAGAGTTCCTGTTGCTGCACATCCTCCCCAGCATTTGGTGTCCTCTGGATTCTGATATGTTGTTATGTTAATTTGTATTTCCCTGATGGCAGATGATGTGGAGCAACCTCTCACGTTTACTTCCTATTTATACGTCCTCCTTGGAGATTTTTGTGAAGGTCTTTAGCCCATTTTTGCAATGTGTTTTTTTTCTTATTGTTGAATTTTAAGAATTCTTTGTATATTTTGGATAGCAGTTCTTAATTGATTGTTCTTTTGCAAATACTTGATTCTAGTCTTTTGCTTATCTTTTCATTTTCTTGATACTGTCTTTTGCAGAGTAGAAATTTCTGTTTTAATGAAGTCCAACTTCTCAGTTCTTTCTTTCATGGGACATGCCTTGGTACTACATCTAAAAAGTCCATGCCAAACCCAAGGCCATTGCTCCTTTATGATCTTCTAGGAGTTTTACATTTAGGTCTCTGATCCATTTTGAGTTAATTTTTGTGAAGGATGTAAGGTCTGTGTGTAGAGTCTTTTTTTTTGCATGTGGATATCTAATTCCAGCACCATGTGTTGAAGAGGCCGTTTTTCCTCCTTTGTCAAAGATTAATTGACTATATTTATGTAGGTCTATTCCTAGGTTTTCTATTCTGTTCAACTGAAGATTGTTAATTTCCTGCTGGAGAATTGACCCCTTTGTCATTTTGTAGTGTCCCTCTTTATCCCTGATAACTTTCCTTGCTTCAAAATGGGCTCTGACTGAAATTAATATAGCTACTTCTGCTGTCTTTTGATTAGTGCGTGCATGGCGTTATCTTTCTCTGTTCACTTTTTTGTTTTTTAAAGATTTATTTATTTTAGAGCATGTGTGAGTAGGAGGAAGGGCAGAAGGAGAGGGAGAGGATCACAAGCAGACTCAGTCGGCTGAGTGTGGAGCCGACTGTGGGTCTCAACACAGGATTCACTCTGTTGACCCTGAGATCATGACCTGAGCCGAAATCAAGAGTCAGACACTTAACTGACTGAGCCACCCAAGCGCCTGCCCTTTTGTTTTACTTTTAATCAATAAGTATTTTTATATTTACAGTGGTGTCTTTTGTTTTTTGTTTTTTTGTAGATAACATATAGTTGGGTCTTGTTTTTTGATGCATCTGACAAGCTCTGTCTTTTAATTAATTGGTGCATTTAGATCAATAATGTTTAAGGTGATTTTGACTATCTTGTTTTTTTCTGTCTTCATGGATTTGTGGTTTCATGTCTGACATTGGAGGGAAGTTCTCAGTTATTATTATTTCAAGTAATTCCTACTATTCCTTTTTTTCTTCTCCTTCTGGTATTCCTTTTATATCTATGTTACACTCTTTGTAGCTGTACTGTAGTTCTTGGATATTCTGTTTCCCCCGCACCACCCCTCCCTTTTTTTTTCTCTTTGCTTTTTAGTTTTGGAGATTTCTATTGAGATATTCTCAAACTCAGAGACTCTCCTCTTAGTCATGTCCAGTCTACTGATAAGCCCATCAAAAGCATTCTTCGTTATCCTTACAGTGTTTTTGATCTCTACTGTTTCTTTTGGTTCTTCCTGAAGAGTTTCCATTTTTCTGCTTACGTTGCTGATTTGTCCTTGCATGCTGTCTACTTTATCTATTAGAGCCCTTAGCATATTAATTGTAGTTGTTTTAAATTCCTGTTTTGGTCATTTCAACATTCTCGCCATATTTGAGGCTGGTTTTGATGCTCACTCTGTTTATTCAGATTGTGGGGTTTTTGTTTTGTTTTGTTTTGTTTCTTGCCATTTGCTATGCTTTGTAATTTTTTCTTGGTAGCCAGATGTGATGTACTGGATGGATAAAAGGAGCTGCAGCAAATTGGCCTTTAGTAGTGTGGTGGTAGGGTGCAGAGGGAGAGGAAGTGTTCTGCAGGCCTGTGATTAGGTCTCTGCCCATTAGAGAGCCTCAGACTCTGGACAGTGTGCTTCACACGTGTTTCTCAGTTTTTTTCCCCTCCTCTTAGGTGGGAGAGAATGGCTAGAGGTGGCTGGGATAGGGTATTTATCATCCCAACAGTAAGACAGGCTCTGATAATACCCCAGCAGGTTAGGCTGTTAATAAATAATTTCTCCTGAGGACATATCTTGTTAAAAAGAGCAGAATACTTGGATGGCATTTCAGAATGGTTCCTTTTCCTGTCCTTGTGTGAGATGTTCAAATGATTTTTCTCCCACTTTCACTGTGAGAATCAGGTGGATTTCCCGGAGGTAAAACTCACAAAACTGTGGAGATCATCCTATGGCTGGGACCTCCTAGAGTTTTGAAATCTCTGTCTGGTCCACACTGAGCCTCCAGCAGTTTATCCTTCATAGTTCAGGTTTTCCTATGCCAACACTGGTTCCCACAGAGGTTTTAATTGGTCCTTAAGATAACTTTCTGAAATAGATAAGTAGATTTTGTCACTTTGCCCATTTTGTAGATGAGGAAACTAACTCAGAGATGTTAACTGATTGTCCGGGGTCACCAGGTTAGTAATACACTGGGACCCAAATCTATACTCTGAACCTGGGGATGTTTGCTTTTGTCAGGATGGGCAAACACCTTCTGTCTCCATGAGGAGTTGAAAATATAAACAGAAAAATGTCTATTTTAGAAAAGACTCATACTGTCTCTTGTCAAAGTTTTACTCTTGGGAACATTTACTGGAATGTTAGCTTTAGCTTAATAACAATAATAATAAAATCTAAAATTAGTGTGTTTAAAGTTATTTTAGCATCACAGAACCCACAGCTAAAACACCACCATTCATTTCTTAACTGTTACACTCTGCTTCTTAATACGGAATTGTAATGGTGATGGCTTTATCCCTGTGTAAAGTTTGTCTACACCAGTGCAGAGTTAAATCCAGCACACTTCACAAGCTACTGAATCCTTCTGATAAACATCTCCAGCACCCCTGACATGACCCGTTTGTATAATTACCTGGCGGGTTAACATTTGTGGTATCTGGTGCCTTATAAGTCAACTGTTGAGTGATATGAACTTTTGAGGGTTGATTACACAGAAAGGCTGTGGTTTGAAGCATGCTTAACAACGCATCTTGTCTCTGTACTAATGTATGTTTCAGTAGCTTTTTCATAATCACTGCTCTTCATTTGTTCGAACTAAGGGAAACTGTAGGATGAGGAAATGGGTGACTTAGTGAATTCAGTAAAAAATTATTTTTCTTCAGTTTGATGGGACACCTCCTTCTTTATTCTTGAGTTAATGCTAACTGTGGTTTTGGGGAATTCCAAACTTTCTTTCGCAGTTATTGACAGTATCAGTCAAAGTTCACTTGCAGAGAACAGAATCCACTCTAGGTGGTTTAAGCAGAGGGAGATTTATTACACGGTATTAAATGGCTTACAGAATTTGTTGGGAAGGTGAAGAAACAGACTTCAGGTTGAGCTTCCAGGAGTGCCTTCCAGGCCCTCACGGCAGAGCAGGCCACCAAGAGAGCAGTAACGTCTTGTGCAGTCATGAAATGGCTTGCCGGAAGGGGAGTGTTCAGACCTGTACTACCACTGACACGGGCAGGAGGTTGCCGCGGGAAAATCCAATACTTCTGGCAATGATGCTTGCTGGCAGAAACAGCAGAAGCATGGCCCCCACCTTCCCAGTCTTAGCTTTACAAAATGTTGCCTTCCACATCATACCCGGCTTCATCTGATGGACGGCACTTAGGCCACGTAGCTGCAAGGGAGTCTGGGAAATGTAGTTTTAACCTTCCAGTCTCTGCAGTACAGGAAGATAGATGGGAGGGAGAGTTGGCCCTTCTGAATTGTTGGGCCACACCCAGTAGAGCTTTCCTCTGGGATTCAGGTCCGCCCACTACACTTACTTCCTCAGATTTAGAAGACCAGGCAGAGCGCTTTCTCCCTCCACCTCCCGTTTTCTGCTTGTCGCTGCATGTGTGCCTGTACATACAGCAGAGACTAGCTCACTTTTGATGAGCTGTCTCTTCTGGTTTTTATTTCATATCTAAGGTAAATAATTACTTCATGACAGTAGAATTTTCAGTGTAAGCCTGTGCTTGTCTTGGCTTTCAGACCTTTTAGGTTTGGGGGTGGGGTGGGATGGTTAGGTGCAGGACTGAGTGAAGGCGGTGTTGTGCAGTTGGTAGAGTAGCAAAGCCGAGGTTGGGATCTTGGAGCCTAACTCAGTGGGTCTCAACTGAGCGCCACAGTATAATCTTATGATGAAGCTTTAAAGGTACCCATTTCAGAGATTCTGCTTGGATTAGCCTTTGCAGTCTAATTTGATAGGCCTGGACATTGATAAAACCCAGAAGTCCTTCGGGAGACTTGAATATACAGCTGGGGCTGAGAATAGCAGTCCTAACCAGACCGAATTGGACATTAGCTAAAAATGTGGTTCTTAAATTTTAACAGCATCAGAATCACCTGGAGAACTTGTTCAAGGGTAGATTGCTGGCCCCACCCCCAGAGTTTCTGATTTGTAGATCTGGGGTAGGTTGTGATAATTTGCATTTCTAAAAGTTCCCATTGGAGGCCAAAGTCGTGCCCATATTTTGAGTACCACTGGCATATCTATTTTCAGTACAGATTTGATTTCTACTCATCTGAAAGACTTTCTTCCTGCATCAACATTTTTGGATCATCTGCTTAATTTCTGTTCTTTGCAGGAGTTGGGAGTAAGATGCATTTGAAGAGATCATGCATATACATATCTTAAAGCTTTTCACTGGAAGAAGAGAGCTTTTCTTTTCTTTACATTTTCTTCTTCAAATTAGTATCCCTTATTCTGTGTAGGTGTTCTTATGTTCTTCCCCAGTGCCCTGTTGGGCTCACAATTCTGTACTACTGTGATTTGTTAATGAGCCTACAACTGTGGCTTGATTCCAGTGTTAGAAAGCCAGTTTAAAAAATATTCCTCCATGTAGTAAAATCTTTCCTGGTGTTCTCCTTCTTATGGCTGCTCTAACTCATATTAAAATAAGAGTGAATTTATTTGTCCTGAAAGTATCTTTCTGGTTCTCTTTGTCATGCTTCCCGCCACCGCCTTTTAAAAACCCAGTCATCGAAGTTATGTTCTTGTTGGCTGGTTTTTTTTATATCTAGGATGTACCTGGCTAGTGCATCTGTTTTGCAAATGCTATTGTTAACCTGCTCAAGCTATTATATATCTAATGTTCATCTTGTCAAAAACTTTACATATTCATTGGTTCTGAAATTTTGTTCCGTGAAACATAGATTCATTGAATTGACCTGAAATTTCCATATTAAAGTTCAACAAAGGTAAACTTCTCTCAGTTTGTGGAAAAATTAGATATAATGCATAGTTTTTTCAATTTTAACCCTCCTTCCTTTCCCTGAATCTTGACTGTGTGTAAAAGTTAGCTGCTATAATATAAGATTCTCTGTTGTATTGATTTAAGTAGCAAATAGTAATATTTCATAGTCATCTGCCAAGAACTCTTTTCCTTCCTGGTGATTTCCCTAACTATGTTTGAAAACTAGTTCCTTTATTTAAAACTCTTGATATACAAATTTTGTTTAATAGTGGAATCTATTCTTACAAATGCAAATTCAGAAGCATGATGATAAAATCAGGCGATTAGATTGTAAGAACAGTAGCTGTAAATATTTACATGCTGTTAGTATAAGAAAAAAAGTTTATAACAATAAAATTCAGCCTTCTGGAAACAATCTGAAGTTTGATGAATCTTCTAAAGGCTTGTTAAAGTGATGCAGAGTGTGCGTGCCCAGCAACTGTTTTGAGTTGACTTAAAAAAGGAGGCTACATTTCTGTAGTTCCCTTTTTCCAGTTCCTAAAACTTCCCGGGTATTGATTTTTGCCACCAGGTAGAATCCATCTCAGTATACCTTCAGAACACTGGTACTTCTAGCTCTAACTTTATGTTGTCTTGAAAGAAGCTGTGTTTAGTATTCTTCCTTCACTGCACTTGAGACCCAAACAAGAAGATAGGAATGGGAGGTAGAAGTAGAACTGGAAATTCTGGCTAGCCACACAGCAGTGGGAGATAGATGGAATTAGTGCAGAGGTGAGGCCAAGAGACCGGTAAAAATTTTTCTGAATTTATCCCCTACCGAACCATAGTTATTTTGTGCTTCATTATAGTGTGTGTGTTCAGGACCTAATAACACACATTTCCACAGGCCGCAGGGAAATTCCATGGTTATCTGGAACTTTGGGTCTGTTTTCAAGAAGTAGCATTGGTTGGGGCTAAGATAGCAGAGGGGATGAGTTAGGAAAATGTCTGTGGTTGGTGGTTTGCTGAATGTTTTTGAAGATCCATGAGCTCCTTTCCCCTCCCTCCTCGTTTTTTCCTTCTCAGGTTATGAGCCAGGTTACTTATCACTTAGACTTTTTGAAGAGTAAGCATGGTAGAATATAAACACCTTTCCATAAATAATACAAATAATAGATTTCATTTGAGTGCTTTAACTGTGCGTCCTTTTTGGTGCTAAGCATGCGATATTATTATCTCCTATCACTCTTTGAACCATCCAGGACTCCTTATTTTACAAGTGAGGAAAGGGAGACTGAGAGGTCAGGGATCTAGCTCAAGGTCACACAGCTAGTGAGTTTAGATGTCACATCTGATCCCCAGTCACAGGTGGCCTGACACTGAAACCATGTTTTTGTTTTTTTTTTAAGATTTAAAAAAACTTATTTATTTATTTATTTAGAGAGCAGGAGTGGGAGAGGGGCAAAGGGAGAGGGAGGGAGAGAATCCCAAGCTGACTCCATGCCCATTGCAGAGCCTGATGTGATGTAGGGCTCGGCAGGGCTCGATTCCAGGACTCTGAAATCATAACCTGAGCTGAAACCAAGAGTCAGATGACGCATAAGCAACTGAGCCACCCAGGCATCCCTAAAGTCATGTTCTTAATCACAGCACTTGGATGGATGCTACAATCTGGTGGTTATAGGAAAAATTGGGAGATTTTGATTTCTAGGCTTGTACTATATTAGTGGTGAACGTAAGTTATGGTCTGTTTGAAGCTCCCTACAATGTGGCTCAATGGAAAGACCAACAGTGTAGGAGATGGAAGATTTGGAATCTGACCTCAGCTCAGACATCACTTAGAAATGTAAGCACAAATTGGTGCCAGATCTGACTTCTGGGGAAATAATTGACCCTCTTGGAGTCTTGGTTTTTCCTTCTGTAAGGTGGGTGCAATATTACACTGTCTGTAGGTCTCAGATTTGCTGTGAAGATCCAATGAAGTAATAGTCATGCACCGAAAATATTAAATGTTCTATACACATTAGGTGACATGACTTAGATTTGTTAGGTAACTATATGGATTTTTAAAAATTTAATTTATAGAATTCAGTACTTCAGCTAATATTTATGGAATGCCTCTCTGTGCCAGGCATTATACTAGATGTTGGTCATACATTGATGAAGAACTCCTGCTTTTTAAACAAAATTTTTAATAAATTTATATACCCTTCACCCATTTCTCCCACCCCACTCCCCTGTCTCTGGCAACCACCAATCTGTTCTCCGTATCTATTTTTTTCCCTTTATCTATTTTTATATAGATAGATAGATTCCATATATAAGAGAGATCATATAGTACTTGTCTTTCTCTGTCTGATTTATTTCACTTTAGCATATGCCCTTGTTGCAAATGGCAAGATTTCATTCTTTCTTAAGCCTGAATAATATTCTATTATTTTTTATTTATATCTATCTCACACTTTCTTTGTCCATTCATCCATCAGTGGACACTTAGGTTGTTGCTTTGTCTTGGCTATTGTAAATAATGCCGCAGTGAACATGAGGGTTCATATATATCTTTTCAAGTTAGTATTTTCATTTTCTTCAGGTAAATACCCCTAAGTAGAATAGTTCCATTTTTAATTTTTTGAGGAACCTCTGTACTGTTTTCCATAATAGCTGCACCAGTTGACATTCTCACCAGCAGTGACAGTTTCCTTTTCTCTACATTCTTGCCAACACTCGTTATTTTCTTGTCTTTTTTTTGTCCTTGTCTTTTTGATAATAGCCAGTCTAACAGGTGTAAGGTCACATCTCATTGTGGTTTTGATTTGCATTTTCCTGATGATGAGTGATACTAAGCATCTTTTCATATATCTGTTAGCCATCTGTATATCTTCTTTGGAGAAGTTTCACTTGATCATGGTATATGATCCTTTTAATATATTGTTGAATTTGGTTTGCAAGCATTTGTTGAGGTTTTTTGCATATATAGCCATCGGGGATATTAGCCTGTAATATTTATTTATTTATTTATCTATCCATCCATCTATCTATCTATCTTGTGGCATCCTTGTCTGGTTTTGGTATCAGGCTAATGCTGGACTCATGAGTTTGGAAAAGTTTCTTCCTCTTCTGTATTTTGCAAGAATTGAAGGATTGGTATTAATTTTTTTTTTTTTTTTTTTTTTTTTTGAATGGTAGAGTTTGCTAGTGAAGCTGTCTGGTCCTAGACTTGTTTTTTGGGAGATTTTAAATTACTGATTCAGTCTCCTTACTAGTAATTGGTGTCTTCAGATTTTTGAATTTCATTATGATTCAGTCTTGGTAAGTTGTGTGTTTCTAGGCATTTATTCATTTCTTCTAGGTTGTTCCATTTGTTAGTATAATTGTTCATAGTGGTCTCTTTATCTTTCGTATTTCTGTGGTGCCAGTTGTTGATGTCTCCTCTTTTGTTTGCAATTTTATTTGTGCCATCTGTCTTTTTTTACTTTGTGAGTCTGGCTAAAGGTTTGTCAATGTCGTTCATCTTTTCAAAGAACCAGTTCTTAGTTACTTTGATGTTTCCTATTGTCTTTTTAGTCTATTTCATTGATCTCTGCTCTCATCTCTGTTATTTTCTCCTTCTATGGATTGTGTTCCCCTGTGCATTAGATCCTGGCAGAGTCACAGAATGAAAGCTTTGTTTCTTAGGGAGGTGTAGTCCTGCTGGGGGACACTGATGTGCATTTGGGGGTTAGCAATGGAAGAATGCTGTGGGAATTTAGGACAGGGGAAGTTCGCTCTAAAATAGCATTGCCCAGGGAAAGCTTGATGAAATGCAGGGCATAGTGAAATAATTAGATTTTAAAGGATGTGGTATTCAGATGGAGCAAGAATAGTTTACTTGGTGGAAACTTACCTTTGCTTTTAAAAGGAAATCCAGCTAAGTACTTAGGGTGACCATATGCCTTCTAAAAAATGTCACATACGGGGGTGCCTGGGTGGCTCAGATGGTTAAGCATCTGCCTTTGGCTCAGGTCATGATCTGCAGGTCCTGGGATCAAGTCCCACGTTGGGCTCTTGCTCAGTGGAGAGTCTGCTTCTTCCTCTCCCTCTGCCTCTTCTCCTGCTTGTGCTCTCTCTGTCTCTCTCTCAAATAAATAAATAAAATATTTTTTAAATGTCACATATGGACTGTTGTGAGATAAGGTACTTGGAGGGACTTTGTCTGCCCTTAAGAGGATGGAGACGTTTTTCTGCTGTCTCATCTTCTCCAATAATGTTTGGCCTATCTTACCTTTCTCAGAATATAAACCCAAAAGGAGGGAATCTTCTCCGGAAATGTATAGATCAGCACTATCATCAGTCTTAGGTTGATTAGCATTCTGTTTTTCCCTCATTAATTGAACAGCAAAGAACAATAACTAATTTAGAATTTTAAAAAGAATACCAAATCTTATGGACAAAAAAAATGCATTGGTGGTTACAAGTACTCAGCTGAAATTAAAGGAGTTATCAGTCTTGCTTTGGGAAACAAGGTGACTAGCCAACTCGTTTCAGAAAAACTACCTCTCCCATTCCAGTGATTAGTTAATAAAATTATTCCTGACAGTGGCAGGCCAAGAAGCTCAGGCAGTTCTATATTTAGAGACAGAGAACCCATTGTCCAAAGATCTCAGAGATCTCAGAAGAGCCTCTGCAAACACACAGAAAGGATTTAGAACAATTTGCATAAATCTCCCTGTGGATAGCGACATGGCTCCGGTATTAGGGTGGTTCCAGGAACCCCTCCTTGGCTGTATCATGGGGTGACGCTGTGCTTGGTGAGAATTCAGTCTCATGACCGTTATTGCCAGCAGGATTGGGTGATGGGACACTGAATAAGCCCACTGTTTGGTTCCACATAAGGACTCTTTTGTGTTGGCCTGGGGTAGCCACATTCAAGTTTGTCTTGCTTTTTCTCCACTGATGTTTTTGGACTTTGTGGGCTGGGGAATTAAGCACAACACCTATTCTGAGCTAATCTGTCAAATTTTGTTCTCAAAAGGTAACCATAGCCCCTTGTATTTCTGGAATGTGGAGAATAATAGTCATACCTTTGGAGACTTCTGATTCTTAAAGTAAAAGTCGTGGAGAGGAGGAGACCTTGCTTGGCATGCCCAGATAGCTAGGCATTCATGCCTGTTCCTGGCAGAACTGTGGGAAGTAATTCCCTTGTTTATTAATATGATTTGCCTTGTTCACCAACTTCTTTAAGAACTGTGTTCTCTTGCATAGTTAACAAACAAGTTGTACTTCAATATTTAATATTCCTCTATGGGAGGGTATGGATCACTCTGGTGTGTAGTTTAAAAATGCCAGGTGGTTACAGATCTGTTTCAAGTTTTCTTTTTTCCACTTTTTGAAAAAAAAAGATATACATTAAATACCACATATTAAGAGCTTTACTGGTTTCTTGCGCAGACTGTTATCAATTCTAGAAGCCACATAAGAAGTCTGATTTAAAATCCAGGGAGTAGTTTATGCAATGGGGAAATTTGGTGCTTTAAGTACAAAAATGAAATCCACTAATTTTTAACCTAGAGTTTATTTTCTTTCAGTCTGCTAGCTTGATTTGTCAGCTTTGTTCTAATAATATAAACACTTTTATGTTTATTTGTAGGTGGTTTTAACCAAGAGAGCAGATCCAGCTGAGCTTAGAACAATATTTTTGAAGGTCAGTATAAAGGAATCTATTTTGTTTCTTGTTTGATTTGTGTGCTCGAACTTTTAACGATTGTTTTCAAACAGCTCTTTATTTCATTGTTATATATATCTATATAAAATCCCAAAAGGTATCTTTACTTAAGACTTATGAAAGAGATCCATTTCAATTATATCTGTTTTTTTGAAATGTGTCAGAAGCTTGCGGGTGATTGTGAGGACAGTATGGTTTACATTTTAATTTCTTTTCTCTCACTTGGTATCATACTGGAAAGGAGTTGCTGGGGGATTTAGTCTCACCACTCATTTACCTTTCCAGGATTCACCTGTGCGGTTTGATGATTGTACTTTTTCTCCTAAGAAGTTGGAAGCTTTTTGTTAACATCTCAGTAATCCTTCATCCATCCAGAGAGGACCGTCTTTGCCTCTCGTTGGTAGAAGCCCATCGTTCTTACCATCATCATCATTATTATCATTTTATTGCAACTGTGGTTCGTGGTGGAGGCCCAGTATGAGTAATAGTACATATCCGTTCACGACAGATACCATATATTTCCTTAGTTTCTTATATTTCCCCTCCTTGGTGACATTGGGCAGTGAATGAATGATACTCTAATAGAAGTCTACCTCAGGTCCCAAACATTGAATCACGTAATGTTGTTTTACCTGGATTAAAGTACTCGAAAAAGGAAAGGCCACTTTTGTAAAGATCATTTAAAAGGTATATATGTGGGCCTTTTCTAAACATGATAGAAAAGCAGCTGTGCTGTATGTAAAGAGGACCAAGGCTACAAGTGAGACACTTGACATTCTGCTGTGTACCAAACATATGGCCCAGAAAGTCGCTAAGTGAGCACTTTCCTCATGAAAATGTGGTACTGTTAAAAAATACTGAGAAATCAGAGAATTTGAATACTGATGGGATTATCTGATATCAAGGGATTGTTATTGATTGATTTTTTTAGTCTGGATGATGGTATTGTGATTACAGGAGCTATAAAGAGTCTTTCTGTTAGAGATACACGCTGAACTGTTTATAGATAAGATTATGGTGTCCGAGATTGGCTTTGAAACAATCCAGTTTCGGTGGGAGAGGGAAAATGAATGGTCGGCGTGATGATAATTTTTGAAATTGGTAAATGGAACATTGAGTTTCTTACCCTGTTCTCTCTACTTTGTGCATGTACGAACATCTCATGAGTTACAAAAATTTGTAAAGATTGAAAAAACTTGGGTGAAAGTGCCCAGCACCTGATACGCATTAGATAACTGATTCTGTAAGTGCTTGAAATTAAGTAATTCAAACATGAGAGACAGGCTTCAAAAGGAGATGATTAAAAATGTGAGCAGGTTTGGGGGGAGGAAAAGGGATCATTTGTAAGGAGGTTTGGATTATGTGTAAGAAAGCAGAATTCTTTGTAAATTTGGTTTTAGCCTGAAAGGACAACACAGTATACAGATTCTAAGGTGGAAAAAGATTGTAGGTCATGCAAGTCCAGAAAACAGAAATGCTTTGTTTCTTACCTGGACTAGTGTCTGTTACTGTGCATTTGGGGCCCACCATGATTGGGATGACGTGTGTATGCAGGAACCGTGGACATTTTTAGTGTGTATATTTAAGATCTATAGTATAAAACTTAAAAATTCTAGGAGACCATTTGCAGTGGGTTGCCAGAGACCCTAGAGAAATGGGTAAAAGCTCATTAACCTTAGCTGACAAACTCATACTCATTCTTTGAACTCAGGACCTCTCTATTACTTCTGTTTTCTAAACCAGCAGTAGTTGTGGGCATCCCTCTGACAGGAAATGGGAACAACCCTGAGCGTGTTAATAGATGGTACATCTTGGGTACCTCCTGGTCTTTGGCGTGATCCAGTGGAAAGGCTCCACCTGGTTAAAAGCTGCGTCCACACTTTGAGGCTACGTGGCAGCTCGTTAGGTTAAGATCCTACTTTGGAGTAACCTGTCTTTCCCAGCTACTCCCTTTAATAGGAGGCAAGTCTCTGCTGGAGACAAATCGGATTGGTCAGAGTTCTGGAGAGCCACCTGTGAGGTTTCTGTGTAAGTGAGCCTGAAGGCTGGGGTGGAATCTTTGGGAGCACATAGGGAAATGCTGTCTTCTCTTGCGGTGGCTAAGACTACGTGGCTTTTGACTGAGAGTGTGACTTAGAGTCCAAGGGAACGATGGGCCCAGGAAGGGGGGGACCGTCCATGAAGAAAACAGTGATCAGCAGTTTCTGGAAGGGATTGTGGATCTGGCAGAGGTTTGGGTGATCTCATCAGGCCTGGGCCGTGTCATACCAACACAAATCCACCTTGGCTCAGCATGTGGGGGATCTCTTGTTTACCATCTGCCAGAGATGGTGTTGTGGTGGGAGGAGAATAGGGATGAGGAGAATAGGGGTGAGGGATGGGGGGCTGTGACAGGCATGACTCCACTTTGGCCAGGCTTTCCCATTAAGTGTGGATCAGCAGTAAGCACTCTGCAAACCTGACTCCTTTGCTGATTTTCTGTGACTTTTTCCTGACTTTTCTTCCTGATAAATATCCCAACCTTGTGGCTGTTATATTATTTAGAGGGTTCTTCTGTAGCTTGGAGGAGGTGGACTTTTGGACCAGATGAGTTGATAGCAGGGGAGTTGGCCCCTGTGGAGGTCAGAGAGAGCCAGTGGAACTGACAGAGAGGAGGAAAGAGGGGTCCTGGAGGACTGAGGTGGACGCGATTCTGGCTTATTTTATCCTTGAGAAGAGTTACACTTTCTTCTTTTTTTTGTTGGGGGGGTTGCTTACTGTATGTGAAGTACAGTGTTAAGTGTTGGAGATATAAAGATGCATAAATCATGGCTTCTGCCTTTTACTAGCTCACTGTGTAAGTGTAAAAAAGCCATGATATGGTTGATAAGCATTATATGGTGTTAATTAGTAGGAAGATGATGTGGGGGTAATTACATCTTGCTAGCAAGGGTCATTGCAGTTACAGAGAGGTGGTGTTGTCGCAGCTGGGCTTGACAGAGTAGGTACTTATCAGCTGGAGAAGGTAGAGGGGGGCTGGGGGGCAGAGGAAGACCCTTCTGGGCAGAGGCAGCAGCAGGTGTGGAACAAAGGGCTGTAAGAGTGCCAGGCGGGGGGTGACCTGGAGCACAGGCTCTGGGGCAGTGCACTTGGGTGCCAGGCACTTGGTGGCTGGCATTCCTAGCCTGAGGCGGTTGAGTTTATTATGCAGCCTCTTCTGGTGATAAGTGGCGGCTAACGTTTGGTTTGGGTGTGGAAGTTGAAGTCCAGGTGTGGTCAGTTTTGTTTCTAACCTGAGTGTTGACGTGCGTTTTGGAGCAGGTGTACCGAGTGCTCCCAGTTCAAATAAAACACCGTGAAACTTCGCGGTGAGTGGGATGTGCAGAGGAGGTACAAGCAGCGACCATGTCTTCAAGGAGTTGAGCTTTTATACAGGAGACCACGTTTACAGGCACGCAGCAGGTGAGAAAGAATCTAGGTTCGCCTAGTGCCAGTGCGGTGAGAGCGAATGTGGAAGTTTGAGGTCCAGGTGTGGTCAGTTTTGTTTTGTGGCACGCAGGAAGCCGGGAGGCGGGAGCGTCCCTGTCTGTGGTGGGGAGTGGTCGGAGAAGGCTCCCTGGAGAGGGACCTGGGAGAGCCCCAGGGTGAGCGGGAACTGGAGAGTCAGGGAGGAGGGCAGCTGGGGAGTTCCGGGGGAGAGGGCCACATTCGAGGGAGGCTGGGAGGTGTTTGGGAGCGCACAGCCTCTCCAGGTTGAAGGAGTCTTGCTCCTTCACGTTATTTAAGTTCAGCTCTGTGCCTGGGAGTCTGCCAAGCCTTACAGGGTGTGCATGACAAAATTAGAAAGGTAATTGGGAGTTTGGCACGCCTGCTGAACAATAGGAAGCCACCGGAGTCATCCAGTGACACTGGCAGGGCGGGTGGAGATTTGGCTGGTACCTCCGGGCCATGAGTTAGGCAGCCTTGGGCGTAATCCTGGTTCGGGGCCCTGAAGACTTGGTTGGGATTGTGGCAGCAGGGGGACGGAGAATGGGGAAGGTTAGGGCATTTTGAAGGACTGCTCGATGGAAATGATCTTGTACACTGTATGAGAGGGTGCAGGGCATAAATACGACCCCTGGATAGATAGCCTGGGTTAGGGAGGCGCCTGTAATGAGAAGGGGGAAATCGAGAGGGAAACCGTTAGCTCAGGGGAGAGCAGAGGGGGTGATGTGTACTGTTTACGGGTGGAAGTAGCTGAATGCCTGTAGTGTAAGCTCTGGGAGATGAGAAACTGGGTAAAGGGACTAGACGAGGGGAGTAGGCCCTATGACAGTTCATAGTGATGATACATAGTGAATTACACTTGGATTTTTTATAATTACTCTGTCAACAAAACATATGTATTGAGAATTTTGTTAACAAAATTGGAAAAAGTTAATTTCTTTTTGAAAACTTTTAAAATGAGAAAATGGTTCATATTCATTGCCAAAAATTTAAAAAACAGAAGTATGTAAAGAAAAGTAACTTGTGATTCTGCTGTATAGATAGATAAAATCCATATCTGTATCTATGTATAAATATGTAAAATAGGTATTTTTATATACCTCTCTCTGTTTCTGTATCTCTTTGTATGTATATAAAATCTTTTTTCCTTAACAGGAGAAAAAATACTGTTTTATCCAGTTTTTCCCCTTCACCTAATACCTTAGGAAAACCTTTTCCTATAATTGAATGTATTTCTACAGTATTTTTATTGTCGTGTGCTATTCCTGTGTATGGCTGTTTTTACCATAATTTATCCAGCCACTTCCTATTATTGGATGCTTAGTTGTCTTTCCTGCTTTGCTAGTATAACAACACTGTACTGAATACTCTTGAACCTGCTTTTTTGCATCTATCCTGTATATGTTTAATCATATTAAAACTTAAAAAAAAATTTTAAGGGAGAGAGAGACTTTAGGTCACTTGTGAAATCTAGTCCCCAAAAAGGATTAAATACCATTTTAAAGATTTGGGAGCTGTGTGATCCACTCCCCTGGCGGAGACCCCTGCGGGCAGCAGAGCACCTTTGTCAGTACATTCTTATTACGATCTGTCTCTGTCCATTAATCGAAGGAACAACCTTTGTCATTTTTACTGTAATCACAAGGCAGACCACCCAGCCTTGGTAATGCGCTGGTTTTGCAAACTGAAGAAAACTCTGTTTTCCGTGTTCAGATTAATATGGTCTTACATTTATAAAATTACTTCATTATCACCTCTAAAAACTGGGGCAGAAAATATCTTGATTTTTTAAAAAATGTAAACTGTTGAGGTATAAATCAGGTGCACAGATCATAAATGTACGGCTTCATTAATGTTCACAAAGAGAGCTCACACCCATGTAACGAGCCCCCCAGAAGCCTCTGATGCCCCATCCAGTCAGGACCCAGCCCTCCTGAGGGGAACCAGTTGTCTGCTTTTCAGCTTTTTAAAAATGGAATCATAACACTATGTTTTCTTGTGTCTCATTTCTTTCACTCTTGGCTTAGTTGTTAAGATTCATCCCTGTTGCATGTGGTTGGTGTTTATTCTCTTTGCTGTGTTGTATTCCACAGTGTGATTGTACCACAGTAGTTCATCTATACATCCTACTGTGGGTTGATGTTTGAGTTATTTTCCATCTTTTTGCTATTGAAGATGATGCTACTGTGGATATTAAAATGCTAAAGGGTGTTTTTTAGTAAAAAAAAAAAAAAATATATATATATATATATATATATACACACACACACACTCTCTCACACGTTTCTCTACATGCGTTTCTGTTAGAGACCTACTTACGGTTGAAACTGTTATGTCTGTGGTTCCGCGCATGTTCAGTTAGAGGAGATACTGCCAAGCAGTGTTCTAAAGTGGTTCGAAAGTTTACTCTCATAACACCAGTGTATGAGAATTGCATTTGCTCTGTGTTTTTGCAAATACTTCTTTTTAATTGTCCTGTATATGGGTTAGAGGTATGGCGTCGTAATTTTATTTTGCACTTTCAGTGGAATTCTTTTTAGGGGGGATAGCAGCTCAACAATGATTCTGAAGGTTACTTGGGGGAAAAATCAAAGACTGATCATGGCCCAGAAAACTCCCAAGAGGGAAAGTAGCACAATAATTTTAAACTTCCCTTCATTTGACAGATGGGTATTGACCATGGTTCTCTGCCTGCCACCAGTCCAGGACCCTGAGGATGCTGCAGTGAGAACCACAGGAACAAACCCTGTCCAGACAGAGCTTTCTCTCTAGTTGTAGCAATTAAGGTGCATGCAATCTTGTAAGAGTAGACAGGTGAGTTGGCCAGGATTCCTGCTGCAGGGATGGCAAGAGTTGTCAGCACATCCTGGCATGCCTTCATGGAATTTGGGGGCAGCCCCAGAAGGGAGCCTCTACTTTAGGAAGCCATTCATTGCCAACTGATCAGAACTGGCGTTGAAGATGGACTTACTTCCAGGCTGTTCCCTGATCATGTGATAATTAGTGTGTGATACACATGCATCCTAAAGACAGGGGAAGGGAGAATGATTTCATCTGTACTCCTGGGACAGCCAAAAGATTAAGTGGGAAAAACTAAAGTAGGAGGATCCTTACCTCAAACCACATAAAAAATAAAGTACCAGTGTATTGAAACTTAAAAAAATGAACCTACTTAAAAGCTAAGAGAAAATATGGGTGAATACTAGTCTTGAGATGAGGAAGGCCTAGCTTCTAGACTTAGAAGTAAGTTATAGAAGAAATTGCAAAGGAGGAAGAAAAATCTACAGACTCAATTATCTACAAGTATCAAACTGGATAAATATTTACAACAAATCTGATAGACAAAGAGGGAAAAGGGCATGTTCACACACTGCTGGTGGGAGTGTAAATTGGTACAATCTTTTCTGGAGAGCAGCGTGATAATAAGTATCAAGAGCCTTCAAGTTCCTCTCCTTTGACTCAACAATTTCTCTTCCAGGAGTCTAGCCTTCAAAGATTGCAAGAGATTTGGATAATTGTTATATACAAGCTGGTTACCTTAGCTTTACTTAAAAATACCCCAAACTGGAAAATAACCTAACGTCTACTGGTGGGAGAAGAGTTAAATTGTGTTTTTAACTAAATTAATTACTCATTGCTGTAAGCAAACATATGTATGATTCTCAATCGTAGGATTGCTGTAATTAGCTGCGACATCTCCTTTGTACTTCGTGTCTTGTTTTGCCTCAGGAAAATCAAAATATAATTCTTCTACATTTCCAAAAAGCCAATTCAGTGCTAAGTGAAGAGTAGGGGGATTCTTGGACCATTTTGAGCTTCTTCCAAAAAAACGTTAAACGAAAATGGATCGTACAGAACATTTATAAGGTGCTTATTGTGTGTAGCGCGTTGTGCTAAGCATATTATGTGCTTATTCATGTATTTCTAGCATTGACCTTAAGAAGCAGGTGATGTTATCCCCGTTTTACAGGAGAGGAGCCAGAGGCCTGGGAAGCTTTACTTATGGGAGATCGTACAGGTGGTGAGAGGCAGAAACAGAGCTCAGCGCAGCCCAGGCCTGAGGGACTCCAGAGCTCGTTACTGAGTATCTAAGCAAAAGTTTGTCCTGCCTTGGAATTAAAATGTAGCAATAACAAGTGACTTTTAGAAACAGTTGTAATGGGACTTGACCCTGCGGCTGCAGAAGGAGTGGAGATGCTATGGTTGTACTTCCCTTTCCGGGTGCCCCATATCACGGTGGCCTCCAGTGTGGTTGCTGTCATCCAGCTCGCCTTGCTCTTCGTGCAGCTCTCAGAATTCACCTCCCCGCCCCCAATCACTGTCCTGTCCCCAGGATCAGCAGGTCCTCCCCTGAGGCATCAAGATACCGTATGATCCCGTGTTGTTTCTCAGCACCCTCCACGGCCCCTGGGACTCCACGGGACAGGCATGAGCAGCTTCCGGCTTCCCAGCTCTGGACTCTTATCACTAAAGGGGGGAGGAACGCTGTGAAAAAGCATCGAATGCACCTAATTCTCATTGACCATTTCCACTCTAGAATGGAGAGGACACTGACTGGAGCAGCCTTTCATATCTCCTTCCATAAAATCCCACTCGAAGCCATACAGTTAACAGTTTGCTTTCCAGCTTAGCCTGTTTGTCCTCCTTTCTTGCATTATTAGTGCCCTTGAAACAGAAATGGGGGCAAAGAATTAGGTTGTTTCCATCCATGATTTTTTAATTCTATTTTTTTTTTTAAAGCTGTATGTCCTTGCCAGAAACAAGATGTAATTTGTCTTCCCAAATTTCTGTAAACTAGGATTTCTCAATGTCAATACTGTTGACATTTGGGGTGGGTCACTCTGTTGTAGGGGGTTGTCCTGACCTCTCCCAACTAGATGCTGGTAGCATCCCGCCCCCTCAGGTTATGACAGTCAAATTTGTCATCAGACACTGTCAGATGTCCTCTGCGGGGAAACATAAAACAAATGGAGGAAGTGCAGAGCTAGAGAAACCTCGACCAGCCCTCCCCACCCTCCCGGAAAGGCAGGTAACATACAGAGAGGGCTGGGCCTCCTAGGTTGTGCTTGGCTGTTCGGGGGACATTGGTGTTTATAAGCTGGACAGTCAGGCTAAGCTGCGTCCAGTTGAGAACCACTGGTATAAACATAAAACTTGGTAGACTTAACATGTTTTTGTTTTTTCTATGAGGTATTTGGAAATAACTGTGCTTGAGAAGAGTGTATTATCATGTCTGATGTTTTATCCTTTGAATATTTTCTGCTTTTTCACATTGATCTCATGATTATATACTTTTGAGGGTAAAATATCTTTTCTCTTTTTTTTCTAAACAGTATGCAAGCGTTGAAAAAAATGGCGAGTTTTTCATGTCTCCCAATGACTTCGTCACTCGATATTTGAACATTTTTGGAGAAAGCCAGCCTAATCCAAAGACTGTGGAGCTTCTAAGTGGTGTAGTGGATCAGACCAAAGATGGGTATGTTTGTTTTTAATTATCTCACTTAATTTTTTTGTTTGAAATAGCTTTCTGTTGCTTTAAAGATTAGGAAGTCACTGAATACCTTTCCATCTCTCAAGAGCATTTTCTCTACCTATTATAATTAATTCATTATTAGGAATAAAACCTTTAACATTTCCTTCTTATCACAGTTGGGGATTCTATGTGTATTTTTTTTTTTTTTAAGATTTTACTTAGGGAGAAGAGAGAGCATGCTTAAGTGGGGGGGAGAGCCAGAGCAAGGGGGAAGGAGAGAATTTCAAGCAGACTCTGCACTGAGCACAGAGCCCTATGTGGGACTCAGTCTCACATCCCTGAGATCATCACCTGAGCCAGAATCAGGAGTCGGATGCATAATTGACTGAGCCACCCAGACACCCCTGTGTGTGTATTTTTTGACAGTGAAGAACTGCTTATAGTTTTAGAGACTTAACTGTAGCTGATGAATGATGTGAGATCTACTAGAATGTTTGTACATATATTGGTATTTTTCAAGGGAACTGTAAAAATTGTGAGTAAATGTAAAATATAGCTCTATGAACATAACTTTTCTATGATCTTTCCCTCTGCTCAAATAACTTTTGAAATCTTCCATACGATTAAATAGTATGACTAACAGACAGAATAATATGATGATTCCAAATCACTAAGAACGCATTCTGCCCAAGCTGGAAGAGACAGATACTTTGCAAAATGCCTTTGGATTTCTTTTCCCCTACCAGTGTTGTCACATTTTAACAATGAGTTTTTCCTAAGCTGTTTAAGATTACAATTGGCTTTTACCATTAAGTGTGGAATTTTAGGCCCCAAACTCTTGGTAATAGAAATACCAGTGTCCCCTAATAGCCAAGTACAACATCCAAGAACTGGCCTTCTCTGTATTAACTGTGGTAGACCTAGCCGCCTACCCTTCCTGAAAGCACCCCCTTCCATAGATAGCAGTGACCTGCTCTTCCAGAGTGGCGTTCTCTAGCTCTGGGCCTTCTCTGTCACCTGTCTGATTTTTCCCACATGTACCAGTAAAAGATTCAACTATAGTAAAATTTGTTGATGTACTGCAAATGCTTTCAGTTTTTACCAGCACTTCCCTTTTCCTATTAATGCACCTGTGGTCCCATCTGGCATGGAAGTAATGTCCTTTAAAATGAAGGGAGAGGGACGGATATTGGCAGTGATACTTACAGTAATATCCTGAAGAGTTGCTGGGTTATGCCCTCTCTGTTTATTGCGGTGGAGGTTATTTGGGTTACTTTTATTTTCTACCTCCACCCCAACACAGCATTCTTTGCTTGATGGGAAAGTGTGTGTAATGTATGAGCAGGCCGTCATTCCCTCACAGGGCCTCTCCGAGGTGGTGCGTGGAGAGGCTGACATACATTTCACACTAACCCATCAAAGCAAAAGCTAGATAGTACATAGATTTGTTCCAGCAGATGTATTTTTGTGGGGAAAATTTGGTTGCTTTCACACACCTTGTGTTCATGATTCACAGGAAGTGTGACCAAGCTCACATGCAACAAGAATGATTTGATTCAAGGTTTAAGGTCAATTTTTTTTCTTACTTGATAGTTTAAAAATTCTTGGGACACCTGGGTGGCTCAGTGGGTTAAGCGTCTCCCTTCAGCTCAGGTCACGATCCCTGGGATTGAGTCCCGCATCGGGCTCCCTGCTCAGCGCAGTCTTCTTCTCCCTCTGCCTGCTGCTCTCCCTGCTTGTGCTCTCTCTCTGAGAAGTAAATACAGTCTTTAAAAAAAAAATTCTTTAAATTACAGAAACATTGAAAGAATATAATGAATACCTACTATATACTCTGCACCTAGACTGACTAATTGTCAACACATTTGTCACCTTTGTCTTCTCTTTTTATACACACATGCTTTCTACATACAAATATATGTATACACATCATTTTCTTTTTTGGCTGAACCATTTAATTATAAAGTGTAGATGTTATGATAGTTTAGCATTTATCTTCTAAGAATAAGAACATTCTCCTATGTAACCACCATGCCATTATCTTCCTTAGGAGAATCAACAGTGGTGTGAAATATCTTCTAATTTTCCAGTCTGTATTCCAATTTACTGGGTCTTTCTTTATGCCCCCAACCTCAAATGGCTCTTTACTGGTTTTTGTTTTTTTGTTTTTTGCTTTTAAATCTGGGATCCAGTCAAGGTTGTTGTATTACATTTGGTCATTATATCTCTTTTAATCTAGAACAGACTTTTTTTCACAATACTGACTTTTAAAACCTGGGCCAGTTATTTTATTGAAAGTCCCATGTTCTGGACTCATCCGGTTGCTTCTTCAGGCCTGGATTCATTTGAGTTTTTGGTGCAGGGTAGGAAGGATTCTGTACTCCCTATTGTACCTCCTCAGGAGGCATGTTGTCACAGCATTGGTGATGGGGAGTTGGATCACTTGGTTAAGGTGGCGTCCCCCAGATTGAACAGACACAGATCATTTTTGTTTGTAATTAGTAAATAGATACTGAGAGTGTGTGCATATCCTGTTTCCCAGTGACTCTTCATCCACTACTGTTCGCATCCATGATGATCCTTTCCTGAATTAGTTATTATGTTGTGGTTTGAAAAGTGGTGATTTTTTTTTTTCTTCCTTCCTTCCTTTTCTTTTCTTTCTTTTTTTTTTTTTAAGATTTTATTTATTTATTTGAGAGCGAGAGAACACAGGAGCGGGGGGAAGGGCAGAAGCAGAGGGAGAAGCAGACTCCCCTGCTCAGCAGGGAACCCGATGCGGGGCTCCATCCTGGGACTCGAGCCAAAGGCAGACGCTTAACCGACTGAGGCACCCAGGCCCCCTGGGTGATTTTTCAAATTATGTCATTTCTCCTGTATTTATTGTCTAGCATTCTTTGTTAAGGAAAAGCTTTCTCCCCTCCACCCTGTTTTCTTTCTCTCTTTATATCAGTATAAAGTCATGGAAGTTTTTACTTTAAGTTCAGTGCATTATAATCTATTACTGTTATTCTTGTTATAATCTATTACTGTTATTCTTGTTATAATCTATTACTGTTATTCTTGTGGATGCTCAGCTTGTCCCACTGTGGGCGGGGGAGTCCCTTCAGCCTAACTCCTGTGCCCTCCGCCTGTGAGGGCTCCTTGCTTCAGGAGAGTAAGGTGTTCCAGGCTCACTCTGGGTATTTCCTACCTCCAACCTGGAAGTCACTCTTCTCTTCCAGAAGTCCTTGTTCTTTTAGGTTGGGAATGGTGCTTAGAAACAGCTGGGCACTGGCTTATCACTACTCGGTTGTTACTACTTCTTTGGCTTCTCAGTGGAAAGAACGGAGAATTGTACTTAATAAATCCAAAATTCAAAAATGACATTTCCTATTTAAATTTAACACGACAGGAATTTTTCCTAACATTTGATCTCTTTCTCTTGGTGAACATTTTGGTTCCTTATTAAATTAATATATTTATGGGCATTAACTTGTATAATCGTTATACCTTCTAATGTTTTTTTTTTTTCCCCCATTAACATAGATGCTTTTCCTATTTATTTTTACAGGTACTCTCCAAAAATAATAGCCTCTGATCCATTAGATAACGTACTATAACATATGTTGTACACACATAACATTAACAGATATATTTTTTCAAAAGCTTATGACAAATCTGAAATGCTGGCTCTGCTTTCCTGGTGGTGCAGATGAGCTAGCGGGGGCTGTCGCTGATCAAGCTGTTTGCTACCAAGCCTGGCTGGCTCCAGAGACCGTGTGGCCTTTCCACTGTTTCAGACTGCCTTTTCTCTCATAAGCTTGTCATCCTCTTTAACTTGACATTTTCTTTCCGATTTTGTATTATCTTAAATCTCAGTATTTCACTGTGACAGAGAAAATCTTAGATGGCCTCAATCTGTTGCCCTATGACTTTTTCTCCCTTCGGTTGCAAAAACCTCAGTTTCGAAAGGGAAAATAACCACCCATAATCTTTTCATCTCGACACGATTATTTAGAATTTTTTCAGTGTCTCTTGTGATTTGTTAACCTATATCAGTGTTTTCCATAATCTGAATGTATTTTAATTGCAGTTCTTTTATGATCTTTTAGACTGGATCAGCCGATTCTCATATTTCCATATGCGGTTCATATTAACAATGATAAATAGCTTCATCATTTTTCATGAAATTATGTACTGTACTTTATGAAATTGTGCCCTTCTAGAGTTATTTCAGCTTTTGTTTCTAGTTTTCCTTTTGTTTAATTAATTCCCTTGAAAGAACTTAGAGGCATTCCTCGATGCAAGGGTAGAAATATTTTAAGTCTCACCATATGTATTATAATTCTTTCCAAAAGCACGGAGTAAATTGAAGAACTTGTCTAAGCTATTTAGGCTTTCTGAGCTAGTATCACAGCGCTGGTGTTTGAGCCGAGACCTGCCTAAGACCCAAGCCTGTTCAGATGTTCGTGTGCCATTTTCCCACAGCTTCACCCCGACATGCAGCTCCTCAGTATTTACATCATAAATAGGTGTAACCGTCCGTCTGTTCTCAATGTAAAACTGCGAATGCCTTCATTTCCCCTCCCTTTCCCTTTCTTTGGAAGCATAGCATTTATCAAGCTCACAAGTCACAAATCATCTTCCCAAATCAACTACTGTTCCTTGAAAAAATTACACGGTTTACATGGCGAAGCCACTTGTCACCACTGGAAGCACAACACCTACACCAGACAAAGGGAAAGCACCGGTGTGGGCTCCGTTTGTCTCTCCAGGCTCTTTCCACATCGCTTGGCTGGCCAGAGGGATTTTAGTACATAAGCTTATTAAAATTTGAAAAACTATTTGCAGATTGGTAACTTTAGGATTTAAATATAGTGGCAGCTGTGCTGACCCAGATGTCAGGGTGAATTGCAATAGTTAGGTAGATACTGGCCCACGAGCTGTGGTTTCTTGAGTGTGTAGACCAGGTCCTGCATATTTGCAGATCTCCAGTGTCTAGTCCAATATCTGGTCTCTGTTTCACAGCAATTTGTTGACTAAATACAGGTAAATCTACTAATGAGAGCCCAGGTGTATTGAGGAATGGAAGTTCTAGTTCAGTTTCTAGGTTACTCACTGTTGTAGCTGAATAATGTCTATCCGAAGATACCAAGTCATAATCCCTCGACTTTGGAAACGTGACCCTAGTAGGAAAAAGCATGTTTGTAGATGTGATTAAATCAAGGATCTCGAAATGAAGAAATTACTCTGGCTTATCCATGCCTTAAATGCTGTAAGTGTCCTTACGAGAAGTAGAGAGAGATGTGACACAGACACCGGGGCCACCAGAGGCTGGAAGACGTGAAGGAGGCTCCTCCCCTAAAGAATCTCCCTTTGGAGGGAGTGTGACCCTGCTGCCACCTTGGGTCTGGAACGCTGGTCCCCAGAACTGTGATGGAACAAATTTCCGTTGTGTTCAGCAGCCTAGTTCGTGGTAGTCTGTTCAGCAGCTCCAGGACACTCCTACACTCACATACCTGTTTTCTCTGTGGTTTAGAAAGCCTGTAGTCGCAACTGGTCTGATAGTGAACAGCCTTTTTTCCGCTAGTAACTTTTGGCCAGATGCTGACATTTTCCAGACAGAGACCCCTGCCGCAGCCTGTCTCTGGGAGGGCATAGCCCCTTTCTGAAGGCTGCACTTCTGTGTGGGGTTGGGCTGAACTCTAGGCGTGGAAGTTAAATTCCTGTGCACTGTGTGAACTTAACAGATGGGGATTCTGTTTTTTCTGGAGCGCTCTTGATTCTGATTCAGTGTTTCATTGGGTGGTGACTTGGTCAGACTTCCGTTCTGTGAGCTGCTCGCTCATTTTCTGAAATGCAGAGGCTGGCATGTCAGGAGCATGGGAAGTGCAGGACACAGTGATGGGAGAGGCAGGCCGTGGCTGACTATGTACGAACTTGTACTTCGTGTTAAGGATTGGGGATCTTTATTCTAAGAGCACTGGAGAGCCATCAAAGGATAATTTGAGTCCGGCTGTTGACACAATTTGCCTGTGTTATAGCCTACTCAGAGTCTTTGATTTCACCTTTCCCCACCCCTCTTCTTTTTTTTTTTTTTTTTTTTTTTTTTTTTTTCCCCACCCCTCTTCTAATTGCCTGTTGTGTTTAGATTTCCTCAAATTGTGCTGTTTTAATAGATTTAATAATGAGTTTAATCAATTTGTGAAGTTCCTTGAGAGAGTTGAGAAGAAACTTTGAGTGCTCAGTCCTGGAAACTTTCTGTTTGGTGGGCCTCGTGGGTAAGGAGAGCTAATGTTGCAGCATTCGAGAATGAGGAGGGGAAGGGGGGGAGGGAGACAGAGGGTCTCTAGGACCTTCTGTTCTAGAGGCCAGACCCTCTTACCTTAGCCAGACAGTATGAATTCTCTGCTTGATGTTGGGTTTATTTGTATGATTTTTGATGTGTGTTTTAGATTTATCATCATCATGTTTTTAAAATAGGAATGAAGCTTTCTTTGTATATCACCCAAGGGTGATTTTTATACATTATTCACACAGCTATGTACCAAGAGCAAGTAAAAATAAATTTTGTGTATGTCCTTTTGAGGTTTGCAAGCATGTTTCTCTTTGTTATTTAATATTAAGGGATATCTCACTAGAGAGAGCTGGGTTCAAGAGCTGTTTTCCCTAGTACTTGAACTTCTTACCTGGGAAGACTAAGTGGGGCCTGAATAAGCTGGAGGTTTTGGGTGCCTGGCCTCTTGAGCTAAGGGTGCTCACTGCTGGGTACAGCCTGACTCCTGTCTTTGCGTGGGCTGGGTCCTGGCTGGCTCTGGCCTCTCATCAGTTTGCTGAGATCACGTATGACTTTAACACATACACATTTTCCATCTTAGGCATAGAAGTTCTTTGCGGTCCGCACAAAAACAGAAGTTGGCTCTTCTTTTGAAAAAAGGACTATCAGAAACCCTGATTTCTTAATGAGCTGACATGTCTATTTTACCACCACAGCCCCACTTTATTGTATTACAATGATAGCTCTGTAATCAACACATAATTCCTTTCTCTTCAGAGGACAGAGTCCTGGGCCTTTTCTCATTTTTGAGGCAGGAGGAATAAGGGTGTCAAAGAAGAAACAATAAAAAAGAAATCCAGGGCTTTAAAATGTGTGGCTGTATAAATCGAGTGTGTTCTCTGCCTTTCCCATGTTCGCTCTTAATCTGAGGGAAGGAAAAGTATGGCCTGTAAATATTTCACAAGGTGAAGGAGGATATAATAATGTTGTTGATGATAACATCATTTTTATATACCTGTTTTCACTTTGTGAGGCTGTTGCGATGAGATCCAGGCCTTGGCCACATGCTGGGAGTTAATGAGGTTTACAATTGGCAATGCTTAAAGAGTATTAGGGTAATGTATTTAAATATCAGCACTTCCCAGTCTGAAATGCTCATCATCTGTCAAATATAATCCCGAATCAATAAGAGGAGGTCTTTCAGTTTGCTAATGAGGACCGTTTTCTTCATGCTAGGGTGGACACAGAGTTCAGATAAACACCTGAAATTCATAAACTGTAGAATTAAGCAAAGGCATCTCTTTCATTAAAAAAAACTTGGTAATAATCAACAGCAGTCACCTGAGAAGCTTAAATTTTCTTCTTAGTCATCAGACTCCCAAATTAATCTACCAAAACAAAAAGCCTCATTAGCAGCTCTCATTGAATCAGTGTTATTTTTTCTTTCTCTCAAGGTGTCTGATTAACCCCCTTTCTTTTTGCATTTCTCACTTTGTGTTAATATTTGATGTCTGAAATCATAGGGGGGTGCGTGCAATGTGGTGGCTAGACACTGTCTGCAAGGAGCAAATTAAAAAGAATTCTTAAAAAGGTTTGTATTATGTCTCTGGTATATTAGAAAACCTTTAGGAATGTCAGGTGCCTGGGTTTATTTTTCTTTTTAATTCGGGAAAGGGTTGATTAATGACTGGGTGTTGATTTCACTTCTCATTCATATGTAGGGACAGCCCTCCTCCTCTTCCCCCTTCTTCTGCTACATATGAAATACAGGCCCTCTTTTGGAGAGTGTTGCTGTCAAGGGAAGGTGAGAAATGGGGCCAGAGCTGGAGGGGGAGGGGAGGTGAAAGGAGGGTTGTGGATAGATGACAGCATAATGTAAGCTGACGGTAAGGACTGTAGAGAGCAGAGTTCTGACACGTAGGAGAGAGAAGGAGGAAATTCTAGCTCGTTGTCTGAGAAGGAGGTAGGTTCTTTTGAGAACTGGGTGAGTTCATCTAGAACAGCTGTTCTCAAGTGTGGTCCCTGGGCCCCTGGGAGTCTCTGGAAACCTTTTCAAGGAATCTGAGGTCAGAACTGTTTACTTAATAATACTAAGATTCACATCTACCTTTTTCACCGTGTTGTCTTTGACCGGATGCTTCTGAAAGCAGGCGGGGGGCGGGGAGTGAGGCGTCAAACGTATGGTGCCTGAGCTGCGGTGAAGGAGTGCCACCAACCCAAACAAGACGGGTGAGCAGTCACGCTCTTCACTACCACACGTTCACGGTGCCAGAAGTGACGAGGATGTCAGGCCCACTTCAGAGTGTCCTTGAAGTAAGCGGTAAAAAATCACTGATTTTTATTAAATCTCACCCTTGAGTACACATAATTTGAAAATTCTGGGTGACTAACTGGGAAATTAGCATAAAGAGTTGCTGCTGGTTATTGTCACGTGGCTGGTTGAGGAGAAGGACTTTGAGCTGCTCATTTGAGTTGCCAGCTGAGCTAGTCATTTTTTTCATAGAACACTTTTTGAGAGAATTAAAATTTTCATGTGACAGCTTCCCAATACTTAGATTTTTCTGATGTAATTAGTGGGGGTATTAATGATTGTGAGTTTATAATATAGTGTAATGAAATGTGCCACCATTTGGAAGAGCGGCATAACTTTGGGAAAGGTGTTTTCCCGTTGTCCAGTACAGGGTGTTTCAAACTCATGCGTGAGTAAGAGATCTAGTCCCAGTGCAGGACAGACCCACGGAGTTTACTGTCACAGAGTGGGGGCAGTTTCAGAGTCCACACTGTAACTAATCTCTGAGGAACAATCACTTGTTGGGATTTGGTGTTCTACTGTGGAGTAGCTCGGTTACCTGAAAAGGCTGTTAAAATACGCCTTCTTTTTCTATGAATCTGCATGAGGCGGAAATCCTTCATATCCCTCCAACAAAACAACCTATTATAGCAGATTGAATGCAGCTGTCTTCCATTACGTCAGACATTTAAGAGATTTGCAATGACTTAAAATGCTTTTTTTCTCACTACATTTCCTATTTTAGAGAATAGTTATTTTTCATACAGATATGCTACTTATATTGCCATGTAATAGGTTTATTCACTTGTAAATGAATTACTAAATACTTTAAAAGTATATCTGTTTTAATTTCCAGTATAGTAATTATACATATAACCCATGTAAATAAAACTCTTTGAAATCTTCAGTATTTCATAAGAATGTGAAGGGGTCCTAAGATCTCAAAACCCTAAGAAACGCTGAGCTAGAAAAATGGAAGGGTAGTTAGAGTGTAGGGCAGAGATGTTGTGTAGATGTGATGGTGGGATTTGGGGAAAGTTGTCCTCTGGTTTCCTTGGTTCTGCTCTGGAAAATAGATGGGAAGCAGGATGTGGGTTGAGGTCCTGGCAGTTTGAGGAGAAAGGAGAGGATACTACACAGTTACCTAGAAGTGGGAGTGTGAAATGACCCCTGGCAGGACCCACTTGAGGGCCCACTTGAGGGCCCACCTGAGGGTTTGTGGTCACAGACTTCATAGTGAGACCAGTTAGTGTGCCTGAGTGTTTTCCAGAGTTTAGCTGCTTAGCTCCCGGCATTATTCCATGACAAACATAAGCAGGGCTAAGGGCTTGACCACTGAATCCTCCAGAGTAGGAGAGGTGCCAGGAGAGTGAGGGGTATGCAGGGGAGTGATTAGAATGATTGCCTGTAGATTGAATCTGGGTAAGGGGCAAAGAGAGGACAGTGGCGTGGGAGACAATGAGAGGGTGGTAGGTTTATTGAATTGTTATATTTGAGTGTGGTTGAAGATTGTTTAGAGTATAAGAGGGAGGAAGAGCAGGACGATTAGGAGATGGTGGCTCAAATGTGAGATACATGACATGGAGAATAAGGAAGTTTTGCAGTTATTGGTAATGGCAGATGTCTGGACTCTGACTGTGGGTGTGAATGTCTGAGGAAGGGTGGGAAAAGGATCACTGGAAGAGAGGAGGAGCTCAAGTGTTTGGGAGGTCAGGGTGTTTTGTGTGTTTGTGTGTGTGGTTAAGATTTTATTTGAGAGAGAGTGCACACGTATGTGCACCTGAATGGGGGAGGGGCAGAAGGAGAGGGAGAGAGTCCCAAGTAGAGTCTGTGCTGAGTGTGGAGCCTGATGCAGGGCTCATTCTCATGACCCTGAGGTCATGACCCGAGCAGAAACCAAGAGTTGGATGCTCAACCAGTTAAGCCACGTAGGCGCCCCAGGTCTAGGTGTTTGAAGGCTCAGTGTTGAAGTGTTAGGACGTGGAGCTAAGCTATGGTTGGGGGTATGAATCAGGGGTCATTGGGTGATAGAAACCAGGAAGGTTGCTGTGTGGTGTAGTCAGGTGGTATAAGTATTTCAGCGGGAGTGGAGTAAGGAAGGAAGGGTTGAGGGATGGTCTGGAAGAGGTGATGAGGAAGGAGTATACCTGTCCTATTTAGAAGCCCGGTCCACCTAGGAAGGCAGGAAAAAGCCCATCCGTACTCAAGAGGGGGCTGCAGAGGAAGCACTGCCCTCAAGGAAGAGCGGGCCGTTGGTTAGAACAATAAGGCAAAGGAATATTTAGAGGATTTCTCTGAAAGGGATCCCTTTAGAGAGGGGATTGAGCAAGATTTTGCTCATTATGTCTTACAGAAGGCACAGCAGAAGGGATTTTGAGAGATGGCACAGAATAAGGAAAGTCCAGAGTCCTGGGGATTAGATGTGGGAGAGGGGGTGGGTGGGGAGAGGCGATGAACAGGAAATGTGGGGCTGCCGGTGGAGGTTGACATGCACAGGATAAAGGGCATGATGAGATTAGTCCTGGTGCACTCTAGATCATGCGTCCTGGGATATGGGGATCTTGCAGAGTGGTAAGAATGCCTGGAGAGGAGCAATTGTACTACCTGAAAAACTTTCAAAGCAAAAATATCCTGTGGGATTGGAGCTCTGTTGATAGTTCCTCCTAGATGGTTAGACCAAAGACTGTAGGAAGCAAATAGTTACTGAGTACATGTATGGTTCCAGGTGTGGTGCTAAAGTTTCCATCCAGTTTCTTATTTAATCTTCATAACAACTCTTTAAAACAGGTGCTTTGCCCCCCTACTTGTAAAGGGAGGTATAGAATCAGAATTTAACTGGTTTGCCCAAAGTAACACAGTGAGTTGCTGGAACTAGAATTTGGACCCAGTTCTTTTGGGCTTGTACCCAATCTGTTCTTCCATGGGACTTTCCACACATAGAGTAGACTATTGAAGGTGGAGCTTTGCATGAGAACTCTGCCTGTGCCCTTGCTTACAAGTTCTGATGCTCTTTGCAAGATTCTTAGCCTCCAAGACTCATTCTTTGGCCAACATAAGGTAGGCCTAAATTCTCCATGAGCACTCCTCCAACTGTCATCCACACCCACAGACATAGGAAAAACTGTCCTCACATTCCTCTCATCCATTTTTTTCTAAGCCAGGGATAGTTTTTGGATTATTCTCCCCCTTTCACTATTCTTAGGCTCAGACTTGAGGTCCCACTGTATACCATATTTTCAGAATTCTTGTTTTTCTTTCCTGGGCCAAATGAAAATACCAGCCCCCTCTTTCACATTCTTCCCAGCATGCGGAGGTGCTCAGATAATGAAAGAACAAAACAGGTGCCCTCCCATTTTCTTTGTTTGGATGTCTAGTCTTAGTTTACTCTGGCCTAGAGGTGTTTAAAACTCACATCTAAAATGTTAAAGGCGAAGAAATCGAGGATAAGCCCTGTTTCCTGGCTGCCTGAAGATCTGTTTCTCTACCAATGACAGGGTCATAGGAGTGGGGTGTGGCAGTTGCTGGAATTAAAACAGTCTTATACTCAAGCTGTGAGGGCTTCCTGAAGTGAATTGTGAGGAGATTTGGTGCCTGTTAACTTTCCCATTGATGGTGGCATAATTGTCAGTGTGTCACTTTGTAGTAAGGAGAGTGAGAGTCTCCGACCTTAATGAAGGTTTCTGAGGGTAAGGCTTCCATCGCAATCTGATGGAAAGGTTTTGGGATTTTCAGTCTAGAAGAGCAAGAGATGAAAGAAGATGACGCTTGAACCTGCATAGAAATTGTAAAGTAACTTAGTCTCTGTAATAAAGGATATATGGTACAGTAAAGTGACCAGATGTTTCAGACCCGAGAGAACCTAATCCTTGAAAAATCTAGGTTAATTTCAGATTTTTAAATCCATTTAACAAATATTTATTGACAGTAGCTATGTGTCAGGCACTGTTCTAAACAAAAGGGTAAACAGTGTGCCCTTCTGTAGCAAATAGCGTGCACGAATAGATGTAGAGACGCAGAGTCAGGCGGCTGCACCTGTTAGAGCGAGGGAAGGAAGTGGTGAGTGGCCGTGTGCTCTGGGGCGCCGTGGTGCAGAGGGTGGCCAGGGAAGGCCTCTGCAAAGTGACATGTGGGCAGAGATTGCAGTAAGAGTGAGCCAGGTGAGAATCTGTGAGTTGAGCTTTCTAGGTAGAGGGAATAACAGATGCACACAAGATAGGAAAGCGCTTGACACGTTTGGGAAGTAGCAAGGAGACAGACTGGCGAGGAGCAGGAAGGGTATCCAGGACCAGATTGTGTAGCTCTTAGACAGTTTTATTCCAAGTGTAGGAGAGCTCATTGGAGAGTTTGGAGCGTGGGACTGACATGATGTGAGTTAACTTCTGACAGGATCTCTCTAGCTGATTTGTAGAGAACAGAATGAACTGGGCAAGAGTGGAAGAAGGCAGAAGATGGCAGGATTAGAGGGCGCGTTGTGGAGACAGTTATAAGTGGTTGAATTTGGGGTTTTCTTGCCAGATTGGCTCTGAGATGGGAAAGGGCAAGTTAAGCAACTGAGGGAGTCCTGCGGGAGGGATAGGTTTGGAAGCAAAAGCAGGAGTTCTGTAGGACATGTTAATATTGACTTGCCCATTGCACATGCTACTAGAGAGCTCAGCGGTTAGATGTTTGCGTCTGGATTTCAGGGGGGAGGTCAGCTTAAAAGTAGAAGCCAGACTCCTTGATCTGAGACTGTTTTCAGCATAAGCAGCTGGTGGTGTAATAACTTCCGAGGGTTCGGGGAACTGGGGGTTATTTTTGTGGGAATGGGGGCATTTATTATATTGAGTATTATAAACTCTTAGAATGCTTTTTAAGTTAATATTTGGCATGTTTTAATCAATTGTATTTATCTCATTTTGGCCAGTGGGGGCCCATTTACATTTTCTCCTTAGCGATCCAGTAGTGTTTGATAGCTTACTTGCTTTCTGGCACAGTAGGACATTGTTTTGTGTATTTCCTGCTCCAGACCTAGAATCACCTACTCTTCATGGAGTCTTTATTCTTTTTAATGGGCAGTTGTATTTAGAGACCACAGTCTAGGTATTAGGTGTGCTTCTTTTGTGTTCCCATTCCTTTGGGTCTTTCCAGCGGCTACTTGGGGGAAAAGTTTTCAATTTCTATGGGATTTCTGACTCAAAGTTGAACAATTGACAAAATTAGATTCAAAGTATTTTTATTTCTTTGCTTTTTCTATCATCTCTTTACTCGTTCATTGAAAAATCTTCGTTACCAGCAGCATTCCTGTAATTACATATTTGCAATATGTAGGTTGTATTCAAAACAATAACACCAGTATTGCTGCTAATGGTTAGATACTGAATGAAGTTTCAGATTTCTTTTCAGCTCTTTTTGTGCTTCGAATGTATCCCACTAAAGACTTACAGTGAAAAGACTGTGTTCTAAAGTTATTTGAAACAATTCATTTCTCTGTGTGGTTTTGCCACCAACTTGATATATGGTTAGGTTCATTCGTTTCAGTTTGTTTTCAATTTTTAGGGATTGCTTTTTTTCTTTTAGATTTAATTTAATTCTTGAATATGTAAAACATATGTTGCCCAAGTCAAAGGTATATTAACAGAAGCAAGGTATACTCAGAAATGTGACTTAACATGTCTCCCTCCTTCACCCTGTCTCCTCTCTCCCCTTAGAGGTCACTCTTCTTTCATTTAGTTCTTGGCTTCTTCCACATGGTGTTCCTCCCCCAGGTATAAGTAAATTGGTGTTCATTTTTCTGGCCCGATCATACCTATGAGAGATAAAATATAGTGAGTGCATATGTGCATGTGTGTGGTGGGTCAGGGTTCTCCGGAGAAATATATATATATATATCTCCTATTGGTTGTGTTTCTCTGGAGAACTCTAGTATAAATTATGTATATTGGGGTGGGGAGAGGGAGCCGAGAGGGAGAGATTTTTTTTTTTATAAGGAATTGGCTCATGTGATTCTGAAGTTGAGAATGCAAGCTGCAGACCCAGGAAGGTCAGTGGTGTGGTTCACTCTGGAGCCAAAGGCCTGAGAACCAGGGGAGCCAATGGTGTGAGTCCCAGTTTGAGGGCAAGAGAAGATGGACATCCCAGCTCAGTCAGGCAGGCAGAGAGCAAATTCTTTTTCTACCATTTCTTCTATTTAGGCCCTCGGCAGATTGGATGATGCCCACCCACATTGGGGAGGGTTTGGCTCAGTTCAGCCATTTAAATGCTAATCTCACCCAGAAACACCCTCACAGACACACCCAGAAATAATGTTTAATCTGGACATGTTTAATAATGTTTAACCCCAGATCCCAGTCAAGTTGACACATTAAATTAATCATCACAACATATGTGTAAGATTAGTCTCTAGGACACGCATACGCTTGCTTTTGTCACATAGCCATATATCCTAAAGATCACTCTAAATATATAAAGAAATCACCCTCGTTCCTTTTTATGGATACTTAGGATAAGAATATACATTTTTAATTATTTCCCCAGTTTCTTCTAATACCTGTTAAAGTTTGTGGGCCATTGCTTTTTAAGGAGGCTTACATTACTTGGGTTCTAAGGAAATTTTCCCAGGGTTCTTGTCAAAGAACTGGACACACCATAAGGAACTAGATGAACTGTAATTACACTCAGGATATCCTTTTCCTTCCTTCTATCTACCTCACACTTTCCTGCATCAGACACTTCCAATTGTTTGCCTCCCTTGTCCACTCCTACAAGGAAAAGGGCTTCGATGTTACAGATCTCAGTGTGATTCTTCTGGTCACTGCTTCCCTCAGGCAGAAAGGACTATTCACATGGGAAGGACACTGTATAGTGAAAGGAACGTGGATAGTGGTTGAAAAAAGCCACATTTACATCTTAGTAAATTTCTTAAAAGCTCTGGAACCTTAGCTTAGACAAGTGACCTAAACTTTCGGAGGCAGTTTTGTCATCTGATTAAATGGGATTATTCCTTGCTCTGTGCACACTTCTGTGTTGTCGCCCAGTGAGGTACCATCTATGATAGTGTAGTCAGCTTTCCCTTCTCCCTGTTCTCCCAGGTATGTTCCAGCATTCCTTCCTCCCCTTCTGCGTATCACCTGCCTCTCCTTTGCCTCCCATTGCTGGCATCTTTTCCTGCTGACACACATACTTTCCAGTATTTTTACCAAATGAAGAAAATCTTCTCATGATTCTACTTTCTCTTCTAGCTTCTGCCTTGCTTCTGTTCTTTCCGAAAAGCTCATCCAGAGCGTTCTGTTCTGGCCCTCTACAGTTCACCTCTGCGTCTTCGTGCTTGAATGCCCTCCCCCTTGGACTTTGTTCCAGTGTTCTGCTCTTGTTAAGATCCTGAGAGGGAAACACTTAACTCTTCCTCCTGTGTGTGTCTCCTTTACTGCTCACACAGAACACTTAGCTCTGACTCTGCTGGTCACCAAATGTGTGGGTTTTTTCCCCCACACCAAGCAATTATGTGACGCCAATTGGGTGTCTTATAGTTTAACTCAATTCTGACGGTGTCTACCTGGAGAGAGCATCAGATCCTAAGGGTTGAGGGCTCGGCCCTACAAGACCATCTTTCTCTGCCTTCACTTCCGATGCCAGTCGTAAGACCAGGTTGTTCCCTGTGCCTCTGACTGATCACCTATGAATCGGAGGTTCTCATGACCCCGTTTCTTGAGTTTGGTTAATTAGCTAGAGTGGCTCACAGAACTCAAGAAAACAGTTTCCTTACTCTTTCCCGGGTTTTTATGAAACGATATGATAAAGGTTACAGATGACCATCCACATGGAAGAACTGCACAGGTATGGAGTTGCTACACCCTCTCCCAGAATTGCCACATGTCCACCAACCTGGAAGCTCCCTGGACGCTCCTGGGATTTTTATGGAGGCTTCACCATGTAGTTGATCGATCATTGACTCCATTTGCAGCCCCTCTGCCCTCCCTGGAGAATGGGGGATGGGCCGAAAATTCCAAGCTGCCGACGATGGCTTGGTCTTCTTGGTGACCAGCTCCTATTCAGGGGCCCACCCAGAGTCACCTTATTAGAACAAAGCCACGCTGTCACCCAGGCAATTGCAAGGGGTTTGGGAGCTCTGTGTCATGAACCAGGGGCAGGGATCTCTCTATAGTTTTTCTATTACCTCACAGAACTGCCTAGGAAAATCCAATCCGAGTCTTCAGGTTAACATAGTTTCTCTCTTGCACCTTCTAGAAATGCTCTCTTTTGCTTTCAGGACACTCATCACGTTCTCTTACCGCCCTGATTGTTTTTTTCTCAGTCCCCTTTTCAGTTCTTCCTCATCTCCCATCCTCAGAGCTCAGTCCTTGGACTTCCAGTTTCTTCTAACTACTTCTTGGTGATCTCCTCTCATCTCACCTCACAGTTCAACAGTACTTCATAATTGCTACTTTTGTGTCTCTAGCCCTCTCTTCTGCTTGAACTCCAGAGTCCTATCTGCCCAGCTGCTTACTTAAGATCTCCATTTGCATATCTAGCAGTCCTCTGGAAACCTCAGATGTCCTAAACTAGGTTCCTGATTCTTTTTTCCAAAACTGTTCTTCCTTTCTTATTTGTGATATCAGGACATTCCACGGTAACTGTCACTCAGGTCCCAAACCCTGGAGACATCCTTGCTTCCTACTTTTCCTCTCTCACTTCACATTTAATCTTTCATCACATCTGTTGGCTTTACCCTAAAAATATAGTAAAACTCCATCTGTCCCGTTTCTTAGCACAGTGGCGGGAGCAACAGCTTCTCCTCAGGTTTCATGATACCAGTGTAGACAGTATGGAAAAGGAAGATGCCAGAAAGTTGACCAGGAGAGACAAAGACCTAGTAGAAGTCTGGGGAAGTCCAAAACATGAGAAAAGGTTCAAAGGCAAACCCCAAGACAATGTCAGTTACTTTGTCTTGTTTCCTAAAGGGACAGGGGACAAATTATAAGGAAGTTTCCAATCCAGTTTCCTAACTGCCGTGGTCCTGTCTGGAGGACTGGCAATTTGCGGCTCCCTGACCAGGGCATCCCTCAAGGGGAGGTGCTTAGTAAAAGACTCAGCAGGTGGATTTCTAACATAGAGCCCATGTAACCCGCCCCAGAAAAGGTAGTGACGCCCTGGATGCTGGTGGGATGGAGAGGAGGGACAGCAGGGGAGCGGAGGTCCCCACCGCTGTAGTTCTGCTTCATGTTTGTTTTCTCTTTAAGCTGATCTAAATGTAAATTTTCAAAACTAAAACCGTATTAAATGAGCACGAAAAAAATACCAAAACTCTCATTAACTCACTCGATAGTGATTCAGTGTGACTGGTGATAGGCATGTGGCCCCCAGTGGACTAGTTCTTTAGATTCATTGCTCGTGGGTGATTGATCCCCCAATAAATGTGACCCTGCATTTTACATGATTTAGGTTCTTTTTTTATTCCACTTGTAGCGTCGTGGCAGAAAGTTACAGTGTATCCAGAATGTGACCATTTCTTTCCTCCTTTGCTGCTACTGTGCTAGTTTGAGGCAAGACCATCTCTCATGCAGATTATTGTCATAGCCTCTTACTACGTCTCCCTGCTTCTGTTCTTGCTTCCCTTCAGTCTGCTCAGCACAGCAGCCAGAGTGATCCTGTTGATACCTGAGTTAGATCATGTCTCTGGCTCACAACTCATTTTGCCTCCCTATTTCACCCGGAGTAAAAGCCTGAGTCCTTACTGTGGCCACTTTCTTTCTCTTACCCCTGCTTCATCTGCTCCTGTTCTTCCTCCTAAGTACTTTGTTCCAGCCCCTTTATTTATCTTGCTGCACCTGGAACACACCATGCTCAGTCTTACCTCAGGGCCTTTGTACTTCCTCTTCCCCTAAGAAGCTCCCTTCCTTCCTTTAGGTCTTTGTTCTGATGACATCCTCTTAGGGAGGCTTTCCCTGAGCCTGCTATTTTAAGTCGTACCCCTAACATACCTTTTCCTTTTTACTCTGGTGTCCTGTGTTCATAGTGGTTATCTTGCAACATAAGGATTTTATTCATTGTTTTATTGTGTCCCCCTCCACCTCCTCACACACACTCCCTGTAAGCTCCATGAAGGCAGGGATGTTTGTTTTGTCCACTGCTGCATCCGCAGCTCCTGGCGCGGTATGTAGGAGCCCTCCATCCATATCTGTGGAATGACTTTGAATGGATGGACACGTGAAGTTTCATCAGCGTGTGACATATCATCAGATAGATGATAAGAGATGAGAGTCTCAGGCTCTCTTTTTGGTTCCATATTGAAATTCAGCATGTTAAAATCCCCTGTTGGCATTTTTCTCCCAGGGTCACTAACATTTTATGTAGTCTGTCTCTATAATAGGTGCTGGAACTTTCAGCCAATCTTTTTTTCTTCTCATGTCTTCACTTTTATCTTCCCTAAATGGGCTGGTGCCACAATAGTCTGAGGTCATTCTAGTTTTTGTAAAATTACTCTGAGAGATTCTTTGTATCGAGAAAACCACTCATAGGATTAGGTTTTTGATCCTTTTCAGACTCCTACCCTTCTGTTCAGCACCCTGCGAAGGCCTGGGTGTTCACTGAGCGCCATTCGCCATTACCCATCTGCCCCTTGTCCCTCTTGCCGTGCAGCTCTGTCCTCTGCCCTTCTCGTCTCTGCTTACGGTCTGGTGAGTTCAGGCGTCTGCAGTAGAGTTAAATAAATGCAGCCATATTTTATCTCTGAATGCATTTTAGTTCACATTCTTCTTCTGGTTATTAATTTAAAATACAATTTTAAAATTCACTAATGGTGTTGCATTTCCGTGGGTGAAAACCCCCTTTTAAGGCGTCTGAGGATTGGCCGAATGTGTAATTCATATTGAAACCCTTTTTCTGTGCTTTTTACAGTGTCCTGATCAGTGCTTTCTTCTACAGGGTTTTCTTTTTTTCTTTTTAAGTCAGGAAGTAAAACAGTCACCAAGTTACTGAAGGAAAAAGCATTAAAACGCTGATGTTGCTTTTCCACAATTAGCAATAATTATACCCAGAAAAAGCAAAAGAGTCTCAAAAGTCTTGTAGCTTAATTTGGTTTTGCAAAAATATAAAGTACTCCTCTAACAGTTTCTAATTTTGATCATTCTTTACAATCACTATTCTGTGTTGTAATTGCCTGCTTTTAAAAAAGCTTGGTATTGTGAGGAGACCTTTAGAAATAGGACTTGCTAATGAATACAGAGATAGTGTGGAATAGGATGGGGAAACATGGTGGGCAGAAATTTTTTCTTTTTTTTACCTGTTTTTCAGCATTTATATAGGTTCTTTCAGAGAATAAAGTAAAATATAAACCTACGTAGACCAGGCTTAAAAAGTTACAATAAATGTTTTTGGTTTATTTAATGAGAATCTACATTTGTGGGTGGTCTGTGTTAACAGATGAATTTATTGTATTTTGTTCATGGTTATATAAAATGTAGCAAAATACAATTAAATACAAAAAAAAATTTTTTTTTTCCAGATTCTTACCAGTTCTTAGGCAAGCAAGTTATGTTCATGTAGTAAAATTTTAATTAATCTTTATTGGGGATAAGGATGGAAGTAATATTCTGTTTATTGTGAATTTGGGGTACAATCCAGAAACACTATTTAATTGAACTATTGGAATGAGAAATCACTTTTTATTTCAATTCTCATTAATTCTTAAGTTATTAGGCTCCTTTTTGCAATAATGGCAGTTTATACAACTTAAAAGTCTTAATTAATTTTAAAATTTTACTTGGAATCCCAGAGTGTCTTAGATAATCATGCAGAACACGAATTCTCATAGAGGCCTTAGGGGTGTGACTGAATCTATACTGATCCCAGTATATCCTGAAAATGTTTTGGGTAAAGATTTATCGGTGCTATCAGTTTGTTTCTCACAATTTACCTCACTTCAGAGCAGAGTGCCAAAACCAAAATGAAATATACATTTAATATCAAGTATATATTTTCTTTTCTCCAACTACATCCCAGTCCCTGGACTGAACATGGGGATTGAGGTTTTATTCAAACAGCTACAGGAATATTCGTGGTCCATGGGAGGTGGAAGCATGGCACCTGTGGCTAAGTCATTGTATTTTGTGTGGCCATTTCTTCCTTATTGTGGATTAGAAAACAGACGTGGGAAGGAGAAAAAAGACACAGCTCACCATCGTAGTTGTATCTTGGGATCTCAATCCCATAACCAAGAACTCACTTGTTCTTGGCAGAGCTTTCTTTTTAGTTACTCTTAGGTCGACTGGGCAGCTTTGCAGCTGACTTCCCAAACCTTGATCAGTCCTCATCTCCACCCCGTTCACTCTTGAACCTCACCTGCCACCTCCCCTTTGCAGGATTTTGGAGCTGCCTTCCTACCGTACTGGGAAAGGTGGGAAAGTATATTGGAGGTGGCACTGCCATCTGATGACTCATTTCCATTTTGTATGTGTCCTTTAAAATGAACATTGTAAATTCGGTGGCCCTTTGTAACGCAGATGATAGAAGGCAAGTTGTAATTGCTTCTAGGCTGAGAGTTTAGACTTACTTGGAATTACGTTTATGTCTCAGAAAAATCAGAAGTCCACTGTTTCGGAATTGTAATCCGGTTGGGAAGGTTGGTGGGGAGGTTCTAAGTGTTGAATGAGACTGTGTTTGTAGAGCCAAGCACATTGTTCTTCTTAGACATGGATGCTGGTTTGGGGTGGCATGGGAGGGAGGGCTAATGGATAATTGGGCACGGTGGCTACTCTTAATGCAGGCACTGGCTCTAGAAAACTCTGTATAAAACCATATATTGCCATATCTAAACTATAGAACACATTATTAAATTTTTAATACTTAAAATATTTTAGATAATAATGCAGGATGTCTCCTGTACTTTTATTTATTACTGTGTGTCTTGATTTTTAAGCACCTTATCCTCTAAGTTAATTTTGTTACTGAATTCAAGTGCTTTCTCCACACCTTGTTAAAAAGAGTAAAAGTCTTTGATGGTCTGAGATGCAGTTGATGGAATTGTTTTACAACTTTGAGTAACTCTAAAGTAAACTTTGAGTAAAAAGCCCAATCCTTCTTTGCTTACATTGAATATTATAAGAAATGTTACCCCTGGAACTTGGTCTGAATTCTCTTATGTTATCAGAAATTTCTGCAAATTCAATTTGGAATCAACACGTGGGTACATTTTTTTTTCTTTTTCATGGTCTTAAATACAGAAAATCATAATCTATTTTAAGCTTTTATAAATGATGGAGCACTTGTTTACATGGGTAAAATGACTCTATCTAAGTAGTGTATTGAAGTTCATGTTAATGTTTGCTATTTAATGACACCTAATGATATTCAATGAAGGGTTATGCTAAACCGAAAAGAAAATGTGTTACCCAGGCAACTGCCTCAGGCAGACTAGAGATGCAGGCATATGGCTCTATAGTACACATTATTTCAGCATCTTTAAGCATAAAGAACCACACATGTAATTGACTGTGAAAAATTACTGCTCAGTTACTGTATTGTATGGTCATAATAGAAGTAAATGAATACGTCATTGTTGTTGGAACAAGTCTGTTGGGAATCACTTGTAGACTCTACTATTTAAGAAGCAAAAATACAATAAGAAGAAAATAGCTGGTTTAATTAACATGTAAAATTGGGTTAATTTGAATTCAGCTGGCACAGCAGATATTAATGTTGGCTTTTTTATGTGTATGATATTCCGGCTTAAGCCTGTGTGCTTTTATTTCTTCTTGCCCACAGCATGAATAATTTTATTTTTAAAAATATGATAAAGGCTATTTCAGTCATTTAATTTTTGCTTTGCCAAGTGCTTATGTTATGATCACGTCAAAAAAGCTATTTGTGTGTATCTATAGTATAAGACTTAAACTGAATGAAAGAAAAAGTTGAAATACTTCTGAGTAATTGATAATGGTCCCTGAAGAGGAATCCGTAAAACTTGATTTCATGGGTTTTTAAAAAATTTAGGGTGCGGCTTATTTTTAATTTTGTTTTTAATTAAGTGACTAACTGGCAATTTTCATTGGCAGATGCAAGAAAGCACATTTGCTCTTGTCACTTTCTGTGCGTCTGTGCTTAGGTGCTTATCTGTTTTCGAATATCACTGTAATCATCATTACCTTGCTTCAGAGATTCAGAAAAACACAGAGAGGCATTGTGTCCCAATTAAAAAATCATTTAACTCAATCGATTTTTGGTATTTTAAAATGCTGTTTGAGCAAAGAACACCCATAGTTAAGATGGGCCTGTGCTAAAAGTATGCATGAGAAAATTCTGTTCTTCACCTTGTCTCCTGGGCTTTAAGTACTCAAAATCTCTTGAGTGGAAGGTACTTTTTACGCTCTTTAGCTCTAAACCAAGGGAAAATTAAACTGAAGACTGAAGTCATGTAAGTAAAGGGTTTGGCAGCATGTGCTCTACTGGAAGCATTTACAGTAACTGGTAATCCAGTGGTAACCTAACAACTAACCTGCTACTTTATGCAGAGTGATAGCAAGTATACAGCAGTCACTTTGAAAAATGCTAGGTAACAAATTTGTGTGCCTGGTGGCATTTTAGGTCCCGATGATCTCATCTAAAGCTTATATATCTCCATTATCTTTCTTCATTTATCATTTTAATAGAGCTGAAGCCTTCTCATCCAGCCTTAAAAGAACAAAGGAAAATCTAGAAAATAGATTTTTTCAATTTACTTTGCTTACCTGAGTGAATTTTCCATTATGGCTTAGAAATCATCTCCTCTCACCTCGGCCTTTTTTTTTTTTTTTTAAACCAGTGGTCTGTCTTTCTCCCTTTCAATTTTTCTCTTCCTTTAAAGGCCCCCTTTAAACTTTTTAGTTTTTTTTTTTTTCTTTTTACAGTCCCTATTAGTGTTTAAGAACAAAGAGGATATTTATCTAGAGTCTAATGGAGATAGGGAATATGATTTGTCTCTAGATTTAAAAACCCTGTGGGAATTCTTTTCCTTGATGCAATAATACACTTGTGGGGATTGGCCATGATTAGAACTTTTTTATGATTCAAAGTTTAAAAGGTTGGGGAGATGACAGGACATGAAAACAGATTCTCCTGAGGTCATTGGGCAGTGGGCAGTACTGTTTAATAGGGAGAGGAGGGAATGGGGTATAGAATGTGTAGAGGTGAAAGACCTTTTTGAGTGTGTAGTTCAGCAGACTATTAGCAGAAGAGTAGAATGGGGGTGAGTCATACCTGTTAAATGTGCAGATCCCCCTGATAAGGCAGGAATTGTTGGAAGTATAAGGATGCCCTCTATGAATCCCAGTAGTTGGCACAGTCAGCCTTGGGCCACTAAGGTGCTGTTTGGAGTGAACTGCAAGGGGTGGACAGACAGGTAGATCTGGAAGTATGGCCTTATCACTTACTGAGTCAAGTTCACAACTATGAGAGCCTGGATATTTATCTACTGTTGGCAATGTGGAGGCAGTGACATATGTAGAGGTGGTATTTATAGGCGAAATTCATGATAACAATACAGTGAAATTGCTAATAAAATCTTTAATAGGTTTTTAAAACTAGGCAGTAGCCTGCTTGTTTGAACAATATTCAATCTGCCAGATTTCACTGGAGCCAATGAATTTAAATAGACCCCTGGCAAACGCTACAGTGAGATTTGAACCCAAGTGCGTGTAGAACTGAGGAGCCCAGCTGGCCTCGGAACAGATGTGCTCCCAGCAATGCCAAGGCCGGTGCTGGAACCTTAGTGGGCACGGGAGGGCTCCCTGTAGCCAAACATGGAAGAAAACAGGATTCTGGACTGAAAGGCATTCTGGACTGAAAGAGAGCCTCCTTCGTAGATCAGGAAAGGATATCTGCTCCAATTTGCCCAGCAAAATCATTCAGCCACTCAGGCAAAGAAGAACTGGAACTTGGCCCTCTTTCCACCTTACTCCTGATGATTTTACCATATGCAGTTAGGTAACAATAATTCATTGTCTCTTTAAAGTATGTTAAGAACAATTGGAATTAATTTGCCTAATTGGGGTTATGAGGCTTAGTTTGTTTTCTCACTTTCCATCAACTGGCACCATTTACTTAAGAGCTCCTCCACCATCTGCCTAACTAGTAGTTTTCATGTCCTCCGTGACCGCAGGGCCTCAGAGTCTGTGCCTCTAGCTGCCACAGCCCCCGTGGCCATAGGCCATTGGGCGTCCCTGACGGGCGCCTGACTTCCGGACTTGAAAAGCTGTGTGCTGTGACTTCTCAGACAAGCCCTGGATTTGAACACTTCTCAGTTCTCTCTGCTAGTAAGTCAGCCCTTGGCCCAGCCTGCTGCAGCCTCTTTGGACTGGGCTCACTGCTTCCCCCTGCAGTCTGTGCTCTGCGGCGTCCTGAGTGTTCTTTCTGTGCAATCCCAACATTCCTGGGCCTAAAATCCTAGGTAGTGGCTGTCCCCCCGTGCATCCTTCCGGTACAGCCCACATCGTCTCGTATAGCCCTGCACGCTCCTTCATCCCCACCTCCCTCCTACTTCCCTTGTCCTCTAATCTCCAGTCCTCTGGTGGCTCCCTGACCCACGGGGCTTGCCAGGATTGGTCTGTCTGAGGGCTGGTGCCTGCACTGAGGTTCTTCTGCCCCAAAAACTCTTGCTCCACGTCTTCCCAGTGCTTCCTCCTTCTCACCACTCAGATCTTCATGCCACCTCTCAAGATGTGTTTCCTGGCCACGTAGGCAGAGCAACCCATCTCCCATCCCCATCATTCTCAAACTTGGCTGCACAATAGAATCACTTGGGAAGTGGAAAGAAACAAAAGGCTGCCCAGGTCCCTCGAGAGACCAATTAAATAGGCCCAATTAAAATTAAAGTGACTGCGTTAAGGCATTCCTCTTTTATGCTCTACACAGAGGTTATCTGATTATGAATCATCTTATCTTTATGTAGGTATGTTTGCGCTCATTGCCTGCTTTCTCCACGAGAATGGAATTCCTCGAGGACACGATTCTGTCCATCTTACTCATGTTCATAGTATCCTTAGTGTCTAGGGCATTGCCTGGTATATCAGAGATGCAGGGAACATATTTGCTTGGTGGCCTGAACCACTATATTTGCAAGGCATTTGGGAGGAAGATAAAAGAGCTGGAAAACCCCAAAAGCTATTGAGGATGTTAAAATCATGGAGGCCAAAGCTCTTTTGATAAACTGGTGATCTCAGGAAAGCCCAGTTCTGTGTTTTTTTTTCCTCTGACAATCACAGATACTTGAACCTGGGTGGTCTGGTGGTTGGAACTGAGTTTTTGGAGTTCAGTTTTACTTTTATCTCTGCCATTAATCCTGGACAATCGTTTGGCTTCTGTTGTAACACACGGAAGAGGGTTATAAGAAGAAGTTATTTTTGTGAAGCTCTCTTGTGGTTAGGAGCCTTAAGTAAAAGTGGTAATTGGATTTTGATATGGTGCATTGTCTACGACCGAACTTCCTGAAGGCTGAACAGATCAGATCCTTATGTGCAGTTGCTTAAACTTTCCTAGCCACAGAGTTGGCCTGGAGGTGGGAGCCAGGCAGGAGATGAAAGGGACCACATGGGGTATAAGCCGATGCTGAATGGGAATAAGCAATAGGCGGGAGGAAGAGAGAAGCTGGAGGTTATCCACCTTGGATAGCCAGTCAGTGTGACTTTCTGTCATTTGTGTCTTTTTTCGATCCCCCCTCCCCCACCATCCCCATCCCTTATTCAGTCCTCCTGCCACTACCTAAGTTTAGATCCTTGATGTTTTGTTTCGTGTAAATTTTAATTCTTTTTATTACAAAAGTAATTTCGGACATGTATTACTGAAGAGTCAAAAATATTGGCAAGCAAAAGGAGAAAAACCTTAAGTTTCTAAGATTTTAACTACCTAGAGAGAACCATAATTAACACTTTGGCATACATCTTTCACACTTTTATGTAAGTGTTTAAAGTATTATTTTTGTCCATTTTTAACAAAATGGAATCTTTTTTGCATACATTTATGTAACTGGATTTTTACTTAATAATGTGAATCTATTTGTAACTATGATAGTGGTTGGAGAGTATTCTATATATGGATGTTCCTTTATTTAATCAGTCACGTATTTTTGCATATTGAGGTTGTTTTCACTTTTTGCACTTTTGCACTTTTTGCACTACCATCAGCAGTGCTGCTTGAACGTCCTTACAGATAAAAGTTTGTACATGTTCATTCCTTATTTTCTAGGACGCAGTCCTAGAAGCAGGATTGTGGTGTCAGAGAGTGTGGGCACTTTTCAGACTCTTGCTGTGTTGTCAGATTGCCCTCTCTGGAGAGCGTAGCACCCTAGACTCCCATCCCGGTGTCATCAGGCACCCTTCCTTTCCTTCAGGCCTTCATGGCTCTTCCTTGGATTCAGCCAACACATCACCCCAATGCCAGGCTCTTCTCCTTCCAGCTCAGTTAACACTCCTCTGCCGGACGAAATGGTCGAAAGCACAATTCGTTGTGTCACGGAGAATTGCAGACTTCGGGTACCGTCAGGATGTGAGCCCCCTCGCCCCTGCCCTTACTCCAGCACATTCACACTGCTCGCGGCTCTTCATCTGCAGCCTTCATGCCTTGGTTCCTGGCTCACCGTCTGCCCCCCAGGCCATCAGTTCTTGGGGGGCAGAGGTTGCACTTTGCACCTGTGTCTTCCCAGCACCCATACGCAGCACATAGAGTAGGCACTGAAGCTGTGCTGCCGTTGGTGGCCTCTCCTTCCCCACTTCCCATCTGCTCGATCACATCTTCCTTCTGCAAGACCGACGGTACACGTCCACTTGGTCCATCTTCTGACGTCACGTGATTGTACTGACATGCCCCATCTCTTTTCTCTCAATATAATAATCTTTCCATCCTCTCCACTTCTGTTACTTGCCACTTTTTCCCATATTATCATGGTTTTCAGTCCGCAGTCTCTATCTTAAGCATCTGCAGGCTAAGAGCTATCCCTCGCACATATGCGAGGAGGAGACCTAAAGGGATGCCAGTGTAAGGAAACTCTGGGATCGTTTTGGTGTGTGTCCTTCTAGTATCCTTCTGTGTACGTAAGATTATGTAATCTTACACTGTCCTGAGCCCAATGTACACATGCAGTCCACTCTGAATCCCTTTCTCCTTGGCTCAGTATTTGATCATAGAATGTGGTGTTTGGGCTGCTTTACACGGACTGCCATGGGATTGTAAAGTTGCTGCTGCTCCAGATGGCTTTAGAATGAGGAGAACAGTGGCTCTAGTAGTTTGAAACACAAAAACGGCTTGCTTAAAAAAAATCTCTGGTGACATCAGAACCGGGAACAGTAGTTAGAAACCTCCTTTTCCCTCGTCTGAGTGGTCGAAGGCCTTTGAAAATGGGACTCCTGGGTTTGCCTCTCTTCACTGACCCGTGTCCTGCTCGTAGTTGCCGCAGGTGGGCAAACTCAACACTGTTCCACAGGTAGTGGTCACGGAGTCCAGCAGAGTCATGGGATTTATTTTAGAGGGTATCTAACATCGTTAGAGAAGTTTTGGATGGAAACGGAACCAAGTGAGCTCACCAGCCAGGTCTGAACTTGATTAAGCTTGTATTCTTCGTTGTAATTTACTCTAATACCCATTAAATCTATAAAGCAAGACTGAAGTACTGTTTATGTGAAAATATATACGTGTGTGTGTGTGTGTGTGTTTAGATAGCATGCTGTAAATGAATATAGTACTGTGTAATTATTCTGATAACCCTCTAGTCAGATTACCTTGAAAATCCTTAATGATCTTGCTGAACAGTAAGACATTATGATTTCATGGTTCATCTATATACCTCCTACATAGATGTGTAATACTTGTATCTAACAGGATTACCAAATTACATACCTTTTTGGTATCTGTAACATGCCTCAAATACCAGAGTATTCATTGGCCAGATGGCCAAAAACCACACTGACATTGCTAGATGAGGATTCGTTCATGCATATAGATAGTGTTCAGGTTTCTCATACCATTTTAAGAGATGTAAGATACTCTTTTTATTATATTTAAGTCTTCATTCCAATCATTAAATTAAAAAAAAGTGCCTCTTTTCTGTGCAGTTCACTTTTGGTTAACCAAACGTCTGTGCAGGGATAATCAAGCAAATGGGATTATTTTGTGCCTTGACAAATTGCCAGCAAGCTAAACTGGTGAGCAGTGTGGCTGTATGGTTGTCGTACCTGCTCAGAGGAGTCCTGGGAGCAGGAGCGGTGGCGAGAGGAAAGCGGACAGTCGGAGACGCCGTCCCTCGCTGCTGCTTCAGTACTGTAGGGAATGGTGAGCGTGCGCCCTGACAGAGCAGCCTCTGGGCAGTCTCATTACAGCTCTAAGTAGCTTTTGTTTCAAAACTCCCAGACCTATGTTTCTTGTCTTAGCCTTTGTATTAGTTTGCTAGGGCTCCTATAACAAGGTACCCCTGACTTAGAAGGCTTGAAAACAAATAGATTTATTTTCTCACAGTCGTACAGGGTAGGATCCAGGGTGTCAGCGAGGTTGGTTTCTTCTGAGGGCTGGGACGGAGAATCTGTTCCATGCCTATCCCCTAGCTTCTGGTGCTTTGCTGGAAATCTCTGGCATTCCTTGGTTTATAGAAGCATCTGATCTCTGCCTTTATCTTCACATGGTGTTCTTCCTGTGTGCATGTCTGTGTCCAAGCTTGCCCTTTTTGGGGACTCTAGTCGTATTGGATTAGGTGCCCACCCTATTCCGGTCTGAGCTCATCCTCACTAATTACATTTGCAACGACCCTATTTCCAAGCGGCGGTTATATTCTGAAGTACTGGGGTTTAAGACTTCAGCATGAGTTTTTTGGGGAGGATGCAGTTCAACTCCCGTTAGCCCCTCTCCCGAGTTCCACACTGGTGCTTTTGGTTTCCTGCTGGACACGTATTCAGTGTCCCACCAGTATCTCAAATGAAGCAGTCAGAATTGGTCTTACTGTCTCACAAGACCGTTCTATTTTTTTCTCTCACTCTGTCTTTGGTGGTCATATCATCATCCGGCTCAGCTAGCCAGGTTGGATGTTTTGGGCGTAGTGAGGCCCTTTTCCTGGCCCTCAGTCTCTGACATCCATCTCTGTCAAGTTCTGTCATTCCTGCCTCAACTGTATTTCTCTAGCCTTTCCTCTCTTTTCAGTCCTGGTATGATGGCTCTGGCTTAGACCCCTGCTGTCCCTTGTTCTCACACTATCTATCCCCCATCTCATCTTTCCTCTGTTAAATTCACCTTCCACCCCAATTCCTTTTCTAAGACAAAGATCTGAACCTGATAATTATTAGTGCCCTCCCCTCCATCAGTGACTTCTCACTCCTTACAAAGAAAAGATTTTGTAACTTGGGCCTTTAAGGTCTTCCACAGCTGGCTGGTATTACAGCTCAAGTCACACTTCACCCTTCACAACCTGTTTGATGCAGGGTTGGCAACACCTGCGTCCTTCCCTAAGCACAGCACACCCCATATGTTGTCACCTCTGTGTTTTGCTCTATTCTTTCCTCAGTGTGGAACGACCTCTCTATCCCCTTCACTCTTCTTGCCATCTTCCCATCCCAGCTGGAATTTGGTCTCAAATGGAAACCAGGACACCTGGTTTTTTGGCCAGAATGCCAGAGCCAGTTCCTTCCCCTTAACATAAGTCGTTGACTTTTAATTTTCTCAAAAATGAAATGAGGAGGGGCTCCTGGGTGGCTCAGTCAGTTAAGCGTCTGCCTTTAGCTCAGATCATGATCCCGGGGTCCTGAGATCGAGCCCCATGTCGGGCTCCCTGCTCAGCAGGGAGTCTGCTTCTCCCTCTCCCTCTGCTGCTCCCCCTGCTTGTGCTCTCTCTCTCTGTCTGTCAGATAAATAAAATCTTAAAAAAAAAAAGTAATATGAGGAGGTTGAAGTAGATGATCTCTAAGATCTTCTCAACTTTAAAATTTCTTCTTTAAATGCCACATCTCCATGAAGCATTCCCCAGGTTTGTAGGGAGAATAAATCACTCCCATTGTGCCCCCGTAACACTTTATGTCTTCTTTAACTTTTGACCCTCGACTCGTGCATTCAGGTGGGCGTATATGCACATGACTACCTCATGCTCCCCCAACAGGCTGTAAGCTCGTTGAGGCCCCCTAGGAATGTTTGACTCCGCTTTGCTTCTCTTCCCATCCCTGCCTACCCCTGGTCTCGCTTGC
>CM052887.1:32766214-32881290 GCA_028534135.1 Potos flavus | reverse complement strand
ATAGGAAAACACTCCTGTTTTCTTCCTCTAAATCCTCCAGAGACTTGGACTATTTCGATGTATCACTGAAATATTTGGACATTTAAAATACAGAATAGTGGCACAGAACATTTCTGGGAGAGCTTTTGTGGATGTGTTTCCTCCTTGGAAGTGAAAGCATCTGTGGCCTATTGTATTGTCTCTAACAGCCAGATGTGATCCTGTCATGACCTTACTCAAGCTGTCCATCACTCCTTGCTTCCTAGAGAAGAAAAAGCAGGCCCTTTTTTCGTTTTCATGCCCATCCCTGGTCTTATACTTCTAATCTCATTTCACAGTGTTTTTCTTTTATGTGCTCTGCTGCCCAGACAAAATCAGTTCCTCACCATTTCCCGTGTCCACACCCGAGCTTTCTTGCACCTGCCTTTCTGCTAGGATCCCCCTGACGAGAGTGCCCGCCCTTCTGTGCCCATTACTACATACCTGAACTTCACTCATTTTTCAAGACTCAGCTCGCATTCCATTTCTGCTACAAAGCCTTCTTTGATTTCCTACCAGAATTCTGTTCTCATCATATTGGTCCCTGTCTTAAGATTGCATACTGATTCTAGTTCTAGACTAGTGTTATCTGCCTTATCAGACCAGAACTTCCTTGGCGTCACATTTCACATCTGTTTGTAATCTACCGCCCCTACCAATACTATACCCCTACCTGAATCCACACATGGTCGGTAGATATCAGCAATGAATGAGTCTCTGTGAACCATTTTTACATGGTGTATAAAGCTATTAATGATGACAAAGCTGCTCTATTTTGCTGCTACACAATCACATCCTAATCTAAAATGTCTCATCTTTAATTCTAGAATCCAGCAATATGCCTGAAACAAAAATGCCATGTTGGCTAAAACGGTTACATTTGAAATTATAATTCAAACCTGTCATGTTCTTTCTTTAGATTCTGTACGTTGCTATTTCAGTCCACTATATGTGAAAGGAAATGCTGAGTGTTTATCAATGGTTTTAGGTTTGAACGTAGTTTTTTGACAGTGATGTTTAATTTTTTTCCTTTAGTATCTATTTGTGTATGCTCTTATTTGCCACAAGCTACTAATTTTATGCTTTGTGCTTGTTTTATGTTGCAGATTAATATCCTTTCAAGAGTTCGTAGCATTTGAATCTGTCCTTTGTGCCCCGGATGCTTTGTTCATGGTGGCCTTTCAACTGTTTGACAAAGCTGGCAAAGGAGAAGTTACTTTTGGTAAGGGGAGTGAGTATGTGTGCACCTGAGAAAGTGCAGACTTGTGTGAGCGTTTTTGTTTGTTTGTTTTTGTCCCCAGGAATGAAGTGTAGGGAGAAACTTTGAAGAAGTTAAGCATATCCCTTTTAACAAAGATTGTTCTGTGTTTTGGGCTCCAGTTCAAATATCTTTCTATTTGAAAAAATAGATTTCTGGCTCAGTTTTGATATTCTGGTTTAGTTTTAAGGTGAGGGCGGTTGTGCATGACTTTTTCAGAGCCATAGACCCCGTGAGCTAGGCAGGACTTCTGTTCATTCCCTTCACAGTCAGTGGTGCTTCCCGTGGATAGGAGGAAGACCTTCATAAACTGCCTGAGAACAGAAGGTACTTGTGCCCTGGCACTTTCGGTGCTTACCTGGTCCCCACGGAGTAGCTTGAGTGCCAGGGCTCTGCACAGGATAGGAGCTCAGGGCGGTGCCAGAAGAACCTCGGTCTTCCAAGCCGTACGTGCCCCCTTGGCTGGGTCGTGATGCCTGCCGTGCTGCCACCTTCTTTATTGTGAAAAGCCAGAACCGGTCCCAGGGAGTCGCTGCAGAGCTGCAGAAAACCCAGAAGTCTTTTAAGTATTAGGAGAAAGGAAGCAGCGGGTCAGGAATAGGTTCTTTATTAAAAATAAACTGCTTCCTGACGTTTGAATAAACTTTTTTATACTGAAGGTAGATTGGACAGAAAGTACCACATTTTCCTCGGACTGTGTGGTATCCAGCGGATGCTGTTCGTGCACGGGAGCCCGCCGTAGACGGCACTGCCCGTGAAGAACGGTGGAGCCCTTTTGGGCTTATGCATTGTTGACTCAGGGAGATGGCTAAGGTGCCCATTTCCGATGTCTTTATTCATAGTTTCCAATTCATTTAGACTTCCTGGGCTTGTCTTACTTGACAGATGGTGAGAACTGTACAGAGGGGAGGAAAATACAGATGGTATCAGCGTACCATCTATTCTGGAAGAGTTCGGGCATTGGAGAGAGACACTTAGCTCCTTCTAGCTCTTGGCCTCTGTTGTGTCTGAGCAAGTTAATCCTCCTCTCAGGTCTTCATTTTCCTTCTCAGAAATGAAGACGACAGCTACATAAAGTATAGGTAAGGCAGTATAATAGACTTATTCTAGAAGCCTTCCCCCTTCTGCAGCCATTCATCCACATTCATTGGACATGGCAGTTATTTAAGGCTTGATCAGCTGAGGCAAAACATGGACATGTGCCTGGTTTTGTTTTGTACAGTCTAGAAGCTCAGATGCTTTCCATGAACACTCCATGGGGATTATTTCATATTTAAACATCCCTAGAATAACTTGTTTTTTCCTTTCCCATCAACCCAGTTCGTCTTGGTGTCACTGTCACCACAGCTTTTCAGTGGAACACCAATAAAAAAATCTCCCCGTTGAAACTGTTGAGTAACAAACGAGCAGCTGGCTCCTGGTGGCACTAATTGACCCAGTGGAAGCCAGCTTGATGAATATGTTAGGACAGCGTTTCCCGGGGGTTCGCAGAGGACTGCCCGCGCATCTGAGTGAGTTGGGCAGCGCCGCGCGCTCGCACCCTCCTCCTCCTCCCTGGAGCACGTGTGGAGGTGGGGGTGCGGGGGTGCCAGGTAGAGTCAGGGTCCTGAGAAATCGCCTGCATGTGTTCTCCTTACGTCTGAGCATGAGGTGGTGATGGGGATGGGTGGCACCCGCTGCAGAACTGGCCTGGTGGAGGAAAGAAGCAGGAGACTGTCCCCCTGCGGGGAGGGAGGGGCCGTTGGCGTGAGCAGAGGAAAGAGCAGGCCAAGAGGCGAGGGGGTCATCTGTGAGGTGCAGCCAGCGCAGTAGCAGGAGCGGTCTCTGTCTGCTGCTTACTAGCGCTCTGTTGATGGGCAGATCATTTCAGCCTTCTGAGTCGTATTTTCCTTGTCTGTAAAATCAGGGTAGTAGTAATCTGCCTTACAGGACCATGTGAGGATTACAAGATACTCTGCACATAAAGGTGCTGTCTGGAGAACAAAGAACAGAGGCCTCTATAAAAATATTACTAAAAGAAAAAACTTGAGAGAGCAAAGGAGGACTTTCTTCTTTTTCTTCTTCTTCTTCTTTTTTTTTCCCTTGTGTTTTGGGAAGCCCTGCACTTCTAACTTGCTGTTTAACCACTGGCTAGTTAGCCAGTCATTTACTTAACCATCTGTTCTGTGTTGAACACCATCCCATCTCTGAAGGCATAAGACCTTGAAGGAAGAAATCATGGTTTCCAAGGAGCAACTAATGTTGCCATTAGAATTTTAGCATGTAACTTGTAGAAGAAATGCACACCTCCTCTCCCAGTGCCCTGCCCTCCACAGGCAGCTTGTTCCAGAGCCTGCCTGTCTGTCACACAAAACAAACAGGGTATGTCCTGTATCCATTTGTGATGAGCCGATGGGGTCCTCACCCAGGGGTCGGGGAGTCATACAATGTAGCCTGGGCTTTTCTGAGCTATTCATCCCTATTTGGGATTAAACTGAAAGGGATATGCATACTACAAAGAAGAACCCAATTGACCATCATATTGCAAATTAATAGCTGACTTTTAACATTTTTCATAAGGTAGAGAGGAAGGGTGGGTGCTGTGTTTAGTAGGCTTTTACCTAGTAAACGAAATCACAGGGGGGATATGGGAGCCTAAGGAGTGTTTCAACAGCAGGTATCTTTAGAAGAAGCTAGTAACAACTATGTTTTCCAGGAAACTTATAATGGAGTTGGAGAAATTTTTTTAAAAATGGAATTGGGCAGAAAAGGGGACTGACTTAGTCATTCTTGGTCTCATAAACCCGTAGAATTCAGAGCATCCTGATCTGTGACCTGGTGGCCTGTCCCTGTGAGGCTGTTGGGGATGTTCGCAGTGACTCTCCTACCTCTGATTACGTCCTTAGCTCCTTGTAAACCTTTCACCCAAGAATGACCCTTTTGTGTTTGAGAAGGTCGCCTGGGTGTGCGTCTCTGGGAGGGGTAAGCATGAAGATGTAAGGGAGAAAGGCCTCCTTTTTTATCTCCCAGATTGGCTCCATCAGCTGTGGTGATGAGGAGAGCATTGTTTCATGTGACGTAGAGGCTTATCTGGGGCCATCCCAGGGGCTGCAGGTGAGGGGGGAGAGTGGTCTCACTTCCTCGTACCTCCTGGCCTTGCATTCCGTCCAGACGAGAGCTGTTACCTTCTTGATCTGTACTCGTGGATTTCCACACGAGGGCTTGTTTGAAGCAGGGCTGGACGAAACTCCTTAAGCACCAGCGTTTGTCAACAAGCCACGACATTCCTGCCCCCACTAATGCTGATTCTGGTACACACCAAACAAAAATCAGGTGGCGTGAAGGGCGGATATTCTACTGTTAACCTTTCAGCGAAGGCTTGCCCTGTTCTCTCTGAGGCCTTGTTTATGTTTGCCATGTTTTCATGTCTAGATTACTCCTGTGTTTGCTACAATGAAAAGATGTTGATTAGGCCAATTTTGTTCCTTTGATATCGAGTTCATTATGTTCCCCTCTTTCCTCTGAGGAAAAACCTATCTCCAGTATTTTGTTCTCACCACGTTTTCTTGTTTTGATACCTGATATTTGTAAGTGCATTTTGAGATGTCAACAGGTGTGGAACAGGGTATTAGTATAAGAAGAAAATTCCATTTAACAATTTTCAGTTCTGTATGTGTGGAGAAAAAGCACTTTGTTCTGTTTTTACCTGCACTTTTAGCCTATTTTATATATGATAGTGATTTTTTGCTTTTAATTTTTTAAAGTACGCTTCTCACATAAACATAGCATACATATAGAAGAATGTACAAATCCTAAGTGTACGTCTTGATGAACTTTTGCACAGTGCGTATACTTGTTTTATCACCATCCAGATCAGAAGGAGAATAGTGCCCGCCCTCCATGGACCCCTTTCCAGTCATCGTCCCCCAGGCCCAGTGCTAAACAGCTAACATCTATCACCATCAACTGGGTTTGCTTGTTTTTAAACTTGATAAAAATGAAGTGATACAGAACGTTCTGTCTCACTCTGACTTTTGCTTAAATTTCATTTGTGAGATTGAGCCACGTTTATGTTGTTAGCTGTTTTTACTTTGTTCTTTTTCTTTGTTGTATACTATTCCTCTGTAGGACTTTATCCTAGTTTGTTTGTTCATCTTACCACTGGTAGACATTTGCACACTTCCAGCTTCGGTAGCTGTAAATAATGTGCTTGGAATACTGTTTCATGTCTTTTGGAATGTGGGTGTGGGGCCATTTTTAGGAGTAGAACTGCTGGGTCATAGAAAAGGTGTGTGTTTAGCTTCAGTAGATGCTGCCAAACAGTTTTCCAGAGTGCTTATACCACTGCATTCACACTGTCAGTGTGTGTGTGTTCTTGTTATCATGCCTTTGCTAACATTTGGTAGTACCAGTCACTTTTATTTCAGTTATACCTCATTATGTGGCTTTAATTTGCATTTCCCTGACTACTAATGGGTTGTGCAACCTTAAATATTTGCTGGCTATTTGCATATCCTGTTTAGTGGTGTGCTGTTTTTCTAGATACAAGGTGTTCATGGTTTGTGTATCTCACAGATATCTTCATTCCATGACTTACACTTCCACTCACTCAATAGGGCCCTAAGAAACATAAGTTTTGAAACTTAATGTAGTACAAATTATTGGGATTTTCTTTTACAGATAGTGCTTTCTGTGTCCTATTTAAGAAATCTTTGCTTATATCAAGGTCACAAAGATAAATCTCCTGTGTTATCTTCCAGAAGTTTTTCGTTTGCCTTTTAAATTTAGATTTTTAGTCTTTCTAGAACATCTTTGCATTTTTTGTTTGTTTACTTTTGCATGTTGTGGGAGTGAAGATTCTTCCCCAAACCTCATGGATACCTAGTTTTCCAGCACAATTTATTGAAAGGATTGCTATTTCTTTTATTGCCCTATGGTGATAAAGTGATCATAAATCACTTGTGGGTCTCTCTTTTTTTTTTAAAGATTTTATTTATTTGACAGAGAGAGATCACATGTAGGCAGAGAGGCAGACAGAGAAAGAGAGGGGGAAGCAGGCTTCTTGCTGAGCAGAGAGCCCGATGTGGGGCTCGATCCCAGGATCCTGAGATCATGAGCTGGGCCGAAGTCAGAGGCTTAACCCACTGAGCCACCCAGGTGCCTCGTGGGTCTCTCTTTGAACTCTGTCCTATAATTGTCTGTCTGCACCATCGCTATACTCTTCTTAATTACTACAGCTTTGTAATAAGTCTTGATTTCAGATGCGTCCTCCAACTTTATTTTTTAAGATTATTTTGGCCGTTCCTGGCCTTTTGAATTATCAAAATAGTTTTAGAAAAAGTTGTCTTTACAAAAAACCTGCTGAGATTTTGAATGTTATTGCACCAATATTTGTAGTGTGTTTTTACGTATATCTGTATGTGTGTAAATTTTTGACTGCCTTAAGGGTTTTTTAGAGTAGTTAAATAAAAGCTTATTTATTCATTTTTGTAAAAGATTTTATCTATTTGATAGAGAGAGTATGAACAGGGGGAGCGGCAGAGGGAGAGGTACAAGCAGACTCCCCGCTGAGTGAGGAGCCTGATGCAGGACTCAAAATCATGACCTGAGCTGACATCAGATGCTTAATTGAGCCACCCAGGCACCCCTAAATAAAATCTTATTTAGTAATAAATGTTAGTCTGCCTGTTCCACCACTATTTGGAAAACGTAAGTTGGTGGAGTCTACAAATTTTGAAAGAGAGAAGAGAAGATACATATCTATGTGATTGTCATCTAAAGATGCTAGTGTATGACTGCCATTTTGTAGATGGGTCTCTTGCCAAGAGGAATCAGTGCTAAACCTCTTAGAAGGAAGATAGCAGGAACATGAGCTATATTTTACATGTGAGCTGAAGAGTAAGCATAATTTTTAAAAAATATTCATGAATCTTTTAATAGATTTATCTTATGTTAACACATCGAATATAATAAATGGAAAGAAACTTCAGAATTCTGTGAACTTGAACATCACTGATACTATCAGATTTTGATTAACATGGTGAGAAAGATGTACGAAAGAGTAAATCATGGTGGAAAGCAAGCAGGAAAGGAATAAGAAAGAGGAAATGATATTTGTTGATGGTCTAGTCATTTAACCAAAGGAAAGAAATAATGAATAAACTTACATTATATTAATTATAAATTTCTACACCATTATGTGAGGAGATACTTATAAAAATTTCAATTTATAATATTTAAGACATTCTCTCTTTAAAATGTACATTTTTTGAAAAAAAAGTACATTTTCTGAGTATCAACATGATGTTCCTTTTTTTTCTTTTTTTTTTTTTTAAAGCATGACTTTTATGCTAGATCAGGAGCAGTGAACTTTTTCTGTGAAGGACCAGATTGTAAATATATTGACCTTCATGGGCTTTAAGGTCTCTGATAACTAGTCAACTCCGCTGGTCCCATGGACAGTATGTAAATGAATGGGTATGGCTGTCTTCCTATAAAAGTTTACTTACAAAAATAGTTGGTGCATCAGTGGAACATAGTTTTCCAACGTGTTCACCAGTGTAGTAACAGGAACATATACAAGTTGATGATGTTAACGCTACGGATTAAGACACTTAAAAGAATGGATGAGTTCTGGTGATATTTGGGTGATTACAACGAGCTATGAAACAAAGAGGGTACTCCTCTGTGCACAGTATGGTTTGGTTGGCTTTATTGAGAAAGTGACTTTTGAGCACAAATTTGAAAGAGGTAGGGGAGTTGATCATATAGATAGAGAGATGGAAGAAGGAGAGAGACTGTCCTAGACAAAAGGAACGGCCGTTGTCTAGGTTTGAAGGCTGGAGTGTACTTGGCACATTTGAGGACCACAAGGAGAACCTATGTGAACTAATGAGTCAGGGAGAGCCTAGTAGGAAAGAAGCTCAGAGAAGTAACAGATCTGATAAAGTTAAGACCCTTTAGATCAAGGTTAGGTCTTGGACTTTGATGGTAAGTGAACTGGGAAACCATTGCAGGAATTTAATTTTTTTTTTTTTTTTTTTTAAAGCAGCGTGACATGATCTGGTTTATGTTTTAACAGGATCATTCTGGCTGCTGTGTTTAGAATAGATCATAGAAGGAACAGAGTAGAAAGAGAGGGACCAGTTAGAAAGCTATTGCAATAATCCAGGTGACTGATCATGGTGGCTTGGACCTGATTGAGGTTAGGGGTATTTTGAAGAGAAAATCAACAGGATTCTCTGATGGATTGGATGTGGGCTGTGAAAGAGAGAGAGGAGGCAAGAATGATTTCAAAGACTGGCCAACTGGAAAGTGGAGTTACCAGCCAAGATGGGAAGGGCTACAGGCTTGGGGTGGGAGGAAAACAGGAGCTCACTTTTGGAGTGTTAGTTTGATGCCAATTGGATATGTTAAAGAGGTTGTCAATAGGCACTTAGATCTATCAGTGTGGAATTTGGGAGATAAAAATTTGGTAGTTATCAGCAAATAGTGCTTGAAGCCATTTAATTGGTGGGGGCAAAGGAATTAGTAAAGATAGGGATATCTTTTGGATCTGACTATGTTGTAAGACTGAAGATCCAGCAATGAAGATTATAAAATCTCCAGGGAGCTTACATTTTAGGGAGAAAGTAAACAAATTATATGATGTCAGGATAGACGCTAATGTAAGCTGAGTGCTAGGAGGGATAGAGGCTATATGAGCTCCCTAGAGGAGTGTCTTTGAACACCCAGGAGCTGTATGGCTTGTGAATGGCAGGAATTTGGAGCTGTGGGGGTCTGGAGGTGAAGGTCACTTGGGAGGTGCTTTAACGGTCTCCTGGAGGCCTGGGTTGGCCTTATATCTCTGGACCTGCCAGAGAATGAATCATATATGACTTGACTGTGGGGTAAAAGAGGGTCAAAGGACAGGAAGAAGGACCGGATAGTAGCTACCGAGCTTGTTCTGCTCCAAAGACATACAGTTTTACATACCTCTTGAGAGAAGGCAAGTACCTGTCATTTTTATCTTTAAGTTTATCGATCACTTATTACCTACTTGCCTCTGGGCTAAGTGCTTTCTATGTAATTTATTGTTTAATCCTCACAACCTGGGAGGTCTGTCCTATATAATTTCCATTTTTCTGAAAGGAAATGGCCTTGGGAAGGTTAAGTAACTTGCCCACAGTCGTGGTTGCTGTGGTACAGCCAGGGTAGCAGTCTGATGAGGGCCAAGTGTTTGCTGTTTACTGTGTGCACCTGCCTCCCCCAGGGCGGGGCTGTGCTCTGTGGGGTGGGCCCTTCCTTCCTAACGAAGATAGGGGCGGACTAATCTGGGGTCGGACTAATCTGGGGTCGTTTCAGTCTTTATCAGACACTGGGGGATTTAATAATTTTTCGTGAAGAAGTAAAGAACAGTAAGCAACTGCATTTAGTTAGGAGTTTGTATGGCTGTAGCAGGAAGTAATTTTAAGGAAGAAAATACCTGGATTAGAGTTCTCAGTAGACACAGAAAGTTGCCTTGGTGGCACAGTTGTCCAGGTACTTTGTTGAAATGCATTTGACATGGTCTCACCAAGGAAGTTTTATCTTTTGACATGAGCAGAATTCTAAGGTGAGGGGAGTCATAGAGTGGTAGGGGTGGAGAGGCAGTCTTCGTATAGGCTGAGAGTGTTACAGGAAGCCCTTGATTGAAATGTGCACCTTGAGAGCTGTGGGCGCCGTATGATGGAGGAGGCTCCTGGGCAGGAGTTTTTAGTTAATAAGAAAGGCAGTTGGGAGGCCCGTGGGCTCTTCAGAGGACAGGGACCGGATCCAAATGATGCCTGGAAAAGATGGATTTTCTTGCATTAATTGGAGTGGGGCACAGCCAGAGGCAGACGCGCCTGTGGTCATTGGGCTTTCCAGTACCTCTGTGAGGCAGGCAGATGACCACTCCCCTCATGTGCGCAGAGGAGGTGAAGGTCAGGGCTTAAAGGGTGATGTAGACACATCGTGGAGGGTGGTTTCCCAAACACTTCATTTTCCCACGTTTCTCATTTGAGGATGCTGGGAAAGCAAAACATTTTCCTTATGAATTTTAAGAAAGTGTGTGTTGGGGGGTGGTGATAAAGCTGTTAATCGAAAGTATTTAGTGCGCCCACCAGTGATCAGTCTCTTGATGATGCTGATTTAACATGGACTGTTCTGACCCTTCGCTAGTTCTTTGGTTGTTGTATCTGCAATAGGTGACAGGAACGGCCTAGCCCAATAGTAGTGGGCGGCCTGAATCTTACTTTTGTCCAGTGAACATCACCGTTGGACCCCCTGAAAACTCAAAGTATATTCTATACCATAGTACTTCCTTAGGTTGAAAATCTAAAATTTTTACTTACTAAAAACTTCATGAACTGTTTTATAACGCAATTTTAAAGTTATCGTTCTTAGTATGTGAGCATAAGCCCCCAGTTTCATTGTCTATGTGGTAGTGATGTGCGTGGGGCTCTGCAGTTTTTAAAGAACTTTAAAGACAGGAATTCTCGAAAGACAGGACTTCTTGACTCTGAGGTTCTGGGTGGGTGTCAGGGAGTCCATGAATGGCCACAGTTGTCAATAATATTGTGTCTAAGTGAGCATTTGTTTTTAGCAGATCTCAAAGAGGTCAGTGATCTGCCAGAAGATTAGAACTGCTTTTTGTAGAGGGACAGTTGAACAAATAGACATACATCTTATTTAAGACTTTTCTAGCCGGTAACAACTTCAGTTGTGAAATAGTGTATGTCCTGTGCCATGCTTGGGAAGCTTTGACTGGCTTGCTGCTTCAGCTTCATCAGTTGACCTGGAGTCCAAAAAAAAACTGGCCCAGTGCTCTTTTATTGGAAACTGCAGTAGCCTCTCGTCCTTTAATCATCGCTGTTGAATGATATTGTGAGTTTGGGGTACCTTTGAGTAGTGGTGTTTCCTGTCTCTGTTAGTAAGTGTTGTGTGAAAAAAGGATTCTTCTACTAGACAGTCATAAAGCCTAAAATTTTTAGTTTATTAAAGCTCTGAGAAGTCCTGCAGAAAAATAAATTGATTTAACTTTGTCAAACTCCTTGAACAGGACCTTTCTTTTGTGTGTGAGACCTAAACACAATCTACAGAACTAATGAGGCAATCTCTTATGCCCTTCCCTAGTTAATTCTCTGACATCGATGGTGGTTGTTTGGAGGGGCCTTTTCTGGGTTCACGGTTAGATTTTGTGCAGGAACACCTGCTGTGATCAAAGTAGAGTTGGCACGTTCTGGGAAACAGGCAGGCTAGATGACATGACAAAATATGCGGAAAACAGTCCGCTTCAGTCATTTTGACTGGGGTTGCAAAAAATGATGAGAGTTAAGATTATGGAAATAAGTTTTGAAGGTATGCACCCAAACTTAATAATACATATAAAAGGCTAGAGGAATGTACGTAGTAGATTAGACGAGGACAGAACTTTAGCCGTAATTTTTTAAACTAACTGGAAAGATCATTTATTGTTATCTTTGTAAAGGCACTTGGAAAATGAAATATTCCAAAGATGAGCGAGGGGAAAAATTGGTTAAGAGTTGGAAGGAGCATTATTTGGGGGAGGTTCTGATTTTGGTGTCTTACAAAAATAGTGTGTTTATTTTCGTGAAAGAAACTTACTGCCCTACAGTAGATTTAGTTTGTATTATTTTGGGACTCAAGTCCATTTTCTTATACACCTTCCAGTAGAGAATGAGAATATTGTATAAGAACAGTGTGTGTCTTGAAAGTGAATAACCTCCACATTGATAAGAATTGTGGCATGCCTGGGTACTGAGTGTCTTGCCTGAGATCCCAGAGACTGTTCAGAAGCTGTTCCAGTTCATTGGGTCAAAAATCCACTATTTACGAAAAGCTAAATACGGATTTGCACGATTGACCATAATGGCTTCAATTTTGAAAGATAGTAGTATCAGGGAGCACTTCCAGTTGGTGGGATAATTTGAGAATCGTCCATGCTCAAATGGCTAAAATATTGTACTTTTTGCTACTTCATCACTCCATTTTACAAATAGGGAGGGGGGATAAAGTCCTGTTGAGAAGGTGGAAGAATGTCAATTGGAGAGTAAATCACAATAACCCTGTGAAGCCACTCCTTAGTTAACAACTGCCTGAAGGTTAACCATACTTTAGAAGCCTGTTAGTGTGGAGAGGCTGACTGGGGGCTTCTGCCCCTGTTGTTTGCGTGGATGTGTGTGCACGCACGTGTGGTCAGGTGAAGGGAGAAGAGGACTTGTGAATAGGCTAGAAGGTGTGGAGAACAGAGAGCTAACAGTAAATCCTAAAACTTGGAGCACTGGGAAAATTGGACTATTTTAAACTGTACTGCTCACTTAAAAATAGTAAAATTATACCATTATTCTTTCAGTATGAGGGAGAGATAAAAATACAGTTTTTCTAAATTGGAAAATTTGCTGTAATCTTGCTGCTAATGACTGATTTCTTCCAACAGTTGCAAGGCAGTTTTTGCTCTGATAGGTTGATAAAGGAAACAAAATCAAGAACATATTGGAAGTTCTCAGAGAAAATTACAGTTTAGGTATGTGTTGGGGGTGGATAGTTAGACATTTTAATTGAAATAAAACAGTTTTATACTAATATGGGATCACTGTGGGTGTACATTTGTAGTACATCTGCTCTTGAAGCATTTCAGTAGGGTTAAATGTATGTTAATGCTTTTGCAAGAAAATCATTTTTGATCACATCCGTCTAAGGAAACTAGCTGAGGAAATCGGTTTTTTAAACAATACGGATATTATACTTGCATTTAGAGAATGAATTAGGAATTCTGTGTATTGCCTTACAAATTTCAAAGAGTTGGGATTTTTTGGTTGTGGTCTTCTCTAGTGGTGAGGAAAGTTAACAGTAATTAATACAACAGATGATTAAAGCAAACTTACATACCTGGAGAGTGACCACAGTCTGCTGTATGCCTCCAAACATCGTTTTAAGGCACCTGCTTTTGGTATTAAGAAAGACTGCTAATGGTTTAGTTTATCCAATTGAAAACAACTTGTCTAGCATGTACCTTGAAAACATCTCAGTTGGCCTTTCACTGTTAATGCATATGATAAAAGATTAATATTGAGTGCTAGGTATCTGCCAGGCTTTAACTTTTTTTTTTTTTTTTGAACCAGAGTTTATACTGTGATGAGTTAAGCAGTGTGCTAACCTTGAGGATTTATAGATCCATCAGATTTTAGAATAGAAAGGATTCTTACCAGTAAGGCAGACCAGGGTTTTCTTTGTAGTAGTGTGGAGGTGTTCATTACCACTGTGGACTCCCTGGCTTCCTCTCAAGTCTGCAGAATTAAAATCTTAGGGCGTGGGGCTTGGGAATTTGTTTTAAACAAGCTCTCCAGGGGAATGTAGTTTTCACTGCCGTTGAACAATGGCTGGTGTAGGTTATAGCTTTCTTTCATGCATATGGAAAGAAGCCCAGAGAGGGGGGAAAGTGACTGGTTTTGCAGGAACCACAACTTTGTCTTCCACACCATGAGAAAGACGATCTTTTTCTAGGAAGCCCATGACATCATCAGAGTAGTCCCATCCCTTTCTAAGTACTGGATTGGAAGAGGTCCACGTTAGCTCTCATTTTTACCTACACCGACACCGCGTATATACGACTTCAGTCTCCTGTTCAGCCCAGCCTGCCCGCGTGTGTGCGCGCACAGTGCATATGTGCTTATTTGGTGAAAGATACCACTGCTGTACCTGCGTGTTCAGAATAATAATAATAATAAAAAGTTTACGGGGGCTTACAGAGAACTCCATTTTAATGAGAGGGGCTTCATGTGTGAAGTACTTACTCTGTACTTACTCTCTTTTATTGGCACCCGTTTTCCCCCTAGAACTTTCTTGAGCGAGTGTGAATTGTAGCCAGAATACTTCTTTCCTCTTCAGACCCTTAACTGTGATTAATATAAAAAGGCACTTGTCAAAAGGGTTTGAAATGGCAGCCTTGATACTGGAGCACGTGGCGGTAGAGATGGGTCTGAAGCCACTCGCTCCATTATGTTATTTAACTTACCAGTTCAACAGTTTGTCTTCTGCTCCTTGCTTAAGCGACGATGGCCGTGTGAGCTGTTAACCATATCAGCAGGGTGGGATATTATTTCCCTTAGAGTGAAACCACAACCATCTCTGCAGATTTAGTGCACGTTAGGAAAGCACCACGATGAAGCCGCTGAGAGCTGAAGTGCGGGCTGTTCGGCACCTCTCCCTCCGCCTCCGCGAGGGATTACTTTGAGGTTTAATGGAAACATCCTTTTTGTGTTTATTGTATTAATGAAATTTTTTAGGATCCATGAGAGAGAGATTATGGTTCAGTTTTTAAAATAATGTAGCTTGATGAAGCTTTTTTATTTGAATGGGAAACTCGTTTTCGTTGATTTGCAGCTTCAAAAAGTGAATCTTTGGGAAATTAAAGTGCATTAATTTAGTTATTCTGTATGGAAACAAAAACATAGAAAGTTAAAATTTGCATAAGTGAAGACCTTGATGATTTCAGATTATAGTGTGGTGGAGGTTAAGGAATAAGAGCCCATAGAATTTGTAAAAACAAATTCAGTCTAACCACTTAATGGCATGTGCAAGTAATTTGCCAATTAAATATTTCTAGTATCTGAAAGATCTTCAAAGTAAGGAGTGGAGGTTCTTAATCTTTCTTAATTTCATACTTTCAGAAACATAATAGAAAATTACTAAATTTTTTATCACTTTTCATTCAAAATTTTAATATATGAGCTAAGAGAAGGATGAATTTTAAGTATTTGAGGAAAATTATTGCTTTTTGAGAAATGTATAAACTATGATATTTCCAAATCACACTGTGCCTGATTTTTTGGGTATCATTTGTAAATATTTGATTCCCAGATAACAGTTTTCATTATAATTAAGACTTTAGATTTTGGAGTTTTACCATTTTGATGGTCACCTACTATGTTTAGAACTTTGTGCTAAGCATGCTTAGCTCCAGAACAACACTCTGAGGTAGATATTTTATTCCCATTTTACAGAGAAAATTGAGTCAGAGTTAGTAATTTGCTTAATGTCACTCATTAGTAAGAGGCAGATCTGACAGTCCTAGATTTTTTAAACAACAGATTTATTGAGATAAAATTTACCCACTTAAAGTGTATATAATTCAACAGTTTTTAGTATATTCAATTTGTGCAACCCTTGCCACAGTCAGTTTTAGGACATTTTCGTCACCCCAAGGACATGTTTATCACCCCATACCTTAGCAATCCTCACTCCCCCTCCCGTTTTCTCTTTGTCCCGCCAGTCCTGGGCAACCAGTAATCTACTTTCTGTCTCTGTGTATTTGCTCATTCTGGGCATTTCACATAAATGGAATCATAGGATATGTAGCCCTTAGAGACAGTCTGCTTAGTGTGTTCTCAGGGTTCATCCATGATCTAGCACTTAACAGTACACTTTTCCTTTTTATTGATAAATAATATGTTGCTATGGACATACCACATTTTGTTTATCCATCCTTTAGTTAATGGATATTTGGATTTTTTCCCACTTTTTGGCTGTTATGATTCATGCTACTGTGAACATTTGTGTACAAGTTTTTGTGTGAACATATGTTTTTCACTTCTCTTGGATATATACTTAGGGGTGGAATTGTTGGGGGCATTTGGGAACTACGTTTAACTTCTTGAAGAATTGCCAAATGATTTTCCAAAGTGACTATATGGTTTTACATCCCCACCAGCAGTGTATGAGGGTTTTGACTTCTTCATATCCTCATCAATACTTGTTATTTTAGTGGGGATGAAGTGGTTATCTTATTGTGGTTTTGGTTTGCATTTCCTTGATGGCTAATGATGTTGAGCACCTTGTATGTGTTTATCGGCCATTTATCTGTCTTTTTCGGAGAAGTACCTACTCAAATCCTTTTGCCATTTTTAAAGCTGGGTAATGTGTCCTTTTATTATTGAGTTACAAGAGTTCTTTATATATTCCAGAGTTCTTTATCAGATACATGACTTGCAGAATTTTTCTACCATTTTGTAGTCTGTCTTTTCACTTTGCTGATGGTATCCTCTGGAGAAACAAAAGTTTTAAATTTTGATGAAATCCAGTTTATGTACTATTTTCATGTGTTGCATGTGTCATAATCTAAAAGATCATTCTTAATCTTGAGTCAGAGAAATTTATGCCTGTGTTTTCCAGTAAGAGCATCACAGTTTTAGCTTCTTACACTTAGTTCTTTGCTCTATTTCGACTGAGTTTTTGTATATAGTGTGAGGTAGAGTTCTAACTTCTTTTTTTTTTTGCATGTCGCTGAATAATTTGTTAAAAAGACTCATCTTTCCATATTGAATTGTCCTGTCATTCTTATTGAAAAGCAAGTGACCAAAAATATGTTTATTTCTTGACTCTAAGTTCTTTTCCATTTGTATGTTCGTCTTTATACCAGTGCCATGCAGTCTTGATTACTGTAGCTTTGTAGTGAATTTAAAATACAACTTTGTTCTTTTTCAAGATTGTTTTGGCTATTCTATGTCCCTTAAATTTCCATATGAATTTTAGGGTCAACTGGTCTGTTTCTGCAAAGAAGCCAGCTAGACTTTTGATAGGGATCTACTGAATCTGTAGATCACTTTGGGGTAGTATTGCCACCTTAACAATATTAAGTCTTCCAGTCTACGAACATGGAATATCTTTCCATTTATGTAAGTCTTTAATTTCTGTCAACAATGTTTTGTAGTTTTTGGAGTATGGGTTTTGCGTGTCTTTTGTTAAATTTTCCTTAAGTATTTTATTCTTTTTGAGGCTCCTATAAATGAAGTTGTTTTCTTAGTTTCATTTTTGGGTTGATTACTTTTGGTGTCTAGAAATGCAGTTGATTTTTGTATATTGATATTGTATCCTTTAGTCTTGCTGGATTCATTTATTAGTTCTAATAGATTTTTAGTGGATTCCTTAGGACTTTCTACAGACAACATCATGTGGTGCATGACCCAGCTTTTAAAATTTGTAACTTTTTCTGCTATACTCTGTAGCCTGGGAAATTTATTAATGTCGGAGAAATTACTTGACTTTTTGAGGTTATGTTTAGAAAAGAAACAGTTGCCACAAACAATTGCCAATAATTGTCTTTTTGTAATCTTTAAAAAAGTGTGGTGGACATTTAGGCTGGAAACATTTATGGGGAAAGCAAAATCCCACAGATAAACTCAAAAGATCCTTGAGCTTATTTGGTGAAGTCTTGCTTTAAATAATATCACCATTATTTGGTGATATTATGGGAACTGTAGGCCTTCCAAACATAGTTTGTTTGGCACGGACTGAAATAACAGTGATTATACTTCAAGAGATAAGCATTATAATTTGTTTTTACTTTTAAGAGTAGTGGCTGAGCTAAGAAAAGTATGACTTTAAATACCCAAAACACATAATCTGGTGCCTCATTCCTATTCAACGCTAATTCAGTTTTGTTTCTTTGCCTATCTGACCTCTACCTGCGGTTAAGATTTTAAGGCCTTGTGTTTTAGACTAAGATAGACCTTCTTCTCTCCTTTTTTTTAAGTTAGTGATAAATCTGTCATGTGATGCTTATTTGAAAGCTATCAGCTGATGAGTTATGAATTATAGTTACATATATAGCTCACTGAACCAAATAAGTAACCAAAAAGCCTAGAACATTTGGGGTTTCCTCTTTCCCATCCAGGAATACAAGTTAGGTTTGGAAAGGCCAGGGAGTGGTAAAAGTTTAGTGATAGGATGGCCTTCAGGTTGATTCCTGGAGTCTTTTATGGTAAAGCTCATGGAATTTCCAATGGGAACCAGAGTACAGAGCAGAAATTGGAAATTGCTTTGGTTTTTAGTTTCTGATTTTCTAGCTATAAAATAGGAAGAGTACTCTTACCTTTTCATTGCCTTACAAGGCAGTCAGATCTCAAACAATCAAATGTTAAAAGAGAAAGCTCTTTGTGCCTTCTAAAAGGAGAAAAGAATATTAACCTGAGGTGATATTACACTGTCTTCCAAAGTGAAGGGGGGGTGGGATTTCAGGAACCATTGTGACTCTTGGCTCATAGATGTTTCTGTTCATGAAGCAACAGGAAAGTATAGAGACAAAGCATTTCGGAAGAGAAATGCCCCAGAATGACTTGGAGAGCAGGATGAAGTATTCATTGACTTGGGAACCTGTTGGGTACTTTTGGACAAAATGTGTGAGTTTTCTAGAGTGGCAAAATTTGATACTTTAATTCTTTAAAAGAGTTGATTAGTGATGAAAAGGAGTAGAAATATTGGTAGTTTTTCTTTTTAAGAAGAATCCTGCTCCCCTCTCACGCAGTCATCTGGTCTGTCCGGTTAGAATGGCTTGGCAGTCTTAAGATATTTGAGTCCATAAACCTCTGTTAAGTAAATTAGGAAAGTGTAAAACGAATTTTGTAGAAATTGTACCAAATGGTTAAAAAAAAAAGCCCCTGGGTCTCTTTCTCTTCAGAGTCCCATGAACAGCTCTTCTTCCACAGCAACCTTTTCTTCACCATAAATGTGGCGTCAAGTCCTTGGGGTTTAAAAATAACATTTGTTCTGGCAAGTGAGGCCAGCGTCTGTAACTGCCTGGAGCAGGATCTGTCATGTCTCGTGACCCTGGGTGGCTTTGGTCCAAAGCACTGATTGGACCCTTTTAATTCACTTCAGAGGAAATGAACCCTTCTCCATGCTGTTGCTCTCCATTGAAAAACTCCCTCACGGATTTATCTGGTTAAGTCCTTGGCAACCTTCAGGACCCAGATCATGTTTTGTCCTCTCCAAGAAGCCTTTTTCTCTTCTGGAAGAGCCCCCCTCCCGAAGCTTTGTTTCCTTGCCATGAGGAACTCCTGCAGGTGAACACTTCCTGTGGTACTGTGGCGATCTGCGGTTTAGTTGTTTCTTACAGATTAGGCTTGGATCCGGCAGCACGCCTTCTCCCACCATCCTGCTTTCCACACACGAGTACGGGGCGCTCAGTGGCTTGCTACTTCCGAGGTGTCACCTAGCTAGCTAAGTCCTGGCATTCTTGTCCGAGCTGAGCCAGCTTGTCCGAGCTGAGTCAGCTTGTCCGAGCAGCTGAGAACTAGTAACGGGACCACATTCTCAGGGTCATGTCACGTGCAGCCTGCCCAGCTCCAGGGAGCATCAGCTGCGTGGGACGTGACAAGGAAGTCATCCACAGGGTTGCACAGTGTGGCAGCCCTGTGAGTCCTCTTGTGTCTGCAAGTGGCCTGTGTTTACACGTTGTTGCACTACATTCCCTAGACTCGAGACTCTTTCCTGCCTCTGTCCTGTCATGTTTGTCTGTTTCAGTGGGAAGTTAAAAATTAGTAAGGAGTGAATCTAACTTTTCCATAACTTTTTGGGGCAGTATTTTAAAAATGATGTCCTAGACCGACCCTTGTATCAGAAACACTACCTCTTCTGGTTCAAATGCAGATCCTCAACCCCCCTGATAGACAGGAATCAGTCTAGGAGTAGAACTGAAGGCTTTAATAAGCAGGACTGATGATTCTCATGCACTTCCCTGAAATCTTAGAAAATGATTGTTGAAATAGCTTCTCAGTAAATGGAAACTATAGTGCTTCAAAGGGTTAAGGCCACTGTCTTTAACCTGTTGCTCTACAGTCAACCTTTTCTGACTCATTTAAATTCTATTTAGTAGGTAGTTGGACTAAGCCTACCAAACCCGCCACGGTGGGAGAATCAGATGTGGAAAAAAAGGGCCTTTGCTCTCAAGGTGCTGATGGTCTTTGTGGAAAGAAAAGATACACAATAAATTTGTGCATTCACAACACCCATCTGCGTATATATACACATATTATATAAATATATCTTGAAAACTGATTATTACCAACAGTACAGGTCTTTAGGATTGAGTTTGTAGGGTTATGTCTTCGGGATCACATACAGCTCTACGCTTTAGAGTGACTGGATTTCAGTACTTCAGGCAGGCTTCGTAAGAGAGAGAACTATGGAATAGGTGCAGAAGGTGCTAGACTTAAGAGTTCAAAGTTCACAGTTTTGAATTCAAGGCAGAGCCTCTACTAGGCAGTAAATGTTACTTTAATTATAGAAAAACTAATTAGGTTATGGCGAGGCATATTTTAAATTCATTTACTAATTTTTGAATGACTTAAATTTATGTATATATATTTTCAGTTTTAGAATGTATCAATATTAAAATGGATAATAAGTGCCATAGCTTTAGATACCAGCATTTGGTTACTACCGTCTGTTACTTTCCATGGGACAGTGAAGGGAAGAGGGGTCAGGAAAAAGAAGGACGTCATTTTTGATAGGTATGCAGGATTATTACATAAAACTTTACTCCACAAGCACGCTTGGCAGAAAAATGGCTAGAACACCATTCTTGTTTACATTTTATTATGGTATAAAATGTTTACTTATAGTGTAAAAAATTGTGTTTTTTCTTTTGGTCCCGTCTTTGTCATTTGAACATCATTTCCCACTAGATACTTTATTGGTCTAGATTAGAAGATTGTGGGGCCTGCTTCATGCAGAGGTATGGAAATTGAGACTGGAAAGGAGCTGTGGATTTTCTGGGGCACTACCTGTTGTACGACTTATGCCTAGTGCCGTTAAAACAGTCCTGGGCACGCAATGAGTGCCTCAGAAGGGTTAGCCATTGGAATTCCGGTTCAGGAATTTCTTCTCAGATGTTTTTCCTGCTTAATTTATTTCATCGAGGATGACCATCACCCCCACTCTCGGCGGGCGGGGGGGGGGGTGTCTTTCCCTTTTTTTTTTTTAAATCCCAGTTCTTGTTTCCCTTCCTTTTTCCTTATGCCATCTATTTTTCCCTAAAAGTGGGGAAGACAGAAGAAATTCAAAGAAATTGAGGGTTGTACTTTAAAACTTTCAGTGTTACTGTCCTCTTCAGGGCCAGCCTGAGATTTTCTGCCACCTTTTATAAAATTTATGCCCAGCATAGTTCTGATTTTTACTGCCTTCTCTGTGCAGGTAAACACCCATCCTTCTGCTGATGGCAGCACCGCTGTTTCTTCTCAGCCAAACTTAAAATACTGGAAATGTTAAAAGCATGGGATAAAAACTTGGGGGTGTAATGGAGTAGTAGTAGGAAGTTTGGGGGAAACAGTGGAAACCTGTGTCAAAGTTTTTGGCTCCTTTCAGAGAACTAAAGGACTAACTTCTTTTTTCTTTTTTAAGTAGGTGCAAAGGGGGAAAAAAAAAATCCCCAAGGTATCAGGCACAGTTTGCTCATAAAAATGAGCAGGTTTGGTAGATATATTTAAGGAAGCGAAGGCCGGGACAGAATTTCATTAATATAATAATTTGTGTCCCTCTGCCCTCCAAACATAGATTTTTGTTGGGAGAGGGAGACTTGTAAAAAGAAATCTGAAGCTTTAGAAAAGTCAGGTTTTTCCTGTTGTTGTTTTCTTTGTCAGTTTTCTTACCAATTTGTGGTAGAGGCTCAAAAGAGGTGAAGGATCAATACATTTGGTGCCCATCTGAAATGGGATTCTGTGGACCGTGTGCAGGGTCAGGTTGAGAAACTGGGCTGCGGCCTCTACTTCCCCATCACCTTTGTCTTTACGTGTCTCTCATGACCAGTGGAACTTTTTAAAGCTCAAATAGAGTCTTAGTGCTGTTGAATATGTGCTTCAAGATACATCTAACTGATTTCCAAATCCTCAATAACTTTTTTTAAAAATTGAAGTGTATTTAGCATACAGTGTTATGTTAGCTTCAGGCATACAACATAATGATTTAACAATTCTCTGTATATTCAGTGCTCACCGTGATAAATGTAGGCACCGTCATTTGTTTCTTAAATTCCACGTACGAGTGAAATCACATGATATTTGTCTTTCTCTGTCTGATTTATGTCACTTGAAGACGACACAAACAAATGGAAAAATATTCCATGCTCATGGATTGGGAGAACCAATAATATTAAATCATCAAGAACTTTTTAATAACTTGAAAAAGGACTATATTAAAGACTTGTATAGTGCTATATGTGTTTCTATATCTGTATATGTGTTTCCCGCCACTAACGATTGAATTATGTCCCCCGTGTTTAGAAAATAATATTTGTTGAAACAAAATATGTCAGATGATGATATTAGATTTAGATTATTATTTTGGTTTGTTTTCCTACTGCCTTCTAGGCGCACAAGTGGACATGTGCACGCATATGTATATATCTGTGTGGGACTTCTTGATTTTTTTTCCTCTTTATTGGTGAGACTTTTAATTTTGGTTTCTTGACTGATTGCATGAAGATTCCAGCTTTTATTTTTGCCATGATTTTATAACCTGTGTTGTTTTAAAGTTGAATTATTTTTTATAAGAAGAATATAGCAATATCCTTTTAATAAGTTACTATATAGGGATAATCTGAGTTGTTTTAATCAGTTTTCTTTTCTCTTTTCAGAGGACGTTAAGCAAGTTTTTGGACAAACCACAATTCATCAACATATTCCATTTAACTGGGATTCAGAATTTGTGCAACTACATTTTGGAAAAGAAAGAAAAAGACACCTGACATATGCAGAATTCACTCAGTTTTTACTGGTGGGTCCAGCTCTTAAAGAGTACATAAGTAAAACTAGGATCCTGATTTACCTCAAAATCACTAACCTGGCCAAACCATCCTGTTTGAAACTATTTCTTTATTAGTATGTAAACACAATATGATTAAATGGGTTCTTACAGACTGTGTAGAATCCCTTCCTGTGGAAAAGGAATATGCATTCAGGCCCAAGGAAATCAAACGATTTGCTGAAAAGTCACGTAAGTCGGGAAGGGGGGCAGGATTGGTACTTGAATTCTTGGCTTATGACTAGTTCCACAACTATTCACTGATATTTTATTTTCCTTTGAGAAATGGCCAGACATGTCATCATCAGCCTCTAACTGTAGAATTATTTCACTTGAGGCCTTTTATAGACAAGGGCACTGGGTCTGCAAGTTGACTGCAGATTGAAATCACCTGGGGAGCTTTAAAAACAACTGATATTTGGGTCCCCCACCTCTAGAGATTAGATTTGACTGTGCAGGGGGGCAGCGAGAACCTGGGCATTGGGATAGTGAAAGCTTCCCAGGTGCTTATAATGTGCAGCCAAGTTTGAGAATCAGTGTTCAGAGAGCACCTGCTGTCCATACCCAGGGTTAAACTTAGGGTTGTTTATATTTCTGGGGTGCACCTTCCTTGGCCTCGTCCCTCCTGCCTTTTTCTCATCACCACCCCTGCCCCATTATGGTCCCATCATTTTGCCACTGATGATGCCAGTGGACGAGTAGTAACAAAATATGATTGCAGTTTAGTTTTCCTCCTAAAGTGTAATTTTTAAAATGTTTTAATTCCAATATTAACATTTAGTCACTAGAGGTCAATATCTGTATGGTATGTAGGCTGTATGATAAAGCACTCTTTCTTTTGGACCTTGATGCATTTGTTCTGTTTCTCTAACAATTAAATTTTATTTATGTTTTATTCAACATAATTTAAAAGGACTCATTTAAGGCCATTATTTTGCTGTGTTTAAATTCTGGGATTTGAGGGAAAATTTGCCAGGGAAATCACCTTCTTTCCTTTGTCACTAGAAATGTCTTCAGGGGGGTTCCTGATGCCCCTATTTCCTGTGCCCAAGACTTTGCCAGAGCCTTCTGAGGAGTAGTTGGAAGGTGGAATGTCGGGGTGGACGTGGAGGGCTCAAGAACACACACGCACACATAGGCCGTATCGTGTACTCATTCAGTCAGTGTTTTGTGGGATCCATTCTCAGGCACCAGCATATGTAATAGGTTGACTTTAATAGGTACTTCTCTTTTTGACTTTTAGTGGTTTTGTTATGATATATAAAATTTGTCATGCTATTTATTTAGTTTGCTGCTATTTTCCAGGCCTTTGGGAACTTAAAGCAAGATGTTTTAAACATACCTGTATTTTTTAAAAATGTTAATGTCTATGAATCCCCGTTTTCCGTTCCGCGTAAACACAAACCTACTTAAATAACTCAGGTGGAGAATGGAATTGTGAGTTGTTGGATTTTTGCTGTTGTTTACACAAGACATTGGTGCGCAGTAGGAGGTGGTATTCATTTTGATGAGGAATAATTACAATAATGCTATTGAGACAAATGCCTCAAATTGACTTTATGGAACACAGCCTAATTAACTTTTAGCCTTAATGGGATGTTAGCAGGAGTAAGGATGATCACGTTTCCCTTTTAAGCAGGTATCAATTATGCTGAATTGAGTCGGCTGTAAGCCACTCACAGCGGCTTCTAGGCCTTCTTCAAGATATGGAGAAGCCAGAGTCAAAGATTAGATGACTCAGGGATTACTGATTGTTTCCAGCTGCAACTTGTAGGGCATTCACTTATACTTGACTCCTTTTTATAATGTTAAATGGAAAAACATCCCATAGTGTCCTGCACGGGATGATTTTGACTTTGTAGCCAGAGTGCAAATGCTGAACATATACTAGATTTAAATGGTTATGGTGGATAATTATCTCAGTGAGGGCCTTGCCTTTGTGTTATGCTCCAGGTCCAGATTTAAAGGAATTAATGGATGTATCATGATAGACTTTCTATGAATGTCAGTGAAATGCCGGTTTTGATGTCTACCATTGGGTTACTCCTCCCTCCCCCCATTCAGATATTTTGTTGGCTTCCTTTGAACTCTTCTCTGAATGCAGGTTTAGCTTCAAACCCCTACTCCAAATGCCTCGTTTGGTTCCTTTGGGCTCTTTTCTGTAGGCAGGAACTTCTTAAAGATACAAGAAAGCTGAATCTCCTATATTTTGGGCTCTTGCTTGTCGAGCACACACGCGCCTTTCCACTCTAGGGCAGGGCTCAGAAGTAGGCAGCAGCTCCCTGGCTGGTGCCAAGGCTGTGAAATGCTAGGCCGCTGGAGCCGGAGTGGGGAAAGGCCTGCCCTGGGGCTTGTTGCTGCCTATCACTTGACGAGGAAGAGGAGCAGCCCCAGGGACCGCTGAGAAGGGTGTGTTTTCAGGGAGCCTTAGTGCTGTGTAGAGAAAACACTGCTCAGTCCCACAGACGGTCCGAGAAGGGAGTTTGGGTTGGTTCCAGCCAGCTCAGGTCTGACATCCGTGAGGTACCTATGCCGATGTACGTACACGGGCTTGTGACCGGTGAGCAGAACCGGTCTCTGCGAGGTCAGATTTCTGTTTTCTTCCCTTAATGAATGTTTCACTGTATCTGAGCAAGGGTGAGTTGGTTTTAAGCCAGCACGTGGCTGTGAGGACTCTGGTCACGTGTCCATCCATGTGCTGTCCGGCCAGGCTGCCCTCTCGCCGGGGAGGTGCCGGTCACGGGTGCTGCTCGAATGCTGTGCTGCATGTCGTTCTTGTGTGCTTTGGTTTTAACTCATAAAGTGGTGAATCACTTTGATACTCTTTGAGCCAAACCTGCCTGACTTATACCTTCCACGTAAATGATAGTGTTGGAGCAAGAAGCAGGGATACGAAGCCGCCTTCCCAGAGTCGTGCTGCCAGTTGGTGGAGAAGGATTTCAGAAGCGAGTGGGACCATGGTCCTGTTACCTCATCATTGACACTGTTGAATTTACTAGGGCTGTGTTTTGTCTCCAGGTCCGTCATCCTCTCCTGACTGCATGAGTGGTGTGTCTGTGTTAATGGGAGTAGTTTGATATGGAGGTATGCATGGGTATTTTAAAATATTATGAATATTTCCACTTACCTCTATTCTTGGTTCCAATTTTATGGTTGCTAGTTGAAAAATGGATTTTAATATACAGAATTTTTTTAGAAAACGATCTGGAGAAATATTTTTCTTCTATACCTGATGGAACTTTTATTCATAAATGGTATTAATGTAAGCTCTCTACCCTGTGCGGGTTATTTCTTGTGCTGTGATTATGACTTGCTTGAGACAAACCACCCAGTTGAGCAGATGTTTGCTGAACATGCACGGTTTTTCTGGAGGCCTCGTGCAAAGGGCCAAGAGGTACAGAGATAACAACCTTTTAGATACTTAAAATGCACAAGTCTAGAGGTTTTTTTCTGTGTTTATCCATCTGACGGGCTCAGAAGAAACAGCTGCAAGCAAGTGGGCACACCCTACAAGGCTGCTCTCTTGTAGCAGAAACCCTCAGGAGTTTGCAGCATAGGCCCTTAGGACAGCTATCAAGCTGAAACCAACATTCAGAGTGTGGTTAGGCAGCATCCAAAGTACAAACTTAAAGGACCAGATACCAGCGTAAGTAGGTCTAGTTAACCTCCCCGTTTTACAGATGAGAAAACTGAGGCCTTTCACTCTAGGTCTCTTAGCAGTATCTCGTTTGTGATTTTGATTTGCATTTCCCCAGTGACTAATAATGCCAAGCATCTTTTCATGCGCTTATTGGTCATTTGTGTATCTTCTTTGGAAGATCCATTTCTAGTTTGTTATTGGGTGGACCTCGTAGGCAAATGTGAGCACAGAGTGAGAAGCGTCTTAAACTTTTCTGCCAAATTATTCTGTTGGTACTAAGATTCACTCTTGAAAATAGAAGTAATAATAGTTACAGTCTTTATAATTTACAAAGTGCTTTTAAATATTGTTTCTGATAATGGCATTCCAATACCGTGAGGGGCAATTATCATTATCCCCTATTGTTGGAAAAGAATAATGGACTCTAGGTACAAGTTTGCATTTATGGGTAATGTTCTGGGGAAAGCGATCATGGCTTTCATTGGGTTCCCAAAGGAGTACCCCAGAAGAGTACACAGAAACTATTCTAGAGTTTAGCTTCTTCCATAAGATCACAAATATGTGAGAGATTCAAAAATAGTATGTTGTCGCCACTTTATTACATTGTCTCCAGGGCCAAGGCTATGAAAAATTAGTTTCTGTTCCTGGAAGGGGCTGTGCTTCTGGATGGGGCACAGTCATGCCTTGCTAGACATTTGATCATTCCTGACCCCCACCCATTAATTGCCAAATATGATAACAAAAAAAGGCCCTTAGTAGGGGGGTGTGTTTCTGTCATTTTCAGTTACTTTTTTTTTTTTAAGATTTATTTATTTATTTTAGAGAGCACAAGTAGGAGGGGCAGAGCGAGAGGGAGAGAGAATCTCCAGCAGATTCTGCACTGAGTGCAGAGCCCCATGTGGGGCTCGATCCCACTACCCTGAGATCATGACCTGAGCCAAAACCAAGAGTCTGGCGCTCAATCAACTGAGCCCCCCGAGGCGTCCCTGTCATTTTCAGGTACTTTTTGATGATCTTTTATAATCATAGGTCTATATTTCACATATAATTATAATAATTTTAAAATAATCTACACATTAGGAGATTCTAGTTGCTCCAGATTCAGAACAGAGAAGCCTAGGATGTCCACCAAACGTAATATATGTGTTAACTAGAAATCTGTTGTTATCGGTTACCTCTCACATAGCATTTTCCAGCTTAGGAAGTGCTTTTACTCGTATTTGTCCTTGGGATCATCTTAGATGTTAAGCATTTGCTCTTGTTTCTGTATGAAAGACAAGCACAGAGAGGCTTAGTTTTCTGGACTTGTTCAAGGTGAGATAGGTGGAACTGAAGCTGATTTTAATTTTCCTGAGTCTCTATCAATGTTTTTCAGATTTTCGGTAAGATTTTTCTGAAGTGATTATTTTAAAAGACAGTCCTGAGCCTCCTCCTGAGCCTTCAGTAGGTCTGGATAGGGCCCTTCCACTGAGGACAGGGAAGACCGGTTGGTCACTTTCTAACCCAAGAGAGAAACAACAGTGGCCTGGGTTGGATGGTAATGGTGATGAGCCAAAGTACTAGACTCAAGAGAAGGTCTTGAAGGGATAGGCCCGGCCAGCCTTGGTGATTTAATAGGATGGACACAGTTAAGGATATGGTAAAACTCCCAGTTCACACCTTTTTTTAGATGAGGTTTAGGCCCAGGCAAGTGGAAGGATGGTGATGGGAACTGAAATGGGGAGCATGGAGGAGGCTGTTTTCCCGAGGGGCTACAGAGCAGTGCTTTGCTTGTGATCACTGTTCGCATGTGTGCGGCTGGGTTGTTGCCACCTCTTCCCCTCAGTTTGGAGGTCAGATGATACTATAGGAGCCCCACTTATGAGCCCAGAGATGTGGGCATTTCCAAGGACTTCTGTTCCCTATTTTACGGAGCCAGGAAATTTCTGTTTTCAAAGGCCTTCCCTTCTTGCTCTAGGAAAAGGAGCCATCAAGAAATCAGCAATGCTCTGAATTCATGAAGAGGCCAGATTTTGAAATTTGGGTTGCTTTAGTTACCCAAGGAACAGGATTGCTGACTTGGGAGGGAATAGGGCTAAAAATCCTCTCTGAACGTCTTCTCCTTAAATGGAGTTTAGGAGTGAAGTTACCTGACACAACAGAGAGCCCTGAACACGAAGGTGTGGGTGTTTTACCGTAACTTTATTCAGGCCCCCCTTTTGTCAGAAGAGGAGGAGTCATAGTTGATGGAGCTGGGAGTAGCACCTAGGAATCAAAGCTGTGTCTCGTGCCCTAGACTGGACACACACACATTGGCAAGGATCTCGAGTTTGGATGACAAAGCATATTCATGCTAGTAATGCAGCTGAACAGTTTTGATTCTTTTTGTGAAGTGAGACTGACCCAGTATTTTGGCTTACGGGTCAGCATGTGGTAGCAGATCTCGTCTAGTCTTTTCAGTATAAAATGGACATTGTGGTGCTTCAGGTTCTGAGCCCTAGAGAGTAGAGCTCTGGAAGCTACTATTCCCAGGCGCTGGTGGTTGTCACCTGTCACTCTCCGGGCCAGAGATTCGCTGCTCCTAGTCAGCTGTGGTCTGGGCTTCCGAGTCACCATCACTTGTGTGCTCTATTTGTCATGTTGTCCTGGTAGGAGGCAAAACTTTCAACACAAAAAAGAAATTGTCCCCCCACCCCCACCCCAGCACCACCAAACAGAAGGAAATATAACCTTCAGCTATGGCAACATCAAATTCTCAAGCTTTGGAATCGATAGAACACTTCAAGTGTGAACAAAAAACAATCACTTGTAGAACTCACTGAAGCCACGATGTTTAGCAGGTTAGTAGACAATAACAAGGTCCTTGTTTAGGATTGAATAGCCCAAGCCATTCGTACCTCCTTTTTGTCCCTCACCTTGCCATCTGTATTAGTTAAAATATCTAGACCATGGATCTTTAGTAGCCAGAGACCAGGATTTTATTTGCATTTTTAACATGTGAGTGCTTTTTAAGTTGGACCAGATGGAGTCTGAGTACAGCTTCGGTATTGTTTCATAAGTACAGCCCCACCTTGATATTCCAAAGTGAAACAAGTGAAAGTAGCTAATGTTGTTTGCCCTCAGGTCTTGTAGGAGATTAGACAAAATTTGTGTTGAGCTGGAAGCTGTTGCTAGTTTGGTGATGGGTGACCGGAGATGTGGTCCTGTCCTGGTCACTCGGAGAATTAGATGCAGGACACGTTGCGTTCATGTTGCCCTTTCTACTCTCTGGGCAGAGGAAATCAGAATTCACCGTACTGCTGTGTCCATGGTGTTCACCCGCTTGCTGTTTTGCCGAGCAGCCTGGTGTGCAGACTTTTACAGTAATGTCCTGGTAGAAAGAGCGCTCCAGACAGCATGTCCCCAGTCGCTACCCACTGTGAAGTTTAACGTTAAATGGGAAGAGCGAGGCAGTCGAGACGGAAGAGCTCTGTATTTGGTTTCTGCCGAGGTGTTGCTGTGCGTGCAGGCTCACGTGCAGCGCTGCTTCTGAAGACTCCTTCAGTTCAAGGCCCCCTCCAGTGACTTGGGGAGGAAATTTCACCCTGAACTCTGAAAGTCGGGCTGTGTGGGTGGAATATGGGGGGCACAGACAGATGTTAAGAATGGGAACTACTTCTCTCTCTGCCTATTCCTTTACTAAGTTCTGTTTTTAACTCTGTTTAATAATATGTAGATCTTTATTTTAACGAGATTTTTTCCTCCGAATTAGCAAAGGATTGTGAAAATGAAGCGGATACTTGTATGTTGAATAGGATACAGGTTCTGATACTCGATGTGATGCAGAATTTATTTGAAGGAGGGGTTATGTGATACCATATTTTTAAAGCAAATCTTTATACATTTTCTTCCTTGTTTTCATAAATAATTACCTGCATTTTCGCCAGAATTCTTCTACCAAGACTCCTAGAAGAGAAATCTTTTGGGTCATATCCTTATTGATAACTCCTTGCTTTTATTAAAGTTTTAGTTATTTTTTTTAAATTTCACAACTGTACAAAACACAAAACATGCAGACTAGCCAGGGGTCTTTTTTGGTATTCTTGGCTTTATAATATAAATCATCTGGATCTGCTGCTTGTTTTGAAGGTCTGTTGGTCTGTTGTGTTTTGTTTTTGTTCTGATAAATTGTCCTCAGGCTGAAGCACAAACTTGCATATCTGAACAGAGGTGGAGAGAATTTTTGCATTCAAAATATACCCACTTGAAAATTGGAGATTATTAAGGAAATGACAGGCCTGGAACTATTAGAAGCATGAATGTTAGACCTGAAGTGGTATAACCCCCCTCTATATGTTTATTTCTGTACAGCTAGCAATTTTGAAGAGTTTGATTTTTTTTCTTTCCCTCCAGCAGTCTGAATGGGTGTGCTGAAGTAGTTGGAAACGGCTTCAGTAAAAGCCTATTTCATTAATCATCATGCACCAGAATAGTGGGAACAGAAAACTGTTCACTGGCAAATAAGAAAGAGAAATTGGGCCTCCTTTCATGTGCGTGAGCAGAGCTGCCTTCGAGATAGCCCTGCGGCTCCTGGCTCTGCGACCTTCTGGCCTTGGGTGAAGGACGGCCCTTTCTCCTTAGTCTTTGCTGTCCTCATCAGCAGCGCTTAGCAAGTGCTGCATCACTGTCGCCGGGCACTGGTGAGAGCTGAGCTCGCTTGGCCGGGCTGTGCCATCTTCCCAGCTGTCTGGGTTTCCCACCAGTCCCAGGCCCTCCGTTTTATTTCCGTACTCACCTTTTGGATACCAGTTCCGTTTTATGGTCACCTGGCTGCTCCTTCTGTGTATTGTGGGAAGATCATTTCTACGACTGTTATTTTTTTCTTCTGGTTTTTCCTAGGCCTCCCCCCTAAGGGGAACAGACAGTCCATGTGGGTTAAGGTTACGGCTCCAAAGCCAGACCGCCCAAGGGCATGTTCAGGTTCATCCTCAGTGTCATGTGACCCTGAGCTGCTCTTTACCTCGTTTTCCCATCTATTAAATGGGGGTGATGGTAGGGCCCACCTCATAAGGCCATTGGGAGGATTCAAGGAGATGAAACAGGAAAACACAATGGTTGCTGCAGCGTAACACACAATAATGCTTAGTAAGGAGCCTTTGGTTTTCTCCCCTCTGAGATCCCGCTCTCTCTCTTTTCCCGCATTTATATTTCTATCTGTACCTCTAGCTTTCTTTTGTTTATAGCTCAGCTTAAGCCCATCTCACTCCAAGTTTCTCATCGTGGTCAGCTGTCTCGTGTCTTTCCCCTTAGGTGTTGCCCCTCGTGGTAGATTCTTCTGTCTCATCATCCAAGGGGAGAATTATTTGAGATCTGTCTTGCTCCATTTTTATGTACAAGTCGTCACCAAGACTTTTCTTAAAATCTCTTTTCCAGTTATCTGTTATAATCCTCTTACTTACAGTTTTACCCAAAGCAGCATCAGCTAGTGGTGAAAAATCCCAGTTTTGGAATCAGTAGCTCAGAATAGATCCCAGCCTGCCACTTCCTGGCTGTGTGACTTTGGACTAATTCACTAACCTCCCAGAGCTTCAGGTTCCTCTCTGGGAGACGAAGATCATATTACTTCACAGGATTATTGTGAGGCTTTAATGGAGTACCCTGTTTTAAGTTCTTGGCCGGCCCCTGGCCTCAAGTGAACGTGCTTAAGCGTTACTGTTGTTCTCCGCAGGATCTGGTCTTCATCTCTCCGTTCCTGTGGCTGGTTCAGAATGACTCAGCAGAACCACTGTTCCTTACGAGGTGATTTTTTTTAAAGACTCAAAGAACTTGCACTGAAAGGGTCTTTAGAGGATTTTAAACCATGCACCTGAACAAAAACCAAAGCTCCCACTTAGTAAGTGCCTGTCATGCGTGACATCTCGTTTTTACAACCCTCCACGGTGGATGTTGCAGGGCCTCTAAGATATATACTCCCCTAATCCTCCTCAGAGTGTCATGATTGATATTTGAGCTCTGCTCCTTCCTGTTCCAAACTCCAGATTTTTGTCATCACAACATATTGCTTCCATAACTCCCTGTATGAAAATAAACAGATTCCTTGACTTATGTTCCTCAGCCTGTCGTTGTACAGATACTGCCAGTGACTGGGAACCCGCTAACTTTGCAGTGTAGCCGCTTCATTGCTGGAGAGTTGTACAGGTTAAAGACTTCGGTGTTTTGTGCTAAAACCTGATCCCTATATTTTTTCTCCGTGAATTTTGTTTTTTTTAAAGAAATACAGAGAACCAGTCTAACTTCTTCTTTTTTTTTACCTGTTAGTCCTTTAACCTTTAAATATTTTAACCTAACCATTGCTTCTCCCATGGTTCTCTGCTCCTCTGCTCGATTTGGAAAGCTCACTCTTTTACTTATACCCTCGTCGTGCATATCAAAGCTCTCCATCCCACTTTTATCCCCCTGCGTTCAGATCTAGGAGCCATCAGGTTCTAGGCTCCATGGGTATGCGTTAGGTTTGCCTTAAACAGCTTCAGAGGTGCCAGTGAAGAACTTTGATTTTTGGTCACTCTGCCCATCAGTAGCGAGCCTGAATATTTATTTCGAAAGCTGTTCATTCTCAACTTAAGTATTTATAGAGGATCTGTGTGTTGGCTCCCTCAGGCCTCCTTATTTGTCTTCCTCTTACTCAGTCTGTTGGGGTTGTCAGTGCGCAGGCCCAGGGGATTTGGTTCCTCTTGTCTCTGCTCTTGTTGGGAGAACAGTCCTAGCCCTTGGAGCACATAAAAGACATTTTTGTGAAGGAAAAAGTCTCAAATTGTACTGTTTTCTCATGAAAATAGACAACAAAAAAATCTAAAGCATTAAGAATAATGTAAAAGCAAGCTTGAATTTTTGTCTTCTCATAGTTATTAAGATTCCTAAGTGTCAGATATATTTTGGCATCAGATTCCTGACGGGCGCATGATCCAGGCTCCCGAGGTGCGGAAGCGATGGGGCGTCGTCAGTGGGCAGAGCGGCCTGGGTTTGCATTCCAGCTTCGCTGCCTCCCAGGAGACCTTAGTTTCCTCAGCTGCCACGATGAAATTAATACTAGAGCCCAGCTCATAGGGTCGCTGCGAACAGGAAGTGAGTTTAAACTGTGACATGCTTTAGAACAGTATAAATGCCGTTAATGTGGTGGTTGTGTTGGTTGAGGTAATAGCTTTACTTCTTCACTCAGAAGAAGAAATAGCCATGACATAAACAGTTGCTCTTCACAAGGCAACCCGCGTCTTCAGCTGCTTTTGGTTTGAGGAAACACTGAACTGAATGTTTTCACTCTATCCTGCTATTTAGAGAATGACGTACAGTTAGCTTCTTGTTCTTCATGGAATTTATGGTGTCTCCAGTCTTTCAGAGCTGTTGGAAACGTATTGTAAAGTTGGTCATCATGAGAGTTAAAAGTGCTTTCGTGTTCTGTGATCGAGGGATCCCTGCTCATAAATGCTGAATCCTGAAGTGTAGGCACAGAAATGGGTAGTGACACCATCCCTATCATCACAGATGCAGCCCCTGCTCTGCCATGGGAGCACCCACCCCCACTTGGATGCCTCTTTCCCAATCGGAAATTCCAAGCAGGTTGGTCTTCGTGTTCTGAGGAGAAAAGGGGGCCAGGAATTCTGAGGATATGGGGTGGCCAGGGTGAGTGATGCCATTTTTGGTATCCCGGTCTGAGGAGCCCTAAGACTGTAGTTGAGTTATAAACTCTATAAACTGAACACACCTTCTGCTTTGTTGAGAGTAATCTTGCCTTACAATAGCTTTAGCAATGGGTCTGGCAATTCGAAGGAGACTGTGTTCATTTACTTACAATTGAGTACATACTGTGGTCGTTTTTCACTACAGGGTGTTTAACAGTTGGTTTCTTCCTTCCTCTTAAATTGGAGGCACTTATACAGAGAACCTCTTTTTGTTCAGTAGAGTGTGATCTGTTCATTCAGTTGGTTTTATGGAAGATTATGTCTGTGCTTTACTGAGTACCTAGTATATCTGAGGCATTCCGCCTACCCCAGTAGAGGGACGTAGTCTCTCTTCTCTGGCGAGGCAGAAGAAAGGCAGGAATATAAACAACTGCTTCAAGATGGAATAAGACAAGTCTTATAATTGAGGGGCGAGCAGGGAGCCATGTGATCACATCAGTTCTTTTCAGCTAAGAGACCTACTTATATTTACTTAAGTGGTGGCATTTGAGCTAAGCCTGGAGGAAGTGGTAGGATTTCAGGAACTAGAGAAAGAGGCTGCAGTCTACACCAGGTGGAGGGAGGAGTGTGGACAAAGGTTGGGATGTGTGGAAGGTCTAGAAGGACTGAGCATAGGGTGCTGGTGACCAGGCTGAGAGTAGCTCCTTGGATTTAGTGATGTGCCATTACGTGGCCTTTACAGGAGACCCACATGGATATATTCTCTGAGCACTTAGGAATTCTGGTCCAGCAGAGAGGTGTGGGGGATTTGGATCTGGGAGTCAAGCCTTCTGAGAAATCTTGAGGCCTAGGGGAGTAGAGCGAGGAGACTTGAGGACAGAGGGCTGACAGAAGCCTCCTATTTAAGTGGAAGAGTCACCAGGGAGATAAAGGTCCCGGAAGAGACTTGGGACAGGGACAGGCTGGATCAAAACTGGCAGATGCCGTGACTGAGAAGAAGCTTTTGAATAGGATAAGGACTCTGATTCTTACTGTGGTATTGTCTTTTAAAATAAATTTTTTTTAATTTAAAATTTTCAAACTCTACTAAAGTAGGAAAATATATCATACTGTGACTCACCGTGTTCCCATTACGTAGCTTCAGTTATTATCAATATTTTATCAAACTCCCTTCATCTCCCACCTTTCTGGGGGAAGAGAAGGGAGATGGAGCACTTTCAAGCATGATCAGACTTGTGTCGTTTTTGCCGTGCTTAAGTTTGCACTACTTCACAGGGACGATTTGTTTTTACGCTACTCTAAGTCATTGTCTTGCAAGAGTTAAAAAAAAAATAGTGATTGTCCGTATCAACCAATTACACTTCTTTTTGTTTAAGTAATTTGAGGTCCTGGCAGTGGTTTTTAATTCCACAGACATCAGATCTCTCTCTGAGGGCCCATTTGCGAAATAAGCAGTGTCACGAGGAAGATAATGAAATGCCCTCTGCAGAAGGGATGCTTCTCCTACACAGCACCTAATGGGGTTTGATGGGAGGTGTTTATTTTGTATGTACACTAACTCCTTGTGAATCACAACTAAAATCTAAATTGGGCTTCCTGTCTTTAGATTCGAGGAAATAAAACAGTGGTACTGTGCGGTTTTGCCACGGCTGACCCCCATACCATCCAGTTCCTCGTTCTGGAGCAGTGGGACTCATTCGGGACCTATGGCCCTCTCCGGACACATTGTTGATTGTCATGCTCTTGGGGGTAAAGCGGCTACCATCGTCTAGTGCAAAGAGAGAGGGGAGGGATGCATACGACAGCTCCCCGTAACAAAAGCTTAACCCACCCAAAATACCAATAGTGCCAAACCTGAGAAACTGTACGTTAGAGGAACAGCATATTCCAGAGGAGAAGCTCCCTTTTCGGTTTATTACATCACATGTTTGTGTACCCGCTTACCAGTAAGAATTTTTCTGTCTTCTTTGGAGGGAGTTTAATGTCCCTGTAGATGTTTTTCATTGGGTCATCTGCATCACCTAAGTTGGGTTTGGCCGTATCTTTGGGCCTTCCAAACTTCATTCCAGTTTTTATTTTCGTTGTGTCCTTGGACTCTAGCAGAACATGGAAGTGATTTGGTTTCTCTGGGCAGGAGATTTAAGGTAGAATGCATTTTCCAAGACATGTTCACTGGTCTGAGCAAAGTTCTGTCTTTGGAAGAAGAGGATAGCTCGAGGGTGTTAGTTAACAAGCTGGTAAGTCTTGTTAAGTCAAGATTCAATCTGTATTTCTTCACCCTGACTTGAAATTGAGCAATCTTTTGTAATAATTAGTTAAAATAAAGTATTTCACTTTCATTATTTGTAGGAAATACAATTGGAGCATGCAAAGCAAGCCTTTGTGCAAAGGGACAATGCCAGGACTGGAAAAATTACAGCCATTGATTTCCGAGACATCATGGTCACCATCCGGCCCCATGTCTTGACGCCTTTTGTAGAAGAATGTCTAGTAGCTGTAAGTTGTAACTTGCCCTAATGAAACAGTTTTTTTTACCTGGCAAAAGCTCAGTAAATAAGGGATTATAAGAACAATTCTTTAAAATTATGTGGAGTGTTTTTTCAGTTTAAAACACTAACATTTTCTTCACGTGATCACATGTATTACCAAACTTATAGACAGAGTGTATTTTGGCTAGTTTTAATGGAGATAGGTTAATTTGTTTTCTGGATCATATGGAATATCTTAAATGTATTAACTGGTTTTAAAAAAAGGAAAAACAAATTTATGATTTCATATTAATTTTGCTGTATATTTTGAGGTATGTCAAATGCTAATCTTCAGTTTCATCTATTTTCCAAGGCAAAAAATTTTTTTAAAAAATACTACATGCAGGTATATTTCTTTTAATCGTCAGCAGAAGAGAAACTCTAAAACTTTGATTTACTCATTCATTCAGCATGCATGTGTTGCAGGACAGTGGCTCATGTGGTGGGCAGGGCTCGGCTGGCCTGGGTCGTAGCTTAAATCCCAGTGGGTGCCCCGCCGCTCTTCTAGCTCTTCCTGGGCCTAGAAGGTGGTCCGGAACGTTGTGTGCTGGACGCCCCCAGGCCTTGGTCACAAAGTACAAATCACCGGGGATTTACTTACTAAAAATGCAGATAATAAAGTTTTCTTCCAGGCCCGTGGATTGATCACCTACATGTGGTGAGGTCCTAGAATCTCCTTTCTAAAGCTTCCCAGGTAATTCTGATGATCATGCATATATGGAAACCCTTACACAGTGCTTTTGTTAGTCCCAGGGAGAAGACCTTTTGGAGTGTTTTTACCACACTCTGGGTTTCCCACAATGTTTACCATAGGCAGGAACTCAGCGTAGCTTTTCACTTTCACTTTTTTTCGTGGTACCTCTTTTTAGAGGCACGGATCTCTGACAAGGCCTTTTCCACTGTGCACTGTGTTAATCTAGCTCCTTTTCTTGCCTTTCCCCATCCTTCCCTACTCCCATTTTAAACTCTTAGGTCAGCTATTTTAAATGGTTACTAAGTGAAGATTTATGTGCTTGTTACCTTATAAAGAAGCGCTTTCCTCATAGAAATATTTTGCCTTGTTAGGGAAGCACAGAATTTGAAACCCCAAACTGAAGTTCCGTTCATAATGGCCGTGCTATCTGTTTCCCTTATCCCCTGGGAAGAAATACGGCTTCTTACAAATTCTGATTATCAGAGTTCTGACCAGTCTTAACCCCCATCCAAGCATATGACATCTCATAATTTTACCGGAATGCGCTTGTTTGCTAGAAATCCTACCAATGTAAAGTCTGTACTTAAATGATTATTTATTGCCGGTGCTAAGTAACATGACAAATCATGATATTAATGTTAGATTGACCACTTTTCATACTGTGTTTGCGTTGGTATAATATAGTTTTACATGTCTAAGCACACACACGTGTGCGTGTGTATAGTGTAGTTGTGCATGTCTAAGCCTCTCAGAATTGCTCATTAGATGAAATAAACAAACTTATAAAACATTTCCAATTGAAATTTGAACTCTATAAATTACTACTGGTCCTGTTGTTATAATCCTACACATGTATTTATTTAGTTTTCTAGGACTTGTGTGTGGAGAGTATAAGCTCTGGTCATGATTAGTTGCAGTTACTTTTAAAATTCATTTATAGCTTTTTTTTTTTTTAATGTGAAAGGAAAATACTTATGGCTATTTTGTCTTACACATGCATTCTTGATTACTTCCAAAACTAGCATTTGATATATGTACTTCTGAATCTTCTTCATTCTATAAATCCTTTGTTTATTGTTCTTCTCCTCTCTCTTATTTTCAACTTATTCGAGGCTGCTGGAGGCACTACATCCCATCAAGTTAGTTTCTCCTATTTTAATGGATTTAATTCACTCCTTAACAACATGGAACTCATTAGAAAGATCTACAGCACTCTGGCTGGCAACAGGAAAGATGTAGAGGTGACTAAGGGTGAGTGAGAATAAATCTGAATTTTTGCCTACTAGTATCTTGGTGTATTATTATTAGGGTGAAGAAGGCAACTGAGAATTGATGTTACAGGTTTTTCTATCCCAGTGACACATATTAACCATGTGGCACATGTGTGTTCTCCATCCTTTGATCAGACAAACAAAAGCAAATAAAGCAATCTTCAGCAAGTTTTAAATAAACTGAAGACAGCTTTTGAATTAGGGAACCATGTAAAATTTCCTGTTTTCAAATCGTGCTAAGAGCTGAGCTAAATTGGTGGCCTCTAAAGTGGCCTTCAGAAGTACATGAGGGGCCGCCTGGGTGGCTCAGTGGTTTAAAGCCTCTGCCTTTGGCTCAGGTCGTGATCCAAGGGTCCTGGGATCGAGCCCCGCATCGGGCTCTCTGCTCAGTAGGGAGCCTGCTTCCCCCTCTCTCTCTGCCTGCCTCTGCCTACTTGTGATCCTCTCTCTCTCTGTCAAATAAATAAATAAAATCTTTAAAAAAAAAAAAAAAGAAAGAAAAGAAGTACATGAGGAATTCCGTAAACTTATATTGGTGACAACCTCAGAACAAGATATCCGCATTTTAATGTTTTTTAAAAAAAAGAATTGCCTTAAGAGTTGCACAGCTTCATTAATACAACCTCCCAGGCCTGATGCATGTGAGGTTTCATATTGGCTTCCTTGTTTTCTTGGACACGTCCTGTGTCATTTATCCCAAGCCTTCAGATGAGGCACCAGGCTTTTAAAGTCAATGTTAGAGAAGCTATTCTGCACACTCCTTCCAGATGAATGAAAGAATTGCAAAAATTCTTACCCTGTTTGAGTTTACTTGAATTCTATGACTGATAATAAAGTTTTGTGATGTTCACTCAACCCAGCGCCTTGAGCTAATGCTGCATTTAGCGGCTATTCCTTCTTAAATCTCTCCCTTTTAACTCTTTTTCCATACAGAGGAGTTTGTTCTGGCAGCTCAGAAATTTGGTCAGGTTACGCCCATGGAAGTTGACATCTTGTTTCAGTTAGCAGATTTATATGAGCCACGGGGGTAAGTTGGCCTTTTTTTTTTTTTTCTAATTAGCTTAATAAAAGGAGGTTGAGGCGGGTAGGAGGAGGGCAGCACCCTGGGAGAAAGAGAAGCCAAATAAAAGACTCTGAAATACGGGAACAAAAAAGGGAACGTTTTCAAATTCCATGATGCAGATTTTAATAAACTTGTGTTTTGTTGTTGCTCGTGCTTGTTTTTTTCCCCTCCAGACGTATGACCTTAGCAGACATTGAACGAATTGCTCCCCTGGAAGAGGGAACTCTGCCCTTCAACTTGGCTGAGGCCCAGAGGCAGGTGGGCACAAGGAACAAACTTGCTTCCTGATGTTTCTTCAGTAGGGTACCCCAGACCCTTTCAACTCGCAGTTGCCTTTTCGGCATCTATCTGACCTGCCGTCGTAACATTTTGCACCAAAAATGCAGACAAATTTCAAAAGGCTGCAAAGAGAAATTACTTAGAGATGTTCTGATTGACAGATAGTTGCTGTTACTTTCAAGGATGGGGGTGATTTCCTAACTTCACTGGAAGCCTGTGTTCCCCCACCCCCAGCCCCAAATAGGCAGGAGATCTTTTCTTCTTCCCTAACTCTGGGGTTGGGGGGTGTGGGCCAGGCGGCCTGTTTTGGTGTCCCTGGCCCCGAAAGGCGGCGTGTTGCTGGCTTTGTCGCTGACTGAAGGCCGTCTCTGCTCCATAGAGAGGTACTTCATCAGCTCATTGTGTGACTGCCGCGCCTTCCGTTTTTCTGAATATCAAAATGAGATAATTTTGTTTAGTCTGCAGTAACAGTTTGAAAGCTTTTAGACTTCTCTTCTCTGTGAAAGGATTCATAAGTTATGTGGAAACAATTTGAGGAATGCTAAATTTTATTTTATGGTTAACAGAAACCAATCTCGTGAAGTCATGAGAGTCAGAAACTTAAGACATGGGACCTCCTCGTTTAACTCTTGCTCGACTTGCTGTGGGTCAGGATTAGAGAATAAAAGCTTTCATAGCATGTGTTGTGCTTACACCATGTTTGTAAAGTAAATCCAGTCACAGACAAGCGTCGTTTTAGAAAAATACCTCCTTTAAGGCAAAGCCACCTCTGAATCCTGTGAGACTTAACAGTTTTTGGCTTGGAGCTCCGGGTCTGTACAGAGACGCCAGTTTGACCACAATGGGTTGATGCGGGCTACATTTTTAGGACTGGCAGGCCTCGAGCCAGCACCCCTCCTTTCAGCTCCTTCCCCCGCCTAATGCAGCGGCGAGTTTTGTGTGCAGCGTGTAACTCAAAGTGGTGGGTGTGTGCTCAGTAAATCCTAACTAGGCACCTCTGGAAAGCCAGCTGGCTGTTGTTAAAAGCGGGAGCCGATGTCCCCGAGTGCAGGAGAGAGCACTGTATAATCACGTGCGGAGGGAGAAGCGACACTGCTCTCCTCTCTTTGATTTTCAAACACTGCTTACCAGACGATTAGCTCTTCGTCTCTGTGCGACTAGCTGTTGGAGAAATTTGGGGATTAAGAAAAAGCAGAAGGTTTTGCTTTGTTTTGTTTTGTTTTTTTAAAGATTCCTTCTGTTCTCCAGCTGGCAGTGGTATCCCACAATTTTTCCTTCCTGCCCTCTGCAACTTTTGAGACTTAATGGTGGGTGCTCATTGATACTGGCTATGCAAGGGTTAGATGAGATTTACAGCAGGAAATGATTGGCTGCGGCTGAGAGGTTTAGAGCAATTCACAGAGGTCTTGCCTGGAATGTTCTTTCCTATGTGAACGCCAGTAGGCCTGACAACATTGACAGGCTCAAGCAATGGCGGTCGTCCACCTGGTGGGCTCCGTGCTAGCATGTGCCCTCGACAGAGGAGTACAGGAATGGGACTCTTTCTTGTCTCATGAGCATGCTACATTTCGAGCTTCAGAAAAGTTAAATGAAAATCTGGGACTGCATTTATTTTGTCTTTTCAATTAAGAGTTAGTGATAGCAGTAGGTCTGCTCCCCCTCTCCCCCTGCATTATTTTCAGAGTATTTTCACTCATTATTTTGATGCCAGAACCTTTCTAAGCATTACGTATTTATATCCATATAAAAAAGTAGTGCCTTTCTTAGAGATGCATTTCTCAAAATGAGGTTACTCATGATTTCCATCTATGCAGAGATAGAGTTGGAAACACCCCATGAAATTCGCAGGAGAAATGTTTTACATTCTAAAGATGCATATTTCTATGTAAAGCTATTTTCAGTGAAGTGACTTTACAAGAGATTCCAAATTATCTCATTCTATTAGAATTGTGTAACATTGACAGCAACTACAATTCAGTGGGTTGATAGCTGGGTTTGGTAATTATTTTCATTGTTCACCTGTTTTAATTATCGTGGCTTTTGAAAAAACAAATTTTATTGAATGTATTTATTCATTCAACAGGTATTATTAAGCACTATCACCCTCATTTGACAACTTTACGTGACATAAAATTACTGTTTTATTTATGTAGACAGAAAAATGCAATACTCTTAGATGTTCTGGCATCAAAAATATGGAAAGGATAATAGGTCAAAAGAACAATAAAATAACAACTGACTGGCCCGAAGTATGAATTTAGTAAAAAGTGGATAGAAAAGAGGAGAAAGTAACAATTGCCAGTAATACCACCACCTAGTTGTAGCCACTGTAAATATTTTGTGTTATCTCTGGGTGTTGGAATAGCCAAAATGTTAGTATGTTTTTATATGCATACATATGCCCGCAAATAATTTTAATTAAAAACAACATCGTATTGCACCAGTCTTCAACATTGTTCTTAAAAGATTATCATGAAATACTTCAAACATTTATAAAGGTAAATGGAATCATATCATGAATACCTGTCTACTTGCCGTATTCATTTTAACCTGTTTTCCCTTTATAATCCCTTATGAACATTTTTCTTAACATCAAATAATTCTTTTACAATGACATACGATTTCATTTTAAGGCTGTAGCATTTTTTTAAAGTTTATTTATTTATTTAAATAATCTCCTTACCCACCGTGGGACTCGAACTCACGACCCTGAGATCAACAGTTGCATACTTTACAGACTGAGCCAGGCAGGCATCCCAAGGCTGCACCATTGTTAACCATTCCTTTGTTACTGGACATGTAGGTTATTCTCAGAGTTTTTTCTCTTAAACAGTATTGCTTTGTAACATTCTGGTAGCTTGATCCATGTTCACATACATGATTATTTTCTAGTCTGATTTTTTATAAGGAGATCTACAGGGTCAGAGGTTATGTACAAGAGTTTGGGTGTATGCTACCAAATTTCCCTTCAAGTTTATACTAGATTAAATGGCAGGTTTGACAAGCCCTGTTTTTATCAACTCTTGCCAGGCTGGGTGTTGCCATTAGAAAACAAACTGTGGTGACAGATGGTAGTTAGATTTATCACGGTGAACACAAGAGTACATCAATGTTGAAACACTATGTTTTACACCTGAAACTAGTATATTGTAGGTCAGCAACACTTCACTAAAATGAATAAACAAAAACCCCCCCAAACCTACCAGTTTGAGTGATGAAGAATAATGTCTCATTAATGTTTTTAAGTTTGGATCTCCCTGATCACTGCTAAGAATTAAACATTTGAAAATAGGTTAATAACATTTTTGGGGGAATGCATAATGGCTTTCATTATGTTCAGGTTTGATTTTCGGCATTAACAACAGTAATAATTTTTATTAATAAGAACAACAACCTAATCCTGCCTTCCTCTTTGATATGTTAGTTGGTATCGTGAATTTGGAACCCAGTGGGCAATTTAAAAAAAATCACATGTGCTCATTTCTGTTCTGTCCTTCTTTCTGTCTCCTGCCCCCGGCCCCCGACTCCTGTATGCACAAAGAAGAAGGCCTCGGTGGACTCATCCCGACCGGTTCTCCTGCAGGTTGCGGAGTCGGCCTACAGGTTTGGGCTGGGTTCCATTGCTGGAGGTTAGTCATGGATGAGTGCAAATTTTTCACTTTTATTATTCCTCTGATTTTTTTTCTCTGATTTTCCACCTTACAGTATTAAAGGACAGAGCCTGCCTTAGTCTTTCCAAGCCAGTTTTCTGTCTGCGCCTCTGAGATGGGACAAGAGCCAAGGAACTTCCCCCGTACCTGCCTGCGGTCAGGGCCTTTTTGTCTTAGCTGCAGATAGGCTTTTTCCAGACGGGTGAACAAGAAAGTTAGGCTGTAGGCCATGTGTTTTTGTGCATTTGAACTGTCTGGGACATCATTTTACCAGGAGACACCTGAATGAAAACGCACAGTTGTTCATTAGGAAAGTTCGTGCGCTTTTACAATCTGTACGTGCACAGTTTGTCCCTTTCCTTTATCAGGCTTCTCATTGACGTTGACCACTTTCCCCTTTCGTCTGACTGACCTGACTGCCTTCTGAACTATTGACATTATCTGATTTTAGCTGTTGGAGCCACTGCCGTGTATCCTATCGATCTCGTAAAAACTCGAATGCAGAACCAACGATCAACTGGCTCTTTTGTGGGAGAACTTATGTATAAAAACAGCTTTGACTGTTTTAAGAAAGTGCTGCGCTACGAAGGCTTCTTTGGACTGTACAGAGGTTAGTGCCATGTGCTAAATTCATGTAAGGCGAAATAGTAGCCAGAAGGTTTGGTTTTCCATCTGCATGCCTGAAATGGATTAGGGAGACTGCATTACAATGGAAATGCAGCAGATTCTCAATTATCCATGCTAATGGGAGTAGGCTGGAGGCTTCCAGGGCATGGCTAATCAAAACAGCCCATAATCTGAAAGCCATTTATATTGCTCTTTAGTATGTTTTATTTCTTAAAATAATTATTTTTTATAAATATCTCCAGTGGGTTTTTTAAAAGGTTCATATTGTTTGTCTTCTTGAAGTAACTCTGCTTACTCACGAAAAGGAAAAGGCATCCTGGGGACGGGACAGAGTCTACTCGGGATTAGGGATTAATGATTGTCCTTGAATATACCCCCCAAAAGTCCATCAAGCAGGTAAACCAAGTGTTCAGGGAACCCTCCTTTACTGCCTCTTTCTTAGTTAAGGCTGCCCCTGCCCTTCCTCTCACTCTACCCGGTGGAGTTGACTGATACGCCACTCTAACAGGTAGTCCTATCCAGCTGCTCTTCAATCCTGTAAGGTTCATGAAGCAAGGGAAACAGTAGCAAGATGTATGGCATCGCTAATGGAAAAGATCCCACAGATCCTGATAAGGTTTTCTGTTGGCATTGAGAGGCCTAAAGAGGCTTGACTTTACTTCCCAACCTCTCTGTATGGCCTTCTACAAAGAGAAAAGAAGTAAGTGTATTTGCATCGCTAAAACACAGTATTGTGGGGCACCTGGGTAGCTCAGTTGGTTAAGCTCTCCAAAGCTTGGTTTTGGTTAGGGTCATGATATCAGGGTCATGAGATCCATCCTCATGTTGGACTCTGCGCTAGGCACTGAACCTGCTTAAGATTATTTCTCTCCCTCTCCCCCTCCCCTGTGCACACACACACTACACTCTCTCGCTCAAAAATAAATAAAATAATATACAGTATTGCAGGGTTGTTCAAGCTGAGCCACTTTGCCATTTGGCAACTGCACTGTTGGTGGGGTCTTCCCTCCCTCTCAGTGCTTGCTCTAGAAGAAAATAGTATTTAGTACTCCGTGGGGACAGACCTTGAAACTGGCAGCCATGTAAACCTGTGCCTCTAGGCCTCTTCTGCCATCTGCTGACTCCAGGCTTCATCTTATGCATCCAAGTGTAAAAAAAACAAAGACCCCTCTTTAAATCTCTCACCTTAGAAACTAGGGGGTTTTAAACTCCAGAGAAGCTCCATTTTGCAGGTTCTGTTGTGTAGGTAGATAACTCCCATCAAAGGCCTTTTGATCTGTTCTCTACCCTCTTTCCCTCACCTCCTGCCTCTTCTTACAATTGGGAAGATCTTTGACCCCAGGTGATTGATGATGACCCTACAGGGTCACTGCCTTCCATTTGACATACTCTTCTGTCCTGGTGACAACAAACCTCACAAATGAAATGTCTCCCAAGTAGTACAAGGTTAATGTCACAATGCCTGCTTTGCAGTGATTCGGGCAAAGGCTGCCTGCCACCTGCCCCATTCCCGTGGGTGGTTTTCTGCCTGGAGAGCTTTGCACGTCAAGGCAGAAGGACGTCTGAGCCTTGCCATTGCTTCACAGGCTGCTTTTATGGCTTTCCCTCCGTATTGGATTAATCATCGTGAGTGCCTTTAGGATTGTGAGAAATATTTTTTGTCTTGCTGAATGTCTTTATTATGCTCGTGTTGACCTGGTTTGATGTAATGTTGAGTCCCTTCTCTTCCTTGACCTGTTCTTTTAACCCTATAGAACAGCTCAAAGCATACCTGATGAGTACTGAGTGCCGAGCTGTAATATGGCCATCCCACAAACCCCTTGCTATTTCAGAGATTATATATGTAAGATGAGGGGCTGGAGGGTGGGGGTCAGGGAGCTCATTTTAACTCCTTAGGGAACAGGAGTCAGCCCCCCTATAAGAGATGGAGGCTCACTTTGAAAACCAAAGATGCAGTCCTCCCCCTTTTCTTGGTTTAGAAACAGCCATTTATCTCACCTGTTTTGGCTGCCTGAACCCCAAGGGGTTCCCTGTCGGAGGGTGCTAGGTAAAATGTGAGTATAAGAAGGTTAATTCTGAGAGTCATCTCTGTTCATTTCCTCTTGAATTCTTCTGTTTTCTGTAAATGGTTTTAAAGCAAAAGATTTATTATAAAACCTTGTTTGGTTTCGTTCTTTAGTTTGGATCTTGAGAGCAAAGAGATGATTGGTGGTAGTTCAGGTTAAAAAAAATTATTTATGACCTTGCTTCATAAAAATGATCTGTTCCTATTATTGATTAGTTAGGGACCAATTCTCTTTCGTGCCTTGCACATAAGCATTAATTAATAATTGTATGTAACTGCTTATTTATAAATTCCCGTCATTAGGGTGGGAGAAAGATCAGATGAAAATGGGAAGCCATCAGTACTAGCATAAATTACAATAAAAACAACAAAGACATAAGGTACCCCGGGAATCACTATTGTAACTTACTTGTGTGTGCAAAGTCAAGGCAGCACACAGCCTACTGAGATTCTTTGACTAAATTTCTCATTAGAGGTAATTTTACTGTTTAAAAATTTTATTTTAGGGGAAACTTGAATTTCAATTTTGGGAATTTAGAATTGCCTCTGATAATGTTTCACCTGGCAGGATGTGAGAAGGTGTCAGAGGACATCTCTAATTTATAAACATGTTTTGAAATATGGAGCCTATTTTTTTCTGTTACGGAATTTCACTTAACATGTAATTTTTCTGCATCAATACATATGTAATTGCTAATATTTCCTGAATAGTATAATTTGGGAATGTTGCACAAGTTAAGGTCTCTCCCCTTATTTTAAAATTATCTTTATGCATATTTCAGAAAAAAGTTGGCAGTTCACCCTGAAAGAAGGTGCTTGCCGCACGTATCCTTATTATAAGGTTAATGAGCATCTTTCTCCCTCTCTTTTTTTTTCCTTTTCTTCTCATAATGAGAATACAGATCTCTACAGAGGCGCTGTGTTTGTATCGAGAAGTAATTCCTCATGCAACAGCTAGAATGAAGGTTCTTTCTAAGGAACTCTTGATCCCTCCACCACAGGTGGTTTTTCTCTTTGCCTTCTCTGGCAGTGGCCAGCCTCTGTATGCAGTAGGGAGGTTATCCAGTCCTAAATGGGGAGTGCATTTCGAACACCGTCCCGGGGTCCAAAGGAGATTGATAACATGGCTGCGGGGAGTGTCAGCAGCTGTCCTCAGTGGACGTGGTGGTGGTGGTGGCGGTGGCGTTCTGGGCCTCCAGCAAGCTAGGAGGCGTTGTAGTATTGGGGGTTTCTTAGGGCTTACTCTCCATGTCTCTATGCAGCGCACCGTTCCCTTGTCTCCGAGAGTCTCTTATTCTGGGGGGATCAGGAAGAATCCCCTTGGAAATCCTATGAGACTGACTGTGCAGACCTTCTCTATTGTATATGCTATTTTTTCTTTTCTTTTCTTTTTTTTTTTTTTTTTTACAAGAAAATGATTGATTTTCTAAGGTTTTTCTGTAATTTTTGAAAATCAGACCTGCAGGCTTAAGTCTGTCTGTATGAGGGGAAATAACACCTGGGAAAATCCAGATCTGCCTGAAGTCACTTGTAAAAGGCTTCCTTTATTTCCTCCCGACTCTCCAGATTGATTTCATGCACTCAGGTGTTTAAAATTCTTAATGAAGTACCTGACAGCTCATTTGGTTCGAATGAACCGCAGGACCAAATGAGTCACTTACTGGCCTGCTATTGACTTGGCATATTAAAGAGAAACAATTGATTGGGTAATCATCCCCAATTAAATGCTCTTACAAGTCCAGGAATAACTAATTTCTGCCTTTAAACTTTGCTCTACTCTCTTCCCTCAGATGCTTCAGGTAATGAGATGAGCAGCCTTAGAAATTGGAAAATGTTTGGGGAAGGGTCTTTGGGGAGAAAGAAAGTCAAGAGAAATCAGAATCCATGAGAAATACTTAAAGGGAAGGTTTTTGTTTTTGTTTCTGTTGATGGGAGAAGTCATAAAGAAAATCTGCCAGAAGGAGAAATTAGATCATTTTATGAATTCAACTTAATTTGGAGCACTACTTAATTTTTTAGTTAATTGGCAAAAAAATTTTTTTGTCTTATTTTAATTAAACCCATCGATCAAGGCTTACAGTCTCAAATGGGTCTATATCAAGTTGTGTGGTGCAAAAGCAGTCGTCTTCCATCCTGAAATGTTCTCAAGGTGACATCTAGAGGATATTGTGGTGATATCTCAGGATGTTATTGATATGTTTGCATTCTGGAAGGAAGTTTTGTCAGACGGCTAGTTTAAGCGAGGCCTCTTGTTGTGATTAATGGCTCTATAGAGGGGAGTACCCAAATTACATGTGTCCATGGTGAAATTCCTTCTTGAGTAATTCTTGTGGATAAAAACAAACTTAAAAAAATTCTAGCACCAAAATAAAACGATTGGCGTTTCTACAATTGTTTTGCATAACTTAAGAATGCATGTGTCTTGGAGCCAACTGCAGTGAATCCTTGAACTGCACCGAATCATGGGGGTCTATCCTTGTCCAGCAAAACTTCCAATGAACACAAAATAGATTGGTTTGAATCTTATTTTTTTTTTTTGGCCAGTTTTTTTTTTTTTTGCATATTTTAATTTAGGGTATTAAGGCTGTGAAAAGATCAGAAGGCAGACATTTGCTTCTAGGAAGCCATGAGCTGGGTAATCACATCTGCGGAGATGTACGGTGAGTCAGCCCTACCGAGCACAGGGTGTTAACACAGGAAGCGGAGGTAGTACAAGGTCAGACCAAGGTGGGTGACCTTGGGGCGATATCAGAGGCCCGAGAGCGCCAGATGACAACAGCGGGGAGCTTAGAAACTTGGGAAAGACGACGAAAAGATCAAAGTAGATGTAGCCCAGCGAAGAAAAGATTGAGTGAGTTAGCGCTGGGCCTCCAGAATGGTAATTTAGAACTAGTTACTGCCGTTGGTGAGGCCACAGCGAGTAAAACAGATTAAACCTTAGCAGCAAGGAATTAGTTGAGGTAGAAGAAAAGATGAATAGGAGTTGTCATGTACCAGAGTGACAAACGGAAGGAGGGGATAGGACCTTTCTTCCCAGTGATCTTCACTTCTAGAAAACCAGCCCCAAAACAGAGGAGTCAAAGGAACTAAATCCTTCCTAGACAATAATCAGTATCATTCATTTACATTTTGACACTGAGTCTTCCAAAGGCATCCTGAACCATGGTTGGTTCTTGACATTTGGAGTAAAACATTTAACCCAGATGAGCAGTCATTTAAATCTGACCATCTGCACTGTGCCCCCGCCATTTCCCCAGCTCTGCCGCACAGTCCCGGTGGGGTGCTCCCCAAGAGCCTGTGCAGAGACCTGGAGTGATCTGAAAGGGGATAGCTCAGTAGGGAGGGTGGAAATGCCTCATGCCTCAGGGCAATATGAGTCAAAGGCGGACAGACAAGCGGTTGGAGGAGGAGGGAGGAAAGAAGGCTTGAACAAGTGAAGAGAGAAGGCCATGGAACTAGGAGCAGGAATAAAAGCTGTGAGACAGGGCGCGCAGAGTGCTGATAGCTCCAGAATGAAGGGTAATCTGATGTTGAAAGCAAGGAAGGCTCTCTGGGAAGATGAGGGCAAGTGTAGTGGCCTCTGGGGGGAGGTCAGGAGGGTAAGAATTTAACATCGGAGGGGTTTCCTCTGGGTTGAAACTAGATAACACAAAAAAGTGCTTCTTGTGCCTTCGGCTAGAGGACTGGGGTTTTATGTGCTCATTTCCCCTCCCAAACTCCATTGCTCGTCTCTGCCCCGGACACCCCCTTCCCCGTTTTACACGCTCGGCGGTCGCTTTCTCAGGACCGCGCTGGCCGCTCCCGAGCGTGTTTTTGTCTGCCCAGAGACAGAGATGCTACTTTAGTTACGGAGTTTCTTTCTTGCTGTGGGCCCTCAGCATCTGTGCTGCTCTGCGTCTCAGCCAGTGGGGCATTGCAGGAGAGCTGCACACAGCGCTTGCAGCTGTCCGCGGGCGGCGGCCTGGCCCCCCACCTGCTGCTCTCCCGGAGCCCGCTTCCCCGTGTGTGCCCGGGCCCAGCCCTGTTCTTCAGGTCGTCACCGGCAGGTCGGCCCCGCCGTTCAGCCCTTCAGTGCCCGGTACTCAGCGCCTGTAAAGACGAGAGAAGTGGAGGTGTGATGTGGATGCCCATCTCACCTCCACCGAGCTCCTTTCACCGTGTGGAAGGGCCCGTTTGTGGGGTGCTGGCCCAGTGCTGGGTGGGGGCCCAGAGAACAGTTTGGAACAGTCTGGGCCAGAAGAAAAACCTTTACAGAGCAAGGAAGAAAGTTGGAGCAGTAAATCTACTAGAGGGACCAGGGAGATGCTGAGCACGGGGGGCAGAGAACCCCGGCTGGAAGAGAGCGGTGGAGCCAAGTAAACGCAACTCTGAGCACCACTGCGTGGTCCCCAGACACTGAGGGCCTTGGGACAAGCTGCTCAGCCTCCCCAGATTCCAGTTTCCGTGAAGAGGTGATGATGGGGATGAAGATAAAAACAAACAACAACAAAAATCACTTCTGTAGTACTTCCTGTGTGCTTGGAGGGCTTTATGTATATGAACTCATTTCATCATTAGAACTACCCTGTGAAGACAGGACTGGGTGTATCTCCATTTTCTAGATGTAGAAACTAATGTACAAAGAGATTGGGTTAAGTTGCCCACAAGGACACAGCTCATAGCTACCGGAGTCAGCCTGCAGACCTAGCATCCTGGGTCCAGACTCCACACTCCTCTGCCACTCGGTAGAAATCACGTTGTAAAGAGTCGCTTATCATGAGAGGTTGAGCAGTGTATAATTTAACAGAAACATTTTAGTTTAACTTGAAAACCTGAAGATGTATTGTTATGTCTGTGCTACTTCCTTATCTTTGCACAGAGGAAGTAGGGCCACAAGACACTCTCGGACCAGATATGCCCTCATCTGGGGGACGGGTCTTCTAAGGCATAATGCTATGGAGACAGCACTCTACTCCAGACTTAACTCTGGGCTGTGAACATTATTCAGCAGAATTGCCTCTTGTATGCAGAAACAGAATCAAGGATATGCCTCGAACAGATAGGTAGAAACATCTCATTTTTGATTATGTAAAGAAGGTTGTGAGTAGCGTCTAGCTCTACATTTACTCACGTAATTATTGTAATAAACCAGTGAGTCATCATCAGCATCCTTGATTTACCAGTGAAGAACCTAGAGTTCAAAGAATAACATCCGCAAGATCACTCAGCAGGAAAAAGGTACAGACCTCAGATTCCAGCCCAGGTCTGTCAACCTCCAAAGCCCAGGCTCCAAGCCATTCATTTTGCTGCCAAGCTATTGGAAATAAATTGCTTCAATTAGGCCAGCAGTATTAATGAGTTTCTCTCAGGATCCCTTCCAACTCTGAGAGTGTAGAATTCTGTTTCTAAAAGGTTTTTAAGTAAAGACTAGCATAGTAGCCCTCTGATCCAGCGCAGTGCTCCAGGAACCTCTTTGTGGTGCCGTAGGATGCTCACGTTGGAGGGTCCTGAGAGGGGCTTACTTTCCCACACCTCCAATTCAGTTCTCGCCAGGTTTGCACGAGGGACTAGGATCAGAGGGGGGTAGCGTGATTTATATCTCAGCCCTATGAAATTTGAAGACAAAATACTATATTAATATTGTACCCTGTAAATCTTTTCTCGCATTAGCAGCCTTCTGGTAAAGTTTGCCAAAGAAGCATTGCCATATGTGCTGATGGAGCGGAACTAAAATGAGAAGATTAGAAAACTAACCACACTAATAAATTTCATTTGAGGCAGTTGGAAAATAGACTGCTGTTTTGACAAGTTAGAAACAACACACACATCCATTCTCTGTTAAAATGAGTTTCCAGATTCCAACAGAAACATCTTATATTAGAAGCCTAATTTTTTCTGCTGAGTTACCCAGATGTCAAACATACATGTGCTTTAAACTTCACTGGGATCGTGCTGGAGTGCCATAACCAGACTGGCTGTTTTAGGCATTACTGAGCCACACCCCTTCCGACACCCCCCGCCCCCCCCCCCCCCCCCCCAGGGTTCAGGGAACCAGGAGGGTTCCTGTAATCCCCACCTCTGGGACTTTTCATTGTCCCACACATCATGACCCCTTCCAGAGGGCATTTACATAGGGCTACCGGTGTCCAGGCCCACGTCTGTAGTGGCACTCGGGTCAGGTCACAGTCCACAGCTGCCTTTGTTTCCCCATTTATCCAGGGCAGTCACCAAAAGAATGATCCTTATCCATTGTGTCCCCAGGGGCCAACATCTGGCCCAAGTCTTAGGAATGGGTCTGTACTTTGGTTTTATTCTTACTGAGTGGAAGTTAGTCATTTAGTGAAACTCAGGTCCTCCGATTATATTACTTTAACCTCTTGATTACTCTTCCTGCCTTAGGTCTCTGCCCTTAGCATCTGTCCTTCACCTGCCTCTAGAACTTTTTATTCTTTGAACTTCGCTCTCTACTTTAAAAGCCACCACATGTATCTACAGAATTTGGCACCAGCTCCTTAGTGCGCCCTGGGAGAGAAGCAGTATGATGCACCAGATAGGAGCACCCCCTCCAGCCAGACCACCTGGGTTGAACCCACTCCCCCATCTAACAGCTGAGTGATCTTGGCAGGCACCTTAAAGTCTGTTTCAGTTTCTCTTGATGGGATAAGAATAACTTGCACTGAGTTACTGTTTTGACTTATGTGGGTTAAGTGTGTTGGTTCACCTAAAGCCCGCAGAATAGTGCCTGACATGTGGGAGGTGCCCCCGAATACTGGCCATCGTCACTGTCACTACTACGGTTACTTATCACCCGGTCTGTGATCCAGCAACAGCCTTCAGTGGTCTTGCCCCATCCCCGACCGTGCCATGTTCTTCGGACTTTGCTGCCTATCACTCACCGGCCACAGCTCTTTTCTCCGGTGAACCTCTGCATTGCCTTCAAGACCCACATGTAGGACCTCCTCCTCTTTGATGCTTTCCTCCCTCCTGCAGGAAACAGCTGGTTCTCTCAACTGTGTTCACACAGTTCTTTGATGCCCCTGGGCTCTGGGATTTACCAGAGGCGGTTTATCTTTTTTTTTTTTTTTTTTTTTTTAGGTGGTTTATCTCCTTTGTGGGCACACAGAGACACCTAGGGTTCCCTTTTCTTCTACACTGAGAATTTCTCCTGGGGGCAGCACGGACCTTACCATGTCTATCCCAGTTCCTTCCAGTTCCAGGCATGCAGAAGGCACTTGGTAAATGTTTGCTGAACAAATAAATATTTGCTGCACTATATTTAGTCTTAAATGCAGGGTTTTCTCTTTTGTTTGGTTTTTTTTGCTGTTCACGGTACATTACTAGATTTATAGTGAGAAAGACAAATCTCGATAGCTTAAAAGGCTGGCTGAAGTGATTGTGTCTAACGCTGTAGTCATTTGGCTCTGTGGGCTGTTTTTTATTAGTCATTTTAAAAGACTGTCACAGGGTAGTTATAGAGACAAGAGATCATCATTTAAATCACAGTGCTTTCAGCCCATCCGTGGTTTTGGTCTACAATTTAATGATGAGAAAAATACATCTAGTGAGTAAATATTTAAACGTTTTGGTACTTGACCTGAATACAGAGGAAAATGGAAATTGTAAATGTTAAGGTGTAGTTAAAACAGCACATCCCTCTATTTTACCTGTAGAAATTAGCATTGTACTTGTATAAAGTCATAACAAAGCCTCTCTTCTCATATCAGAGACATCGTATTCTGTCATTCGGTGTAAGTAAAAGATTCCTAAGTGAGTGTAGTTTAGGAGGAGAGAGTGCTCACTTTGAGTAAGAGCACTTGCTTGGCCCAGGTGGTTTCGTATTCATGTTTTCTGTGCTGCTTTGGTTCATTTGGTTCATTTAGATTATAAAAAACATAGCCTGCCTCCCAACTAGTGAGACTAGAGTTTTGGTAAGCGTTTACTTGAGAGAGAAAGAAGGCAGAGATCTCCCAGCGATTCCAGGCAGAAATGTCCCTGGAACCTGGCCTTAGAGGGACCAGAAGATGGTCAAGGCCACTCCCCCCCGCCGACCTCTGCACCCTTCATGGGCTGTGTTCTCGTTGGGTGTCTCTGTTGCATTGGCTTCACATTCGCTTCTGTCTGCCTGTCTGTTTCCTTATTCTTATGTTCCTCAGGCTTCATCTAGGCGTTCGGCCGTCCAGAGCTGCAGCCGCCCCCTCCCCCCACTCTGCAGGGCGTCTGCTCCGTCTGCGCCTCTGTGCTGACTGGCTCTTCACTCTCAGGGCTCTGTTGCGCTCCTGGGCGAAGATCGCCCGCCGGCCAGCTCCGCTTAGGCTACCAGTTCGTAGGGCCCAGGTTGCTGGACTCGTGGCCTGCACGTGTTTTAGGTGTCTTATCCTTGTGCGATCAGTTGTGGGCCTGGGGTGAAGCAGGCTGCAAAGAAGCCATTGCAAGACATTGCAAACTCCAGTGTTTCTAGGATCCAGGCAGGTTATGTACGTGAAGAAAGGTAGGGTGCTAGAGGCAGAGGCATGTTTGCTGTGGGGCACAGGACAGGTGAGCGTCGTCTAAAAACATGGAGTCTTGAGGAGGAGGGCTCAGGGTGGAATCCCAGCCTCTCCATTTATCAGCTGGGTGATTCAGAGTGGATGAACCTCTGTATAACTCCATGTCCTCTCTGCAGGGCAGTTATAAGAAGTAAATGAGTCAGTGAAGTGCTTAAGGTGGTGCCTGATATATCATAAATAATACATTTGCTGTTGTTAGGTCAGCTGTTTTTAAAGAACATTTTCATTAGCGCCAGCATTCTTATCATTGCGTTCCACAATGAAATGAGCTTTCTCCCATTTTTCCTCAAACATGAAGCTGTTTGTGCTTTTTGTAGAAGCAGAGGCATAGAAAAACATTTCTCTCTTGTGAAGATAGCAACAGAGCAAGAAAAATGATGAATGACAGTTGTCCTCAATCCCACGTCAGCATTAGGGAGTTGGGGGGACGGATGCTCGGTCCTAAAGGGCAGAGCCTCACCCAACTGGAGCAGATAGCCATATGTCAGGAAGAGGCCAAGGGCTGTCAGATCGATCCAGCCATCGATCGATCGATCTGCCTTTACATCTTTACAGTAAGCTCAAATTATGTTTGAAACCTTGTGCTACTCAATAAAACACATCTGCAGACTGGATACAGACAGCCCTCAGGCTGGTGACTTTTGGCCACAGGCTGAGGAAGATGGTGTGTGCCAGGCTGGTCCCTCAGAAGAGACGGCAAGTGGATCTTCTTATGCTGACGAATTAGAAAATCGTCCCTATCCACAAAGGCTAACGCCGTGAAGTCCCTCTCACGGACAGCAGTATGACATGGGGAACAGTACATTCTGATCCTCCGAGTTAGCTCACGGTGTGTCCAAGAAAAGGCAATAAAATGCCTCTGATTTTATTTTCTTAGCACAAATGAAAATGATAACATTGTTTAGTTCACTTACATCAGTCTACTCCTGTTGTGAATGCCTTTCTCAGAAGCAGCCCTTTCCTGTCAAAGGCATCCTCTTCTTGTGCTCTAATATGTAATTCCCACTCAGCCTAACATGTTCAAAACAGAACTTTTCACTTCCCACCCCAAACCCATTGCTCCCCCTAGGCTTCATCTCTCCCCAGGTATTCATATCAAACCCAGTTTTTCTTTCACTGTCTCCTCTCCTCACACACACACACACATTAGTATGTCCTATCTTTTTTCCACAGAGCAGTGAGAGTGGTCTTTTAAAAATATGAAGTAGCATATCACTCTCTTGATGGGGGCCTGTAATTACTTCTCATCTAACTCAGGATCCTGGACTACAGCACGGCTCTAGCATCCGGCCCCGACCTGTGTGTCTCTCGCTCCTCGTGCCGGCTCTGTGCCTGGTGGCTCACCAACATTCACCTTCATTTTTGAGCATACCAGGCTTGTTCCTACTCTGCTTTCTTTATCTTATCTGTTCCCCCTCCAGAATGCATTTTTCCCCAATTGTCACGTCTTCAGGAGAGCCTGTCCCTTCCTTCTGTCTGAGGCTGGTCAGAGCAAGAGCCTTGTTTGTCTTGTGCTTGTCACCCAGTTATAGTTGCTAAATGAATGAATGGCTAAACTGTGGGCCTTCAGGGGCGAGAAGATGAGAAGAGCGTTAGAAAAAAAATAATATAGTCACTAAAGTACACTTATTTCATGTATCTAAGAGGCAGGAGGGAAAAGAACAAACTTATGGAATAATGAGATTTCCTCTCTCACCAATACTGTTGATTTACCCAACGTGCAAACGACCCAGAATACAAGAAGGAATTTACTTGGTCCTGATGTGGCTTTTAGACACATTTGTACTTACACATTCCATTTCGAGTATTCTCATTAAAAGTAATAGCATAAAATCGCAGCAGAGATTGCCCCAGCGTTTAGATGGTGATCCCTTCTTTAGAGCTGTTGATTTGTTTAGTTAACGGTAATTTATTTAATATACTTCTGCTTTTTGTTGCTTTTTAGGTCTGTTGCCACAATTATTGGGAGTTGCCCCAGAGAAGGCCATAAAACTTACAGTAAGTCTTTTCAGTTGATACTTCATATGCATGGAATTCTCACACACTCAGGAATCTAGCAGATACTCAGGTTTGTGTTTCCTCGGAGGTGCTGGCTCCTTCGAACCTAGGCCACTCGTCACACACAGCTTTTCCCTGTCCTCCACTGAACACTGAACATCCAAAAATGTCATGCTGTGTTTGAACAGAACCTTATGGTGGCTGCTACCCACCACCCCACTGTCAACCACCACCGTCAGCCACCACCACCAGTGTGGCAGCAGCTGCCGCTAAATCTGCCTCCACCCCTGCCGTCTATATGGTACCTGTCTGTCCCTGTATGATCTGTTACTGTTTCACCTCCAGCAGAGTGGGACCCAGCATTTACAGATGAGGAAAGTGAGGCCCACTGGGTTTCAGTATTTACCCATGTCCGCACAATTCCCGAGCAGAAAGATTAGAATCCAAAACCAGATTTTTCTGACTCTGAAGCTCAGTTGCATGTGCCGTTGATAGAATTCATGGTTCGGGCCTATTCCATAAGCATCTGCCAGGCCACCTGACAGGGGTCTGAGTTCTAGTTGAAGTTGATCCTTTATCCAGTTCCAGGCTCTCGTGTGACAGACGAGAGGGAATTCAGTAAGTTTGTGGAATGGACAGATAGTGCTGTTACATCACGAAGGTCATAAAGCCCCAGAAAGTTAAACTCTACTTTCAGATTGGGCTCTGTAGCCTTGGTGCCTGAAATTCTTTTACTGTGTTACTGTGTGGGCTCGGGACAGTGCATCTTCTCTGGCTTATATCTTCCAAAAACGTGGTTGACTAATTTAAGATGGCTTGTACTCACATACAAGTTTGAGTACAATATACTTAATTAGTTAATTAAGGTTACCGTTATGTTGAGAATTATTAGATACTGCATTTCTACTAAGCTGAAAAATCTGCTTAGCCAACTTTTTCTCGGTGATGCGTTTTGTTTTACAGTAAATTTTGTTAGCAGACATGAAAGTGATTTTTAATCAGACTCCATAAACCAGTTTTTAACTTCTAAAATGTATGTTTTTATTGTGTCCTTGGTGTCAATGTGTCTCTCTTACCTCATTGTAATTGGCAGACATATTTGCATTTGAGGCTTATAAGCCATCTCTTTTTTTATTTTAAAGACTTTATTTTTAAGTAATCACTACTCCCAACGTGGGGCTGGAACTCACAACCTGGAGATCAAGAGTCACGCAGTCCACCCACTGAGCCAGCCAGGCGCCCCTAAGCCATCTATCTTTCAATTTTTTTCTCCCGGAAACATCAGGAATACTTACATAGGTTTTACCTTTTAAAAAAGTACATATGTGCTATTAAAGGCACTTCTCAAACTCTTTTAAGATCCTTAATTTATTCAGTTTATGATTACTTGAGTAATAGAGAGAAAAAGAACGTATTTACAGTTGTATATTTGTATGTGTTCAATGACTTTCTTTATATTTTTCATCAACTTGTGTAAATATTTTTCTTCAAGGTGAATGATTTTGTGAGGGATAAATTTATGCACAAGGATGGTTCGGTCCCACTTGCAGCAGAGATTCTTGCGGGCGGCTGTGTAAGTACCTTTTGCAGAACTCTGTGTTGGAAAGACTTGTTTCACATGCATACCCCCACCGTGGTAACCTAACGTGGACTAAGGCTTCTGTTCAACCACAGATCCTGTGCAAGGGCAGAGTCCTCTAGGGCCCGAGAACCGTTCCCGAGATGGAAGGGTAAATGTTTCTGATCTTATTGCCTGTTAAGTCGTGCCTGTTAAATCCGTCATTGCTTTTGGTTGGTTCTGCAGTAGAAGTCGTTTGTGGCAGAAACTGTTTGGCCTTTGAAAGAATCTTTGCTGACCTTTTCCTAAAGTTCATTTGTAGTACGTTCTTCCGTCACGGCACCCTCTGCTGGGTCAGGCACGAAAATCTGTAGTTTGTGGAGTCGGCAGCCGTAGCCCTCTGCTTTGCTTTACCTTCCACGTACCAGCACCTCCTCAAGCTTCCGTGTGCTTCTGGAAGAAGGATGCTGGGAAGCAACTGGCTGAGCGTGCTCTGCATTGTCAAAACCGCTTGGAATGAGTATTTCTTTCTGCGGATGAACGGCCTGCATCTTGTTCTTAAGCTCAGCAAGACGTGCTGTCTCGCTTTATCTCGTGTACAGGTTTGTTCTCGGGAATGCAAATACTTTAAGTAAATTAAACTCTTCCACAAAGGCGCTATTTAAAGATATAGTCGGTTAAATAAACAGGCTTTGATCACTAGGGCAATACAATATTGGTATATTTTCCATCTAAACCTGTGTCTTAAAGATGAGGTCACTTATTTTTTCAATTAACTTGTTCTGTGCAGGAAATGGCCTTCATAGAATCATCTTTCCTTGAAAATCATTGCGTTTCGATGCTGGGCAAACACCTGAGAATATTAAACCTTTGTTTGGAAAGGGCTTATTGTCCTGTCTGACTTTGAATGGGGGTTCCTTAAAGGGAGGAGGAGCCAAAAAGTCCTCGTCCTGGTCATTCTTAAGAGGTAGACAGAATTCGGCTCTTGCCTGCCTCTCTTTGTTTGATCATTGACCTGTCGTAGATGGCCAGGTAGGGTCCCCTTGTCCTGTAACTTTAGGAGCATTCAGGATGGAAAAAGGGAGGCTTTCTTGTCCTAAGTAAAAAGGGCACACAATGATAATCAAAAAGAATATTACTACGAGGTGCAGAAGCTGTTCTTCTCGGTAAGTACTCTTCATTTGAGACAACGGGAGAAAACTGTATGAGTCTCTGGTTTTCTCCTTTGTTAAAGGGATGCGTCCATCGCTGCCTCTGGTCTGGCCTCTGGGGGGGGGGGGTTGTTTCTCTTAAAAAGTCAGGTTTTAAACCTGCTTGAAAAGACATGATTATATATCTCCGTAAGAATTTAAAATGTGAAATTAATTATGTGATACCGCTCAAGATTTTGGCAATAACCCGGAGGTTTATTATCTTTTTAATGAAAACATCTTGCCTGTACATGGGTCTGGGAGATGGGTTGTGGCATGTATTGTCTGCCGTAGGTGGTCTTGTTTTCTTGTCTGTGGGCGCCCATTTCAAACACAAAGCACAGATTGGCATCAGAAGTGGTGCCTAGTTGTTGTAAAGGGGTGCAGCCCTTCTTCAAGCCTGATCTAAACACGGGCTTAAAATTGGAGCCACTTGGGCTTTACAGCTACTTAAAATATCTGTGAAATGAGGTTTACCATCCTGCATCTCAAAGGCGGGTAGACCGTGGTCCTCGGTGTTTCACGTCTCCTGTTTCGCTCCCCCCTGCCCCACCAACACTGCTTTAAGATGTCAGAGTTTATTTTTCAAGTGAGCAGTCCTGTAGGTAGCAAACAATTCAGACCCTTCAACTCTCTGAGCAGCGTGTTTTTAAAGCAGCAGCATCTTCCTTTGCTGCGACAGAGTTTTCCCGCCCTTGGAACCAGACACACACCTTAGAAGGTCCTTAGAAGGTCCTCGTGGGTTCCACAGCCTCGTCTCTCCAATTGGGAATACAAAGGGCTTTGAAGGGCTGTCATGTGACCAGCTCCCCTTCTTAGTTCACCCAAGCATGCCAGGCATTGACTTTTAAGTCCCCGGGGAGCTCCCCTTGCTTCATTATTACTGAGAATTAGTACACATGGCTGACTTTTCACTTGTAACTGAAGCTGCTCATTTCTTTGAAGAAAGCTTTTTCTGTTTTATAGTCTGTTTTCTGCAAAAACAGAATACGCAGGGAGGTCTTTGTCTCGTAACCTTCGCAGCACTTGGCAAAACTAATAGTCTGTTTTAGTATATTGTTCCAGAAAAACAACCACAATGATAGTAAATTTGGAGGAAAATTTTAGAAGAAAAAGACAATAAATTTAATCCCATTCATTAATTTATTTTTGATTATAGCAAAATCTGTAACTGAAGAAATTAAAAAAATCTTCTGTTTCATTGATGTATATAAAAGGATCAAATCTGACTTTATTTTTAAAGCCATTGTTTGCACGGAGCGTAGTTTTGGTTTAGAGCACTGTTAAAAATTTGACTTGAGCTTTCTGAGCATTTTTATGGATTCACACATAACAGTAGTGATATCTTCGGCATGGTTCCAGACCAAACTAAAATTGCTGAGCCTGGAGTTTACAAACTCTGAGTCTGAAAAGTTCTTTGTGGTGTGTGTGTGTTCTCCATACGTTGGTTTGCTATGACTATGTTAGGCTAATAGTGGTAGGAGTTTTGACAGAGACCCAGATCCTCAGGCATCCCTGCATGAAGTATATGTACCTTCTTTTTCTATCTTTCCCTTTCTTGGGTCAGAAGCTTGGTGCCCGGAGGGGGACACGATGAGGGGCCACTGGTCAGTGATGGTGGAGCTCAGAGGAAATGTGGCAGAGGAGAAGGGGCCTGTCACCACCCCCTTCCTAGTACATTCCCAGTGAATTTAAAAACTGACATCACCTCTCACCACGTTGTTACTGCTGGGTCGCTGCTACTTATACCTGACCCACATCGTGCTACGTGGTCTGTTAGTGGCAGTCCTTAATTCAGCAAAACAGGTGTGTATTGACGGTCTTCTCTGCATCTGGTGAAGTAGAGGGTTGAAATCCCAAGGAGTCTGGGATCTTCAGTTTTTGATCCTTTGCTCTTAACAAGTCATCAGATAAGGGACTACAAGTGGTGCCATGACTGGTTTCAAGGAGAATGTAAATATGAGTAACTTATTGGCATGAAAATAAATCTACATTGAAATGAACTGATATTCACCGGGGGAAAAAAGTGACCAACTAAAAACCTCTCTTTTTTAAAGCTCATATTTAGTAAAAATTTTTTGTATACCAATAGAAAATGATAACCTTCTGTGAGAATTTTTAGAAAGACAAGTAAACATGCTTTTTGAACAATAGTCCTTTGACAGTAGGCCCATGGTATTTTTTTCTTTTGAGATCCCCACACACAAACACACACACATGCACATTGGTGTGTGTGTGTAATAATATATCTAATGCTTATGGCAGTTTATACCCCTATCAAGTGGCAAAAGCAATTAATGTGCTCTGTCACTAGTTTGGAAAAGGATTGGCGAGGCTGTGGCATGAAGAGCAGTCTTCACTGCGGTCCCCTCCAGGTTTGGCCCTGTCATTGTCTCCTGTATTCCCATTATTATGGCGAGCCCCACATGCATGATCTTTTTATGCCTTTGCTATAGCTGTGTATTAGATACCATTTTTGAGGCACGTTTTTATCACTCCCCTTTTTTACATTACATTCAGTTGCAGTTAATCTTTATTACTTAAAAAACAAAAAGGTACGGACACCGACGTGCTTACCGCTTAGCCTCAGATGTCAGACTCAAGAAATGGGGCTGGAGGCCCTCGCATTTCTGGCGCGATAGCTTTTCCCTCCCTCATCTCCCAGGAGATAACCTTATCCCGAAAGTGGTGATTTTCATTTCCACGCATGTCTTTATACTTTTTATAAATATATCCCTGAGCAATGTAAAGGTTTGCTTTTGGAAACTTCATTCTATAGGAATAACTCACGATTCTTCGATTGATGCCTTTGCAGTTTTTCCCGCTGGTGCAACTCATGTGCTTTGTTTGCAAGAAAAGAACATTAAATGGGAATATAACATTCAAATGTTGTAATGTGGCATACAGTGAGTATGCCTGTTATAGATGTGTGGATTTATAGGATTTTGTATAGATATAATTGGGACGGTGTATTTATTTAACCTTTTTTTTTGTAACTTGGAGTTTCTTCCCTAGACCGTCCCCTAGTCCTTTCCTCAATCTCACCATTTAAACTCATTCCCAACACTAAGTATGTTTAAAATGACAACCCTCCTCACTGCCAGCATACATGCTCCCTATCTGCCTTACTGCCCCCACTCCTCCCCTCCTTCCTAATGGGAATGATTGCAGTGTTTCCCCATCATTGAGGAGGAGTGGTGTTCTGGTTATCTACTGTCGTATAACAAGTCATCCTAAAACTCAGTGGCTTCAAAAGCAGTTTGCTGTCTCTCATGTTTCTGTGGGTTGACTGGGTTCAGCTGGGCGCTTCTCATTTGTGATCTCCGTGTGGTTATCGGCACAGAGCAGCTGTGGCTGGAGTCATCTGAAGGCCTGACCGGCATGAATGTCCACGATGACTTGCTTGTGGCTGGCAGTGATGCCGGCGAGGCTGTTGTCTGGTGCACCTGCTGTGGCTTCTCTGCATACCTTGGGTGGCTTGATTCTAAAGGGGGCTTCCCCAAAGTAGGCTTTCTGAGAGCCCGAGGCAGAAGCTCAGTAGGCAGTATTGTAGGACAAGAACATCCTCATTGGCCTCTACTTTATGACGATTTCATTGTTAATCCGATGTCTTCTCTGAGGATTTGTTGCTGATCCTAGAACCCTTCCCTGCTTCAGATTCCTTTTGGCTGCAGGGGACAGAAACTCTAAAGTAGCAGTAGCAAAATGAAGGTTTGCTAAGGGCGTACGTGAAATTAAAGGCGCTCGAGAATTAAGGCAGTTCTGGGAACTGGCTACTTTCTGTATTTTCTCCTCTTGGCTTTCTTGGTCTCTCTCACAGTGACTTTACATGTGTCTGCACATTTTTTTAAAGATTGTATTTTTTTTTTTTAACAGTTTTTGGTTCACAGAATTGGGAGAAAAATATGGAGATGTCTCCGAATACCTTCTACCGCTACACATGCATAAACCACCAGCGTCAACATCCCCCAACAGAGTGGTATAATTATTACAATTGATGAACCTACGTTGACACATCTTTATCATTCAAAATCCATAATTTACCTTATGGTTCATTCATGGTGTTGTACATTCTATGGGTTTGGACAAATGTATAGTAACATGTATCTATCATATTAATAATCATACAGAGTATTTTCACTGTCCTAAAAATCTTCTGTGCTCTGGCTATTCCTCTCTCCCCTTCTCTTCTACCCCTAGCTCACTTCCATCAATCTTTTTACTGTCTTCACAGTTTTCCCTTTTCCAGAATGTCTTAGAGTTGGAATCACATAGTGTATAGCCTTTCCAGATTGTCTTCTTTCACTTAATGATATGCGTTTAAGGTTCCTCTGTGTCTTTCATGGTTCGATAGCTCATTTCTCTTTAGACTGAATAATATTCCTCTGTCTGGATGTACCAGCAGTTTATTTATTCATTCCCTTACTGAAGAACATCTTAACTTCTTCCAGGTTTGGCCAGTTATAAATAAGACTGCTATAAATATCCTTGTGCAGGTTTTTGTTGAAAACATAAGTTTTCAACTCCTTTGAGTAAATATCAAGGAGTACAGTTGTTGGATTTTATGTTGAGTATGTTTAGTTTTATAAGGAACCTCCAAACTGTCTTCCAAAGTGACTGTACCATTTTCCATTTCCACCGGCAACAAATGAGAGTTCTTTTGCTCCAAATCCTCACCAGCATTTGGCATTGTCGGTGTCGTGCATAGCTTTTTATTTTGCTGATCCATTTCTTCTCTTCCTCATGGTTTTGAATTCTTCAAGAATTCCTTCATATTCTTGCTGGCCATCTGGACTCTCTCCCTAACAGATGACCTTCAGCTTCTTTTCATCATCAGCCCCAGCTAATTAGTGCAGGTAGCTCAATTTTGTTTCATTTTGTTTTTCATTTAATTATTAAGAGAGGAAGTTTGATTGGCAACTGTCAACTTTGGGTGTCAGGCTATAGATCAGCCCTGAGTCATGTGACCCCACCCAGATATTAATAACTTTGCTTAACAAAATCATTTGTTTCAGCCATCTGTAAATCCATTCAGATACTTCTTGTACTTGTATTTTGGTTTTAGCTTGAATTCTGCAAGTATCCCCTGAATAATAAAGTATGCAATTTTGTCATAAAGTATACCTAAAGGCATATTCTTTATGATTAAGCTTGAAATCCCTTGAGGTTTCAGACCAAGTCATATAAAACCAGGGAGAAAATTTCCTCATGTAATGAATACATATGCTTTGATATTCAGCTGGTGAGTCAGATTGCCTGAAGTGGATTTAAGTCCTACTTCTGCGATCTTTCTCTTCTCAAGAGTTTTCTGTGGAGATACGGTCTCACAGTGTAGGTTTCTTAAGGCAGAATTGTTATTTATGTGTGTAGATGTCTGTGCACATATCCTACTTATATATATAGAGTGATGTGAGGCTCAGTCATTAAGTTCAGTTTCTATGAGGTTGCTTCTATGTGACATGTCAAGTAGCCAAGATTTATTATGCATTATAATGAAGCTATGGAAATAAGGTTATTATTTTTTTAATGCTTGTGCCTTTATAGTTCACTTGTAGTTTAATGAAAATCTAATGGTAGTTTCATTGTTTTCAGATGGTGTCATTGTTATTATTTGGAATATTCTCTGCGAAGTTTTTCTGCATGCCCCCCAAAATTTAAGCCCATATTGTGTACTAGTCTTCCTCCCTCCCTCCCTTCCTCATTCGTCAATGGCAATTTCTCATTTGATAGATGACTTCCAATAGGATTGAAGTGGATTAAATTATTTTTGCATTCATAAGCTGTACATTACTTACTTTTCATTCATTTCCATATATTTACAAACTTAAAATTGTACCAACACATATTTTAGCCAACCTTTTCTATATTTCAACATGTTCTAATTATGATTTTTAATTATGCAAAAAATAGCCATATTCAAGCTAAGGTAGAAAACAAAGCAAAAGAAACTGGCCATAATTCTTCAATTCTCATAGTGTAAGTTTTTTAAATTTCTACATATGCTTCATCCCTCTCTGTCCACTCTGTTGACTCCAAGGCCTAGAGACTGTATCAGGTAATGTATACAGACTGTTAGTTTGTCCTGTCTGGTCTGGCTTCGCCACTTAAGGAGCTCTTCCTTTATAACTTTGTGCTGTCAGCTTCTTGCATCCTAGGGATCATGGGTAAATGTTGCCAGCTCTGAGGCACCTACTAATGCAGAGAACAGGGCCCATGTCTCATGTTATGCCTGCATGCCTAGCATTGTGTCTGATATATAGGAGAGGCTTAAAAATATTTATTGAATGAATAAATGCTTGACTAAAAGGTGTTGGTAATGAGGGCAGTAAATGTAGAGTAGTGATTGGATGTACTGAGTTGCTGTTAATTTAGATACAGATAGTCATTAAAGAGGCAGTAATTCCAGGGATCAGAGTGTGGAGGAAATGATGGACTTGAGGGAATAGCTGTAACATGCCTATAGATACATATGCGGGATGTTTCTTTTTTTTTTTTTTTTTTTTTAAGGTTTTATTTATTTATTTGTCAGAGAAAGAGTGAGAGCACAAACAGGGGGAGCGGCAGGCAGAGGGAGAGGGAGAGGCAGGCTCTCCCCTGAGCAGGAAGCCCGATGCAGGACTCGATCCCAGAACCCTGGGATCATGACCTGAACCGAAGGCAGATGCTTGACCAATTGAGCCACCCAGGCGTCCTTATTCAGGATGTTTCATAAGAAATGTTTTCTGTCCCTCAGTAAAAGAACTAACTGTTAAAAAGGTTCTATTTATTTTTATCTGGCTTCATTCCAATCCCCAAATACACATACAGAACCTTAGGAGCAGAATGAATATAAAACACTTAAAACACCTGGGGTATTTGATACAGCTTATTTATTATTTATGCCGTTAGAAAAGATTTTATTGAATGGTTAATATGTGAAGTTATCATGTCAGAATCATGAAGGAGTCATGTGAAAGAGTGGCTTTAAAACAAAAGAGACCAGCAGTGATCTGGCACCACACACCTATTAGAATGGCTGAAGTCTGAACCACTGACAGCGTACCAATGAGTGTGCGGAGCCACAGGAACTCTCTTTCGTTGCCAGTGGAAATGCAGACTGGTTCAGCCACTCCGGGGCACAGTCTTGAGGTTTCTTAAAAAAGTAAAGTGTAAGATCTGGCAATTGTAGTCCTTGGTATTTACCCGGAGGAGTTGAAAACAGGTTTTCAACAAAAACCTGCACAAAAATGCTTATGACAGCTTTATTCATAGCTACCAAAACTTGGAAGAAACCAAGATGTCCCTCAGTAGATGAACAGATAAATAAACTGTGGTATCGCCAGACAAAGGGATATTATTGAGCCTAAAAGGAAATGAGATATGGAGGCGTGAAGAGACTTGAAAGAACCTTAAATGCATATTAGTAAGTGAAAGAAGCCAATCGGGAAAGGTTATGCACTGTGCAATTGCAACATAGAATCCAGAATAGATAAGACATTCTGGAAAAGGGCAAAACTATGGAGACAGTAAAAAGATGAGTGGTTGCTAGGGGTGGAGGAGAGGCAGAGAAATGAATAGAGTGCAGAGGATTTGGAGGATTTTTAGGACAGTGAACATACTCTGTTTGATATTATCATGGTGGATATATGTCATTATACATTTGTCCAAACCCATAGAATGTACTAAGAATGGACCATAAGGTGGACTGTGGACTTTGATGATCATGATGTGTTGGTGTGGGCTCATCAGTTGGAAGAAATGCAGCACCCTGGTGGAAGGGATGATAGTGGGGAGGTTCGCATATGTGGGGACAGGGAGTTGATGGGAAATGCTTTTGTAAACCCGAAACAACTCTAAAAAATAGAAGAGCCAGTAAGTAGCAAAAAATGTTAACCACAACAATCTCTACGTCGGAGGTTTTGGAGAAGCCTGTGAGCAGCAGCTTGGTCACAGTGCGGCCAGAACGTCTTCTGGGGCTGGGACTCGGGCAGCGGGCTGGAATGAGGAATCTGCTGCCTGGCTGCTTCTGGGGGAGCCCGTGCTCCAGACTTGAGCTGGACTTGGAGTACGAAGAAAAGAGCTGTCTGATGGCACCCAGAGTTTATCAGGATGGCCTACGTAGCTAAGGGTGGCTCCAAAACATCATCTTCCGTTAGGGGAAAGTCCAGCTGGTGAGATCTGAGTCAGCCTGATGTCTCTCTCCTGTTTTCTCCCTTTTCCTTCTGTGGCAAAATCTCAGCCTCGTTTGACTCAACACGATTCAAGCGCTGGGCCATCCTTCTGGTTATCTCCTCTATGGGGGAGGGGTTTGTTATGATGTGAAAATATAAAGAAAGATTGGGCTACAGCTTTCATACAGTTAAGGTACTGTAGACATTGAAGGTCTGTAAATCATTACGTGATTCTGGTAGGAGTAGTCAAAATAGACACGGATCACAGACAGAGCCCAAGTGTGAACATATTTGACAGGTCTGTAACTTAATTGCTTTTTAATGTCAGTCAAACGGATTCCACTTTGGTTTCTTGGCCAGGCTTCTATAGGCCTATTAAAGTCCTATGAAGTTGAAAATATGATACTTAATACTTATAAAATGTGTAAGCATCATAGCCTCTGTGTTGTGTAGTTAAGAATAGGAAATTTCAGTTAGGTGTTTCTCAAAAACAATTAAGTGGTGAGAATCTAGTTCTCTCTTACAATTTCCTAATAGTCTGGTGACAGAGTTTTTACTAAACAGTTTCATTTATACATCAAGTCCAAGGAGGCGATCCTGTATTGTTTCGCGTTCAGAGGCATGCGTTTAGTCAGCCCAACTAGGCATGTTAGTTTGCTAGGACCACCGTAACAAAATGCCACAGACGGCACAGTTGAAGTCATAGAAGTTTATTTTCTCACACTTAGGAAATCCAGAAGCCTCACATTTGCCAGCTTCTTTGTGAGATTGTTGAATTCCTGTCTTTGATATTGCCACGTACCTGACTGCTGTCAGCTACTGTATTTTAATTTCATTCATCTGCTGCTATTTGCTGAATATTTTTTTTTATACCTCTGTTTTTTTGGTTGGTTTTGTTTGTTTGTTTTTAAATAAACTCTCTGCCTAGTGTGAGGCTCAAACTCAAGACCCTGAGATCGAGAGTCATGAGCTTCACCGACAGAGCCAGCCAGGCACCTCCCTGTGATCTTTTTTTTTTTTTTTTCTTTTTCGAAAGAGAGTGAGACACAGAGGGCAAGGAGGGGCAAAGGGAGAGGGAGAGAGAATCTCAGGCAGACTCCCTACTGAGCATGGAGCCTGATGCAAGGCTCCCTGAGTTCATGACCTGAGCCGAAATCAAGAGTCAGACACTTAACCAGTTGAGCCGCCCAAGTGCCCCCGCTGTGATCTTTATATACGATGATAATACCTGTACTACATACAAATTATTTTCATGTCTCCATGTAACATTGAGTTAGTAAGAGAGTAAACAGAAAATATCTCGAAGCTTAGATTTCTTAAGAAATCTTTGTTTTTCAATTTCTCTAAATATGAAATACTGTCATCACTTGAGCATTCGTTCTATATGTAATGTGCATCATTAGACATTTACTAGTGTAGACCTTTTTTATAGTTACAATTTTATTTGTATCCAGATAATCAAAATAATGTATTTGGGTTTTAGTTTTAAAAAGCCATATTCCATAACTTCATATTAATCTATTTTTGACACATGTAAGCACACATTTTAGAATGTCAGTGTGCAATTAGATATTCTTAGCACATGTCATTTGTGAAAAGCACTTTAAATCTAAGTACATTCAATTGAGCATAATTAAAATATCAAGATACACATTCTTCATATACATTTTGCCACTTAATTTTTTAAGTAGCTATAAGTATCTACCATGTGAATTCAAATTAAAGGGAGGTGATTAAATACAGTTATATTTAATGCTTTTAGTTTAAAATATAGCAGGAATTACGCTATGTTAAAAAATATGCTGCTGGTTTTCTTTGGACAGAAGATGATGACAGGATTGACTTTTTTTTTTTAATGATTGATTTTAATGATTGATTTTTTTTTTTTTAATGCACGACTGTTAATAGTTTCTGAATATTCTCAAGACTTGCTTAGAATGGTTTGAGGGGGTGCAGATCATATGAAAGCATGCTTTTTCATCTCGTGAGTTCTTTTGACTCGACTCCCCAGGTCCCGGGAGAGAATGCTCAGGGACGCTATCTAGGTTAGGAAAGCAGCTTTGGAGAAGGCCTTCTTTAGTTCCTAACAGGTGAAAGAAAAGGGATCCTGGAGAAATATGAACTGGAGCTCCTTCAGATAATGTAAAACCAATCCTTCAGATAATGTATTAAAGCTACGGCTCTCTTCCGTAGCTTGATAAGCAGATAGCCTTAGCAAGTCATTTTAAGGCATATGACTTTAAAACCTACTTGTTCACAATTATTGGACCTAAACCATGGTAGGATCACTTTAGCGTGAAGGTCACTGTCCTTGGAGAAATTGAGCAGTGCATTAGGGTCCTAGGGTATGTTGCCTTTCTGTTTGATTTCTCGAAATTCTGTTTTTAAAAAGTAGGTTCATCCCTTTCTACAATAAAATTATCTATGCAGCATCAGAAGTGTCAACAGTGAACTTCATCATTATATAACATGGCAAGAGGAATTTGGGTGACAGAATTGTGAGAAAGAAGAAGAAATCAAGCTTATAGTAGCCTCTGGTCAGTGAGCAAAAGCTGAGACAGAAGCCACATTTCAGGTTCTTTGCAGACTCTCTAGCCCATTTCAGAGAGGCGGGTATTAGAGGGAAAAACCCTGTAATTATACTTTGAGCCACGAGGAGCATGTCATATGAAAAATTAGAGCATTTGGAAATAATGACGCTTTGTGTCGAGAGAGCCCTGTGCATTTGAGAAGCTTGGTTCTTGTGCTTCACGCTGACATACTTGTAGCTTCCTCAGTCCCGTGTCCCTTGCGGGTTGCTCTCAGCCCTCCTGATGCAGAGGTGAATTTATGAAGATCGTGCACTGCAGACAGGGATCACCACCGCTACAACTGTCCCGGAGACACGAACTTTGATTCGTATTGGTAGCGGAATGGGACATCCAGCATGGACATGGGACAGCTTTAAAGGTCCCAAACATTAGCAGTTGATCTTGGCTGGAGAGGGCATTTGTGTGGCTTTCCTCGTAGCAGTCTTACTGCCTGGTCAGAAGAATGTGCCTTGTGCCTCGTTTTCGGCAGTGGGGAGATTTTGGGCGGCACCCAACCTGGCCTCTGTCTCTGTTCCTTCTGTGACCCGTGGTGCTCATTTCCAAAGTGGTTTGCTGGTGTTGGGGGCGGTCCACAGCTGAATGGTCCACAGAAACCAGTCCCCCCGACAGTATGGTAGACTAGCCATTGCCATTTTACCGGCTCCAGATGGTAAAGGATGAGGCATTTCTCAGTAACAGAAGTATTTCAGAATTAGAAGTACCCACGTTTTGTTAAATGTGAGCTTGAATTTAATTGATCAAGTTAAATGAATTTAAATAAAATAAAAACTCTCCAGTTATGTTGAGCACCTATCACCTATCACTAGGGGAGGTTTGGTTTGGTTTTGTTTTATTTTCCAAACTTTTTTACTCGAGATTGCTCCTTCCTAGAATGCTCAGTATCACTGTGCTTTCCTCAGAAAGAAAGTTTGATTTTCAGGTTTCTAGGAAAAGACAAAATGGGAGCTCATTTGTACTGACTTTGAGGGTGTTTGGTAAGCGTGGTAAGCTTTGGTAAGTTTGGTAAGCTAAACAGAGTTCCGTCCTGTATTTGTTAATGGTGACGAATACCGTTGATTGAGTAGTATGGTAGGCACTGGGATATGTGCTTTACGTGCATGCTTTCATTTAATCTTCACATAATCCTATAAATAACTTCTAGAACGTGTGCTCCATAAGGGTGGGGATCTTCCTTAGTTTTGTGTACTCTTACCCAGCTGCTATAGAATTTCTTTTAAAAAAAAAAAAAAGTGCTACAAAATATTTTGTCATACTGATACTGGTATTCACCACTAGTGTGGTGGGCAATGTAATGTTCTTGCTCAGTACCTGGTAATAGCCTGGGGAAGAGTCTCCCTGAACTGACTCATTCCTCACCTGCAAGTCCTGTGCACGAAGTGGGGTGGGGTCTCAGTAGGGAACCCACTGTGGTGCTGCCCGTGGCTCTGGGTCCCCTCGGGTAGGTGCAGGTCACAGCCCTAAACAGCACGTGGGTACACCACAGCTGCCGTGTCTTTGTCTGTCGGAGCTGAGGGGTGGAATGCATGAGCCATTGCATTGGATTCGTCTTTCGACGTCATTAGCTACCTTGTTGACCTGTCTGTGTTGCACATTGGACTAACTTCACCAAACTTCTGGAGAGCCAAAATATTGTGTTTACTGTTGGTTCTCAGAGATCATTTGCTGTTTTTGTGTTTGGTTTATGCTTCAGAACTTTCATCATCTCCTTTTGCTAAATCCTGGTTCATTTGATTATATTTTTCTTTATCTTTGGAGCAGAAGTAGTAGAGAAAATCTGGGTTTCACACCCGGCTTTCTTCTCCTCCCCTACCCAGAAGCCATATGCTGTTTTGTGTAAGTGTAACATAATCATTCCCCAGCTCTGTTTTATCTTACTTTTCTCCTTAATTATGCTAAATACATTTGCATTCTACCGTGCTTGCTTCCATATATGACATCATCTCTCCCTTTCCCTTCCCTTAAAAATGTGGATTATACAAACTAATTCCCCAGCATCCGTTTTCCTATCTTCCTGGTCACAAATCACACCGTGAGCTGGACCTTGCCTTCCTGTGCCGCCGGGCATTGCTGGCCATGCCACTGCTGGCCTTCTCCCTTCTGGAAGCGCCTTTCTTGAGCTCTGTGCCTGGATTGCTGTACACTGTGGTTTGTGGCGGAGGCTTCTCGTCACTTCTTAGGTCTCCACTCTTGGTGCTTCATCTCCCTGTACCCGGTGTAAGCTCCTGCCTTCGGTTACCACAGATGTGGGGTGACGCCCTCATCTTTCTCCATCCCTAACTCCCAACGCACCTCTCCATTACCTTCTGGATGTGTCCCCCACCCTTATGTCCTTATGTTTCTGTTACACAGATGTAAAACGCTGGGTCCTTTCTTTGCTCCTACGCACTCTTTTGGCCCTGCATTCAGGAGCCAGGCCCCAGCGCTCTCTACTACATCCGTTACTCACCCACCCCCCACCCCTTACCTTGTTAGTGCAATCGTTCTGATTCTGGCCTTTTTTTTTATCTCCCACCTAGTCTGCTAAAACCCTAATTATTAGCCCTGCCTCAGGGCTCTCCTTCCCTCCTGAACCCTCTCCCTTCTGCCGCCCAGTTGTCTTTCTCAGACACAGATATTAGTCATGACACTCTCCAGCTCCCAAACTTTATTTAGGACCTGCTCTCCTCCCGGCACACATGCATTGGAAGGTACCATCTGCAGGTTGGAGCTTGAGTCTTCAGAGTTGCATTCGAGGCCTCCCATGATTTGGCCCCGGTAGCCTTATCTTCAGCGTCTGTCTCCTAGCCCCGCAGGCCCCGTGCGAGCGGCTGGTTGGTTCTGCGAGCTGCCAGGATGTGTGGTGCTCCCTGGCGTGAGGGCATGGCTGGCCTCCGGCAGGTTTGCTCTGCGTCCAGGCTCCCCTTCCCAGCTTTGTGATCTCAGGCAGGTTTCATGAGCTCCTTCACCCTTTTTGGTCTTGCTTTGCTCACTTATAAAACTGGAAGAGTATTACCCACTTATATGATGAGGACCAAAAGGGAAAATTCTTACAAAGCTCTTAGCATAATGCCTGGTACATAGTAAGCAACCAAATAAATGCCAGTGGATGAAAATGTTGATCTCACCGTAATGGTCATTCTTACTAAAATTTCACTTAGACATATGTGGTGCTGGGTCTCTACCCTGTGACTGTGGCAGGCCCCTGTCACCGTGCCTTCGTGCAATTCTCCGCCTGGATTAGCTAAATCTGAATTGCACGCAGTCACCAGTTGATGTGTTATTTTCTTTCTTTTTTTTTTTTTTAAGATTTATTTATTTATTTATTCAACAGAGAGAGAGAGAGAGAGAGAGAGAGACATCACAAGTAGGCAAAGAGGCAGGCAGAGAGAGAGGGGGAAGCAGGCTCCCCGCCGAGCAGAGAGCCCGAAGCGGGGCTCAATCCCAGGACCCTGAGATCATGACCTGAGCCAAAGGCAGAGGCTTTAACCCACTGAGCCACCCAGATGCCCTGTGTTGTTTTCTTATATGCCTCCCCACCTCACCACATTATCCCAGCCGACAGAAATCTTGCCCTCCTTCAGATTGCCATGGCAATTTGTCTGGACCTTACCTCTTGTATATGACAATTACCTTTTCCCATGTGCCGTTTTTTTCTGTTCATAAGGCATGTGTTTATTGGGCCCAGTCGAAAATCCTCTGCTTGCCGGCGGCGTAGCCCTGCGTAAGTGCTGTGTTGGCTTGCTAGCACTGCTGTAACAGAATACCACAGCCCGCGTGACTTAAGCAACATGAATTTATTTTCCCACATCCCTGGAGGCCGGAAGTCCAAGCTGGTGTCAGCAGGGTTGGTTTCTTTGGAGGCCTCTCTCCTTGGCTTCATGACGGCTGCCTTCTCTGTGTGTACTCACGTGGTCCTTTCTGTGTGCACGTTTGTGTCCCTATCTCAGTTTGCTCTTATGATACATAGTAGGACAGCAGTTACATTGGAGTAGAGCCCTCCCATATGACCTCCTCTTCCCTTAACTACCTTTGGAAAGGCCCTGTCTCTAAATACAGTCATCCTCTGAGGCTTAGGACTCACTTCAGTCTATGAATTTTGTTGGACACAGTTCAGCCCATAGCAGTTTCTTTAATCTTTTATGCCTCAATTTTATCTTCTGTAAAATCTGGAAGAAAGACCTTTGAGTGGGCTGCAGATAGGTAATCCATGCAGAGCAATACCGCAGTGGCCAGTAATGGGTGCTTCACGAATGTTTATTACTTCACTCCTATTTCAAGCTCCTTGAGAACAGGCGTGCTTTCTCACTCCCCTCGTGTCCTTGGAGTTCTTAGGATAAACTCTGAGCACGATTACTTAGGAATATGTGGTGAGTTTTTATGATGTGAACGAATGATCAGGTAGCAGAGGAGAGTCTGCTGTGAGTGCATGTTTGTCTTTAGATGGATGCAGAGGCTGGGTAGCAGCTACGATTCCAGCAAGAAGGAGCATACCAGGAAACCTGTGGACGAGTCCGTGTGCCCACTGTAAAGACGACGTGCCACACAGAGCCAGTCCCAGTGTCGAAAGTCTTTGCCCGTCCTACTTGCCGCAGATTCCAGAAAGTCACAGGGAAGGGATTTGTGACGCAGTTTGACACGCGCACACAGGAGCATCTTCACACAGCCAGGTCTCTCCAGTGATGAGGGACACCAAGCCCTCATGTACAATAAGTGTTCCTGTTGGCGGCCCTCGGAGCCCACTGTCTTTGATCTCCCAGAGGAGGGACAGGGGTAAGGCACTGTGAATGGACAATAGGCCGAGTCGGGACAGCCGCAGCCAGCGTGCCGCTCGGTGATCAAGTCGTGGCGATGCCCAGACTCTGCACATTTGGTGATAAGCATCATCTCTCGGTGCCTCGGAGTCTCCTGTTTCCCTCTAGCCTGACTCCAAAGGACCGATTCATCTTCAGAACCTCTACAATGTGCCACTTTGAATCTGTCAGCTCTTTCTTTCTGAGCCCAGCCAAGGCAGGGAGCCCATTCTTTTCTCTCGGTATCCCTACCCTGTCTTCCCACTGTGTCTGTTCCCCGCAGCTGTCTGAGGTGGATTTGACTTTTGCATTGTCCTTAGTGATTAGAATTCACTCTGCTGTGCTCAAAGAATCGGTATCTATCGATTGGCTGGGAGCCAGGGAATTGAGTATTAAGTTCTTATTTTGTATATAATGTGAACTTTGACAAGTGTTTATACAGATGAAAGAGAATGAGTAAGAGAGCAATTCTGTACCTAAGAATTGTACCTTTACCAATGGCACCACTTGGATCTGTATAAGAAGTTTGTCGTGAGGTCACATGTAAAACGTAAGAGTTGCTTTCTGAAAGAAAGTGCACAACTGGCATTAGACATCCCAGCTGTAAGGAAGCCTGTCAAGGAGCCTCTCAGAATTCAGAGGGCCCGGGGAGGTGATGCAGTGAGGTCAAGCGATCGTCAGCTCTCAATGCACATCTTCATCACGTAGGAATAGTGTTTGAAAGGGCGGTTGCAGAATTTCTTATTTGTCTGGAGTAGGATTTAGAAGTCACTGCTTGTCAAAGCTCTGCAAGTGACTGTAACGTGCAGCCAGGGAGGAGAACCGTCCCTCTAGGAGACCGGAGAAGTATCAGGTTTGGAGTCACTACAGTGTCCCAAGCACTGTGCTGGCTGCGGTCCGTTTGCCATCTCTTTGGGCCTCGTATGAGGTGAGGCGGTTTGACACCTAGGGACCGGGGCTCAGTCCGCCCAGGGGATGCTCAGCCGCCTGCCCTCCCCCTGTCGGCAGTGCGTGCTGGTCCGCTCTGCGTTCCTGTGCTGGTCTTCAAGATCAATGTCCGCAGACCGCTTTCTGTTCTGCCCTTGAGAGAGATGCTCTTGCCCATTTCTGAGCTTTTAAAAATCAGCCTCAGGCTAAATCCAACTCTGCAGATCTTTATCAGCAGTTCTGCCCCCATACATGATTTCAAAATAAATTTTTATTCATTTTTGCAACTCAGGAGCTTGGATCAAGAAGCACAAAGCTAATCCTCACTGTGCTGTTGGTGCTGTTCCTAAGCCGGGTGCATCTCCTCACTTCCTTCTGCTGACCTTAACTGCTGTCGCGTCACGTGCAACGATGCAGGCGCAACCCCACAAAGTCCTGAAGGGCTGTAGACAGGCTGTGGGTTGGCCCCGCCGCCTCCCCGCAGGTCACAGGACTGTGGGAGCAAAGCGTGGCCCTTCTGAGCCAAAGAGAAGAGGGAGCCAAGTGTCTGTGCAGACCAGAAGAATACACCGGCCTCCGGGCGTGTCGCCTCACGCTCTCCTTCCCACTTTACAAGGGCCTTTCTTGGGCCTTTTGATGCATCCGTCCTAGGTTTTTTCCTGCCAGGATTGTTTGGCCCACCTCCCAAGAGTCACCTAGGAGAGCCGAAGGTGGTGGGTGAAACAAGCAAGTGAGGAGGGCTGGTCCATGTGGCAGTCAAACACGGGGCAATACTGCCTTGGGAACGGTTGTAATGTGGGCAGAGAGTGGAAAGCTTGGTCTGTTTATAACAACAAGTGTGTCTTGATTAAGAGATGAAGTTGGTAAAGGTGGAAAAGCCATTTGATTTATAGAGAATTAATGGGCAAACAGATTTCTTTGCTTTTTTTGGCTAATGTTGCTACGTATATCAGGTAAGTTATGTAGAGGTATTTGTTTTTCTTCGTAGAGGTAATGTATGATCTATGTAGAAGAAATACACAATACCAGCAGAAAAGAAAAGAAAGCACTTGTAACCCTACCACCTCAAAAGCACTCCGCACCAGTGTAGTCTCTACACGGGGATGGCTGCACGTGCTTTTCAGCCAGAGGGATTTTCCTTCCCAGGATGTGTATTGAACATTTTCCACAGTATTTCTGTTGGCAGCATAGTATCTCATTGCATGACATACTCAAATTCATTTAATCCATCCCTGATCATTGGATATTTATGTTGTCTCATTGTTATTTCCAAGTATTATAAATTATACTTCCAAGATCATCTTCGTAGCCAGCGTTGGTTAGTACTGGCCCTTTGGTGAGGGCACACACGCTGGTTAATGGTGTCAGGGAATCTAGCCTGAAACCATTTTGTATGAAGTGAGTCCACATCGTGCTTGTTACCGCGATGGCACCGACTGAGCTGTAAAACAGCAGCACCGTGTCTGTGGTGACAGCGCTCTGTGCGGTAACATCACTGTGCAATAAAGATTCCGAACTATACTCTGCGTCAGCCTGAGTGTGGATGAAATAAAAATTTAATGTATTTGTGACAAGGAATAACAAGTTGAAGTACAGTGGGAAAGAATGTAATTGCTTATAATAAATATAGGCTTAGCTTCAAAATAACTAGCTTAAAATTTCCCTTACAGTACACTTTAAAGATTTCCACCGATGATCTCGGGGGTGGGGCACCCAGCCACTGCTGGAATGAAATAACACACATTGCTCAAAGTTTGGGCCATAATTGATTTAATGCATATTTTTACTACTTGGACATTTATCTTCTCTGAAAAGAGCAATCTGTACACAGGTATAACATAAATAAAATTATAAGAATATGCGACTCCGTAAAATGGTGTTTGATGACGGACCTGACTTTTTAAGAGAAGAAAAAAATAGCTTTCATCTGCGTTTACATGTTCCCTGGCAATTCTTGAGTCATTGCCAGAATCAGGAGCTCCATCATGGGAGAACCTGTGTCCGCCCTGTCTCCTCCTTTTCTGACAAGCAGGTCAGTGTCTCTTTATTTGGATACTATTTGATTTTCGGTTTATCGTTGCCTTTGTGCCCTTGGCTTTGATCCGTGTAATGGCAGCTGTTTGTGCTTCAGGGAATCTTTGTCATTTCCATGTGAAGACTTTGGTGAGGCCAGGAGACATCGGTCTCTGCCCTTTTCCTTCTTTCAACCTCTGAGTGAGGGAAACAGGACCTCAGTACCCAGAGTCTCCCTTGGCAGTAGCTGTATTTTTTATTCAAACTCGTCACGGTCTTAATTGTGAAACTATAGTCTCTTGAAGATAGAATATTCTGCACTCCGTGGAGGATAATCCCCTCGCTCTTCCTAACCCAACTTACCCTTACCCATCTTTGGTCCTAAATCTTTACTTTTTCTCTCTTTAGGCAGGAGGCTCCCAGGTGATTTTCACAAATCCTTTGGAAATCGTCAAGATCCGTTTGCAGGTGGCTGGAGAGATCACCACTGGTCCCCGAGTCAGTGCCCTGTCTGTCGTAAGGGACCTGGGATTCTTTGGGATCTACAAGGTAACTTGCCTTTTAGTCAATTATTAGGTTCCGCATTCACCTCCTAAATTAGCAAATGGGGCAAACTATGTAAATAAACTTTGCAGCATGAAATCGATTCCTCACGTTTTGGTACCTGGAGAAGATGTGCCGCTGGGGCCCATAGGGCACCTTCATGCCCGCTTCAAAAAGCCATCCTCGAAATACACTGATGACCGCTGACTGTGATGGGAATTCTTAGTGCTGCCCTCTGTGAAGGATAGATGCAAGGATCATGGGGTACTGTTTCTCGGAAGACGGGCTGAGTGCTCAGTTCAAGGAAAAGCCCGTACCAGATGGGGAATTTATTTCCTCATCCTGTACATTCCGGTCCTTTGCGTATGTATTTTTCATTTAGAAAACAGTTTTTCAGAATGATTGAAAAAGCAGGCTTTCAGAAAATTCTTGATATTTGTTATTCACATTCCTCTACCAAAAAGTTGAATCGAAATCTATTAGAATTAGCTCCATATCTGCCCAGCTCTAAGGCTTTATCAAACATAAGGTGTTTACCATTTTTCAATAAGAAGGTTCAAAAAATGTTTTTCATGGTCAGCTTGACTAGATAAAGCTTTAGGAATAAGTAAACGTGAAGTCAGATGTTTACATAAAATAGTTTTCATTTATTTCCCCATAAATATACAAAATGCCATCATATAAAATTGGTATTACTCTTTTCTGTACATACATATCAAGAAGTATTCTGCACAAACTCTTTGTAAGAATTTTCAGTCAGTGTTTTGATCACCGCCTTTTGAGTCAGCCATTCACATGGTCTCGCGGAGTTCATCGTTCACGTGTATCGCACGCCGGCCGGGTGAAGCACTTCTGGGCTCTGTGTGCACTGTTATCCCTGGAGATTTGATCCCACAGACACAAAACATTAGGACAGTTGTTTCTTTTTTCCTATTCCCAGTTCATCCTGAATGGACATAACTGGTCCCATATTGTAACAACCGATACTGCTTTTGAGAGTGAGCTTTCAGTGCCTGGTTTTGACATCCAACCCAGCATTTGTGAGATCCTACCCCCAGGAAGAGTTTTTCACCCTTTTTTTTTAAACTCAACCTTTGCAGGTGATCTTGGTAAGCATCCAGTGTTAGTAACAGTTGACGTTGTTGTTTCAAGCAACTCTGCCCTTCCCCAAATGCTACTCTGTACTTCTCAGGGTGCAGAGATCGGAAGAGTATCCCAGGATCCGAGACTTGTTAGAATTGAGTATAATGTGACCCCTTCTTTTCTGGGGTTCTAGAGGGAAAACTTGCTTTATATGTAGGCGTGTGTGGTGTGTAGGAATAAATATGCCGGTTTTTTAAGTAGCACTTCAAACGCTCAGTGTGTGATTGTGCCTCAAGAGAACGCTGTTAGAGCCGTTTCATCTACTGAATTATTATCCAGCCAGACGGGAACTCGCCGTATTGTCACGAAGCATAGCGTTGATAAATTTGAAGAAAAATCATCTTCTTTTCTAAATTTTTAGGCTCTTTGCAGACTGTAACACAGTGTGGCAGCGTGTCACTCTGACAGATGCCAAGCAGTCTTTCAGCGGGCTGTCTGGTGAAAAGCACTTAGGTGCTATGGCAATGACTGCTATCGAAATGTCTCGAAAGATAAAATGGTAAAAACTTGTTTGCTGACACAGAAACGGAGACTGTTAAACTACCTGCAAATGATACAAGACTGCAAGTGAGCCCTTTCCACCGTCACCGCGTTTCCAAACCAAAATCCCCTCTCCCGCTCCTGGGAAGAAGCGGGGCTCCCGATTCCGCAGTTAGGAGAGCAGAGGCTGCCGAGGACGGCGTCTCTGCTGACACTGAGGCTCAGAGGTTGCCTGTTTCCACTTCTGTGCTACCGTTGCTTTCCTGAAATGAGCAGGACTGCTCAAGTTTGAGCAAGAGACCTCTCCCGTATAAAGTTGGTTTAATTACTAGCCTGGTGGTTTAATCTAGTTCAGAGGCATTCCACAGTGCTTGGTGTGCCGCCTTACAAAACGCCGCTTTCGGTGTAGTGGTAATTACCAAGTGAAGTCGCTACCACTTTGAGCTTCTGGAAACTTGATTTCTGTGCAAGGGAGTGAGTTGGCAGTCTCATCCTTTCCGCAGGTCGTTGGTGTCATCGGCCGCATTGGCTAAGACCGAGTCTAGACCTCACTCAGCGGAGCTCACCTCTCCGCTCAGTCAGCGGGGTCCTCTTTACAGTATCCCTTGCTCTCAGCCGCACGTTTTGTTTCTGAGGACTGGCTCTCCTCCCAGCTGGGTCACCTTCCCCCACCCCTCCCGGGTCAGAAGTCATTTAGCAATTCAAGAACCATCCGTGTCGGAGAATCACAGCTTTCGCATTTCTGTGTGGTTTAATGTGATTTTGTTTCAGGATAGCGCTTTTCAGTAATAAAGGTTTTTCTGTTTCTCCTCCTCCTCATTGGGTAGAAAAATGCAAATGACCTGGAGTGACCTAATACTTTAGAACTTGGTATGGGTCCCTGCAGGTGGGTCCTTAAAAGGAGATAAAGAGAACTACTGTCCTGGTTTTAGTGCGTACTGGTAATCTTCATTCTCCTGCCCTCGGGTCTTTTGTTTGCTGTCGTTAACATGACAATGTGGAACCGAGGGGGTGCTCGGTGAGTGGCTCTGTCTGTGTGGTTAGGCCTGCTGTTTAACCTCACCTAAATTGGACTTAACCAGTCTTTCTATTTTTCTCCTGAATTGACTTGCAAAATACCCAACTATTCTGTGACTTCCCAGTAAATGGTAATTAGAATATTTGCTTTAGAAATACATTTACAACTGAAAAAAAAGTGGATGTGGTAAACACTTCACATTCCTGAGGTTGGAAATAGCTTAGAGCAGATACAGTGAACTCTGCAAACAAAGCCCCCCCTCTTTTGGTAACATTTAAGAGATTGAGCCCTTGTGCAGACTAGGTGGGTGACTGAAGTCCAGGCAAGATAATTAACTGCCCCTGCAAGAGCTACTTGAATACAGTGTAGCTGGTTTTGTTTTGTTTTTTTAACAAAACCTGCAATATATACTACTTTTCTTAAGAATGTATCAGGTTGTATTTCCCTTTCCCTACATAAATTTTGTTTTACTGTATAAGCCCCTGGAGCGTAAGTAAAATAAATAAAATAAATTCTGTCATAGAAAGGAAAGTGGTATCCATCTTCTATTGAATGGTACCTTTTCCATAGGAGCCAACAGAGAGCTTTGGTAAGGGAATGGATTACACTGTAGGAATGGAAGGAAACATCATTTCACGTTAAATGGCAACACAGCTGATAGAGGCTAAAAAGATGCTTCCTTAAGCAATGGACCAGTTCATGTCTCTTTTTGAAGACAAAAGCATGGTCAGTGAGGCGCTGACAGCCAGGATAGCAAGCGTTGTTGGCAGCTGCTTTCAGATTGTTAGTCTACCCTGGAGGGTGGTCACTTTGGGATGTGGGCTGTGTATCCACTGTGTTCTAACCAAAAGCATTTGTCCCACTGCATTTAACAGTGTTCAGATAGAGTTTTCATCCGCAGGCATGCATGTCGCGTATGTCTGTTCATTCGTGGAGTGTATATAATTGAGTCATTGAAGCTACTGTCCGTAAAATCAGAAAGCAGGTAATGATATATTGGGTACATTCCTATTTTGTCTGCTAGTTGTCTCCAAGAGATGTTGTTTGTGTGTTCTAAAAGTTAAAATACAAGTTCATGTTTCAAAAAAATCAAATAATTCAGAAAAGTATGTGAGAATGTAGGATTCTCTCTCTGCTACTCCCATTTTCCTCCACTCTTCAAAGGATAACCACTCTGTGTTATATATCCTTCAGAAAAGAAAACTTTTCTATTTACATCAGTATTTCTCCTCTCTCCCTCTCTTTTTCTCTCTCTATATCACATACTGTGTCAATATCAGTGTTGTGGGTGGGTGTGTGTGTTTTAACACAAATAGAATATTTCTAACTACACAGTATTTCTTTTTTTTTTTTTAAGACTTTTACTTATTTATTTGACATAGAGAGATTACAAGTAGGCAGAGAGGCAGGCAGAGAGAGACAGGGAAGCAGGCTCCCCTCTGAGCAGAGAGCCCAAGAGGGGCTCGATCCCAGGACCCTGAGATCGTGACCTGAGCCCAAGGCAGAGGCTTTAACCCACTGAGCCACCCAGGCGCCCCCAGTATTTCTTTTTTTAATTGAACTATAGTTGACACACAGTGTTACATGAGTTTCAAGTGCACACAATACACCTTAAAGCTCTTTCCTCATTTTATTTAATAGCTGTGTAGAATTTTTTTCTTGAGTTTTTCTAAGCAGTTTCCTGTTGATGGGTGTTCATGGTGTTTCCAGTTTGGGGGTATTGCAAGCAATGACAAGGTGAATATCCCTGCAAGATATTTTGATATACTTTTGTGAGTATATACAAATGATAAATTCCTAGGAATGAAAAATTTTAGGTCAAGGGGCATGCGCATTGTTTTAGTGTTAATAGATTTTGTCAGATTACAACAGTTTAGCAATTTGAGCTTGATAACATAGGAGTACATAAGAATAATTACTCAATTTAGCAGCTTTTAAAAATATCTATTCTTATGAGTTCATGGCCCCGCTGAAGAAAACAGTTGTCCTGTCATTCCCTTGGGAACAGTGGTGCCGTGCGAATTTTCTAACACTGAGGGCCATTTCATGGTTTTACAGCTGCTCTGTTGCTGGTTCTCACCCTCTCCATCTCCCACATTCGCCTTTCCTCTGAGCCTCTGTGAAAGCCTCCTCATGGGCGTATTCGTTTTGATTCTTGACTCCCCTAAATCTGTTGTCCCCTGAATTGATCTATTTAAAGTGTAAATCAGATTAATTGATTGGGAATGCATTCAATACACTTCTAATGAAAGCTGACTGTTCTGGTAGGTAAGGAGTCCCGTCCCTGCTCAGGGGTGGGTGGGTAGAAAAAGTTAGCCATCAAGAAAAGAAATCTAGGGGGGGAGGTACAGCTTCTAGTTATGGAGCAAACAAGCCACAGGGGTAAAAGGCACAGCATGGGGAACAGCGTCAGTGTAACTGCAGTAGGTTTGTATGGTGACAGCTGGTAGTCACACTTGAGGTGAGCTCCGCATAACATATAGAGACATTGAGTCACTATGTTGTACACCTGAAACTAATGTAACATTGTGTCAACTATACTCAAACAAAAAAATTAAAAAAAAAAACAAACCCAAATCTCTGACATCAGGTGATGCTAAGAACCTTGAAGGAAAAGGAGGCAGGTGAGAGTGGAGAAGGGCCAAGGCAGGATGGGATGGGGAGGGGGGTGCATTTTAATAGGGTGATCCATGGAGCCTCTCGGATGAGATGATATTTGAGCAGAAACCAGAGGAAATGAGAAATAAGTGTGCCCTACAGAAACTGTGGTCTCTGATGGAAAACCATCCAGCACCTTCCTGCTGCGCTTAGAATAGAGTCCCAGCTCCTTCCCTGTGGCCCCATCTTCTCCACCCTCCCTTTCGTACCATCCTCTGCTAGCTACACTGGCTGCCCTTCTTTTATTCAGATATTCCAAGTTCACTCCCTCTGCCTAAAGGTTCTTCCCTTCACGTCTTAGGTCAGTAGAGACTTGCTCAGAAAGAGAGCCACGTCGCTCACTGTCCCAGTGCCATCTTCCAGTTCTGTCCAGAGCACCCAGCACCATCTTCTGGTTTTCGATGTGGGCGTGTGTGTGTCTAGAGTGTACTCTGATACCAGAGACCTAGCTGCTTCACTGCTGCTTGTCACCGTTTGTGGCACATAAATAGACATTTGATAAATATTTGTTGAGCAAATGAATGGCAAGCAAAAGCCCAGTGTTCCCAAGTTCTAAACAAGGATATTAGAGCACAGAAAGTGAGTGAATTGGCAAGTAGTGACCAAAGATGATGAATGATACTGGGGACATCCAATGTAAAGAAAGTAGCTGATTATTCAAGAGCTTGATTTCTCATTTCTGGAGGCATACATTCCTTCACCCAGCAAGCTGTGCCCTGGGTGCTGGGGATACAAACACAAGTAAAAAATGCGTGGTTTTCTAAGAAGTTTACCATCGCGTGGGGCAGTCAGACAGGTAAAAAGATCCTTGGAATATAGCATATGTGCAGTTGGGAAGGGCTGTCGGGGCGTGCACAAGGTCCTTGGGGAAGTGGGGCTAACTCAGTGGCAAGATCAGAAAGGCTTTCCGAAGGGGAGGTAGCCTTAAAGGATGAGTCATTTTTCACCAGTGGAAGGCAGAGACAAATGGCATGATTGGGATTGTGTTTGAAGAAGGATAATTCAGTTTCAATGTGGACAGTGCCACGTAGGAGCTTAAGACTGAAGGTGGGTGGCTTGTTAGGAGCATCTAGGCTGGAGATGGTGGAGGGGAGGGATGGCATTAGCCTAAAGTAGGCTGTGACGGTAGAGATGGAGGGGATATGTTTGGGGGGTTTTGTTTTTGTTTTGTTTTTTATCAGTTTAAAATTTATATATGTTTGGTTCATATATATATATATATATGTGTGTGTGTGTGTGTATGTATGTATTTATTTTTTGTATCAATGTTTTATTTTCAGTGAGAGAGGGGATATATTTGAAGGATGTTTGAGAATCAGTCTCACAAAGTCTTGGAAAGTGTGGCAAGGTGAAAAATAAAGGAAAATTAAAAGATGACTCCCAGGTTTCTGGCTTGAGCACCTGGATAGGTGGTGATACCGTAAATTTTAGAATTTTCTGATATTTAAGAAGCTGCAGAAACTTTACAAGACCTTCTATCTGGTGTTACCTCTCTAATTGAGATGAGAATCCCCCAAATCTTAGATTTAGCCAGATGACTTAGTAGGCGGGGGTGGGGCTACGACAGCCTACCTCCTGACTCCCTGTGCAGTTTGCCCTGCTCTGCCTTACTGAGTGTAGACCCGGAGCCTTGTCAGACCTCGTCAGAGGGCTGGGGACCTGAGAGGCTCTTGTAAGGGTCATCTGCACGCGTGAAGCTAGGAGAGTGGGTAAGATCTGCAAGCCGGTGGGACACCAGTGATGCAGCGTGGAGAGCACCCGCATCTAGGCGGCAGAAAGAAGAATGGATGGAAAAAAACCAGAAGCAGTTCTCAGGTGGAGAACTGAAATGAACAGTTGCTAGTAAGAGTTGGTGGAGGGATAAAATAAGAGACCAGCCAGGATAAAACCCAAGAAAAGGCCTTTGAACTTAAAGATGGAGGTCAGCAGTTATTTTTAAGAAATCAATTTAAGTAGAATGGTAGGAGTAGAAACCTATATGAGAAAACGTTAGCAGCTTCAGAGCACTCAGTGTAAAGATTTTACCATGAAAGAAAAGAAGGGAAAGAGTACAGCAACTTGAAGAAAAAGAGTGGAAGGATGTTCGGGAGAGTGGAGGTTGAGAGATTTATTGCCTTTTTCAATTTTGTTATGAGAACTATAGCTAATGGTAGACAGAGAGAGAAAAGAGTCACTAAAGATAGAAGGATTTGAAGCATCTGAAGATAGCACGATCGAATGTGGTGCTAGGATTTCAGGAGCGGCAGTAGACAGAGCCCAGGCCTAGGAGAGAGAGAGAGAATGCATGTACGTGCGCAGTGCACACGTGTTCACTGGAGGTCATGTGACTGAGCGCTTACTCTATGCCAGGCCCCGTGCTGAAAGCTCTCTATTATGTCATGTCATTTAATTCTTACTACAGCCGAGGAGGCAGATAGTAGTGGTTTTTTCGTTTTTTGGAGTTTGTTTTTGTTTTTGTTTTTGTTTTAAGCTCCAAGTTACCAGTGAGGAAAAGAAGTCTTGATAGGTTTGGATAATTTGTTTAAGGTCACAGACCTTGTAAGTAAGTAGGAGGCTGGGTTTCTAACTCAATCCAATCTCTCTTTGAAATCTGAGCTATCACAGAAAGGTATGTTGAGCCAGTTAGGAGAGAGCACATGCTGGGTAGTTGGGGGAAGTTTGACAACAGAGTTACATGCTGAGCACAGACAGGGAGCCGTAGTTGGCGGGTTTGGTGTCATTGTCGACAGTGAGGATGCAAGTGGAAAGAGTTGAGAGGGCGCTAAGCATTGTGAGCATGTGATAGCTTAGGCCAGGGCCCTTAGCTTACTGCTCTTGCTGATTGTTCTTAGTACCCAGTGCTATTTGAATATGGCGGGTATCCTGGGAGAATGACTCCGCTTTGCTCTGTTTTGTTTTTTTAGACTAAGAACATGTTAGATCTTCTGTCAGCTCCTTAAATTATAGAAATTAAAATTATTTTATCCATTGTGAGGCAAGAGGGCCTTTTTATTTATTTATTTTTAACTCCTATATTAAGCAGAGTAGCAACAGGAATCTCCTATGCTGTACCAAAAGCCCCAGGTAACCTGGCAGTGGGGCCGTATTGCTGTTCCAAGTGATAGCTGTTGGTGTGCCTTCCTGATGGCTTTGTCAAAAATACCCTCCACGAAAATGCACATTTTGGACATCTTAGTAAAAGGCAGGATTTTTGAAATTCAGAAGAGGATATCAAATACCTCGAGCGGCCAAGTTTTGCATCTAATATGGTGAGAACTTGAGATAATATTGGAAGTCATATGATATTATCCATATTATGTTTAAAGGTTGCATTAAGAAAAAAAACAAACTGGAAAGAAAAAGACTTCATATTTTCCTATCCCTGTGTTCTAGGTGCATCACCTGTACAAAGAGGATAGTCATAGTACCTACATGTTCATAGGATTGTTGTCAGGATTTATGAAAATAATGCATGTAAAGGACATAGACTAGAAATTAGCACATAGTTTGCATGATGTGTTAGTTAATTTTAAATTATGGGATGTCAACTAATGGATTCTTATAGGAATACCTGGTTCCTTCCACTCTGCCCCAGTCCTCAGTGATTTCTGATGTTGTGTGGTCAGTAGCTGTCTCCAGGCCGAGCATTGTTTTTTTGGACTTTGGAATAGCAAATAAAAGGAGGCACCTTGAAAAATATTATTTTTATAAAACACTGTCCAAAGGAGTTGAGTGTGCCGAAAGGGGACTAGAAAAGTTTCTTAAAAATACTAGAAAATTACTACATTATACACCTGAAGCTAACCCCTATATATTAACTGTATTGGAATTAAAATGTTAAAACTTCATAAAGAAAATAAAAAAATACTAGAAAATGGTTAATTTTTTAAATCATTTTTCCATTTGTTCACCAAATATTTGTTGAGGGCTAACACTCTACTAGGAGCTAGAGTTACAAGGGTGAATATGGTATCATTGCCTTCAAAGGGACCAGTGCTCAGAGAGCGGAGAGAATATAACCGTATAGTGCCATAGTTCTTTAATAATTAGTGCCATAAAGGTTTTTTTTTGGGGGGGGAGTTTGTTTTGTTTTTTAAAAGGGGAAGAGAGGGCGTGGGGGGACAGAGGGTGAGAGAGAATGCCAGGCAGGCTCCATGCCCAGTGTGGAGCTCAGCATGGGACTCGATCTCATAACCCTGAAGTCATGACCTGAGCTGAAATTAAGAGTTGGTCACAACCAGTTGAGCCATGCAAGTGCCCCATGTTTTTTAAAAATTAATTTTAGTAGGCAAAATAGTTTTTAAAACAAGAAAGTTCAGATATGAAAGAGTATATGACAATAAAATGTTGGTCTCCTAGTCCCATGTGACAGATGACCTAGCTTTCCAGAGGCCAACATTTTTATCCAGTTAGTGTTTTGTTCTTTTGTTGTGAGTTTTTGTTTTTGTTTTCTGCTGAGTGCCTGCAGGATTAGTTTTAACACAACAGTCTTTTATTTTAATTAAACTTTAGGAATAATATGCAGTCTTTCATGCTTAAAAATACTGATAATGATGCTACTAAGCCATTGCTAATAAGATGCTCTGAATGTGTTTTCTAGAAATGATAGATACATTTCTGCTAATCTGTCCTTCCATTTATCTGGTTTCTAATTGTGACTGATGTATTCATTTAAGAGGTACCCAGTTTAAGAAATGCTTATTGACTGTAAAATTAAGGAGATACACTGTGTGACAGTCAAAAATTCCCATATGGGGTATGATCAATTTAGCAAACCATTATAAACCTAGGATTAGGTGTTTTGCCAAATTAAAAATTGGCTCTTCGAGAACTCTACTGTGATTCACGTATGAAACCATCTAGTAGTAACACCTCAGCTGCAAGTTGTTTAAAAAATATATTAGCTATTTCCATTTTCTGCTGCAACAGGACTGTGTGCTTTTCGTTGATAATGGTAATGACCTTTATACCATCACCTTTTATTGAAGTTCTTTTTGCTACCCAGTTCCTGGGTACCTTATGCTAGTCATTGGATCTAAATTCATGTCACTAAGAATGTTACTCACATTTAATAGATGAGAAATTTGAGGTACAGAGATACTGAGAATGTATAGCTGAGAGGCAGAGCAGTGATCTGAGCTCAAGTTTCTGACTTCCAAAGCCTGTTTTCTTGTCCCTACAGTGTCCTACCATTGATTAGGAGTGGCAGAATTCAGATATAGATCCATATTAAGATGGTACATTTTAAAATATTTCTTTATTTATTTATTTGTCAGAGAGAAAGAAGAAAGCACAAGAAGGGAAAGTGGCAGGCAGAGGGGAGGCCCGCTAAGCAAGGACCCTGATGTGGGACTCAGTCCTAGGCCCCTGAGCTGAAGGCAGATGCTTAACCAACTGAGTCACCCAGACATCCCGAATATGGTACATTTTGACCTTTTTTTTTTTTAAGATTTTATTTATTTATTTGACACAGAGAGAGAGAGACAATACAAGCACAGGGAGTGGGAGAGGAAGAGGCAGTCTCCCCGCTGAGCAGAGAGCCCAATGCGGGGCTGGATCCCAGGACGCTGGGATCATGACCTGAGCCGAAGGCAGCTGCTTAACAACAGAGCCACCCAGGCGCCCCGACTATTTTTTTTTTTTTTTAATATGGTCTACTTCTCTGAAAAGTCATTTTCTTCAAGAACAGTTAGTTTCATGTAGGAAGGTGGAACATGAGGACGATACCCAGCTTGACTAGGTGATCGGCCACAATGGTTGACGACGCAGAGAGATGGCCTCCATTGAGTGTGCGGAGGGATTGAAATAAAGAGCTTTTTTGTTTCTCCTGGGACTTGGAGATCTACGTCAAGGAGAAAAATTGAAAAAGGAATTATCCGGGGTGTTGCCTGTATAATATCGCAACATTTTGAAGGAAACTTGTCAAGAGAATGTGTGAAGAGCAAGCCAGCTTGAACATCTCCTCTTTAAGGCATTCAGTTCTTCCCAGAGGGTTTCTAACCATTGGCAGATAGGATGTTTGAGCTGATCATCCATTGAAAACAACTAAAAATGTTGGATAATATACTTTAGTGTATTTTGTAAAAGGCTTTTCAAATTCATAAGTTAGGAATATTCAAGCCAAATTTTAGGTGAGATGAGCAGAACCCTAAGGCCGACTCTGGCCTGCAAGGCATTTGCCAAACACCTGAGCTTGAGCATTAATTGTTGATGTCCCAGGGACAACCAGGTACTGCCCAGAGTGCTAAGTCTAAAAGAAAAAGGTAGAACTCAAGTGGGCAGACAAGGCACTTAGATCACAAAATGTGAGGAGGCACTTACTCTTAAGTGCTGACCTTGTTTTTTGAGCAGCCCTGTTACTGAGTGCATCCTTCACGTCTCTACTTCAGGGACTACTCTGGCCTTATGCAATTCCTGGTCCTAAAGAAATTCCTCTCCCATAAAGCTGGACCTCAAAGGATTATACCCTCAACATAAGGGTATAATTAAAATGCTCTCTTTTACCATTCTGGGCTGTAAGGAAAGTTGCTTTGGTTCTGGAGGGAGAGAGAAGTGAGAGGGGGAAAACCCTCCCCTGGGAATAATTAGGAGTTCTAAGCTTGTCTCGTATGGGTTTGCCTGCTGAATTTATATTTCTTGGGTGATAAAACTCTCAAGCTGGCAAAGCCTTGAGTTGATAGTACCCCCAGGTACCTGACAGAAGCAAACACAAATTCTCTTGAAAGGAGCCCACCTTCACCCTTGTTATGATGAGCAGTGGGTATTATATGTAAATGATGAACTCCTGAACTCTACTTCTGAAACCAATATTGAACTGTATGTCAACTAACTAGAATTTAAAAAAAAAAAAAAAAAACCTACCTTCAACTCAGACCTCAAAGAGTTTTCATAGATATTGTTCCAAGGAAAATGAATAGCTCTTGGTCTAAAATCTCAAGTCACACAAGGAAACAAGGCACTTTAGGAAGAGATAGTAAAAAGCAACAGGAAGTATTTTAAACCTACAAAGATTTAAATTTCAAAATTATCAGAAATATAAAATGAATGTTTTTATTTTAAAAAGTTAAAAGGTGAAAAGAAATATTTATAATGATTAAACTTTAAAACCAAACCTTTCAAAATTCTGGCTTTAAGAACAGATTAAACATAGCTTAAGAGAGAATTAGTGAACTAGAACCTAAGAGAATGACTCAGAACAGAGAGACAAAGAGAGATTGAGACACAGAGGAAAGTATGAGTTGGTCTAATAGGTATAAAAGAAAACCAGAAGGAAAGGAAAGATGATGTCTAAAAATTCTCCAGAACTATTAAAAAGCTATCAATCCTTAGATTCAGAAGCACGACAAATCGCTTCTGAAGTGGGATAGATAAAATAATCCAGACTAAACATGTGACAGTGAAACTGCTGAATACTAAGGCTGCAGGGAAGCCCATAGATGGTCAGGGGGAACAGCAGGTGTCCCCAAAACAGAATGATTAAACTGACAGCCAATTTAAAAACCAGAATAGTAAAAGCCAGACATCGGCATGGTGTTTTCAGTGTGTGGAGGAAAAACCTTTCAACCTAGAATTCTATACCCTGTGAAAATGTCTTCCAGGAACAGGGATAAAATAAAGGCAATGTTTAGACTAGCAAAACTCAAAATGCATTATCACCAACAGGCCCTTACTAAAGGAAATTCTAGAATGTACTTTAGGTAGAAGGAAAGTGATCCAGATGACAGTTTGGAGATGTAGCAAGGAATGAGGAGCAAAGAGTAGTAAATGTTTGGTCTAAATAGCATTGTGTGCATTTAAATGTATGTGTGATAGTAATTACAGTGGTTCATGTTTTTAAATATATGTGTGATAGTAATTACAGTGGTTCATGATTTACAGTGGTTTATGGAATTAAAGTACATGAGAATAAGATGGGGGTTGCTTATAATGTAAGTTGTATAAAATGCATGCATTATACAGGAGGAAGGTAAAGATAACAAAGACAATAAGTACATGTATTAAAATTTCCAGGGTATAAACGCTTAGACTAAAAACAGATTGTGAACCTTGCAAATAGTGGGGAGATGTCAGAAGAAAGAAGGCAAGAAAGGAAAGGAAAGGAAAGGAAAACTGAAAAGATGGGACATGTTTTATAGATTAGCTCTGTGAAGGTTGCATGCTCAGAGACTACAATTCCATGTAATAAAACTGTGCCACTTACTGGATTTCCAGTCTGTCTAAATGTGAGCATCCTTGATGGCAAAGCAGTGTATGATAGAACAGTAGAGAACTAGAACCAACACAGGGTGGCATTTCCTACAAAAAAAAAAAAAAACAACAAAAAACCTTGAATCGCCAAGACGCTTTGGTTAGAATTGCAATGAAATTAAGGAGAAGCCAGTATCCTGAAAGTCCCCGGGCTAAAGAAACTAAATAATAGGTTTTGATATTTCATATTCAAATTGAAGTAATTTCAGTGTCACCGATATCAAGTCTCCAGTTGTTGGCTGGGTCATTTGGTTTTAACACCAGTGACACAATCCCATAACGGGTCTTGGCACCAGTGCTTTTTCTCAGCAAGACGCTGAAACACCCTGTTCAAATCCCAGGCACGTGGGCCTCACTCTCCCTTGACTGGGCAGGAGAGGTGCTGCCAGACTGTGTATACAAGGGTTAACTCACTGGGGAGAAACCAAGAGGAATGCTAAGGATCAAGACCCGACATGCTGCCCATTGTTTGTAGCTCCAGGATCAAAATATACAATTATACATGCCAAATAAATTCTAAACCTGTAAGGTAGGAAAAGAGGGGTGGCTCTGACTACAGGTGCCAGGAGCATTAAATAACCTCCTCAGACAAGGTGCACCACTGTTGTCTTGAATGCTGCAGGTCCCTCCGTCTGGCATTTTCCCCCCTGCTAGACAATGTGCATTCACTGCAGGAGTCTCTTGTTAAGCCTCCGTCTCCCAGACCTGCTGGCTCCTGGTGCCCGGCCCTGACACAGAGGTGCCTTTGTGAGTGTAATTACCTTCCCCTGTATTAGAAATACTCTGTTTGGAGCTGCGGTTGCAGGTACAGCTAGAAGAAGCAGGAATTAGCATGCAAAAAGACCTGCACTGACTCCTTTTTATCAGCAGTCATTCTTCGGGCTTGTTTTTGGTTCCTCAGATTGATTGGGTAGATGTGATACCATCCAAGATGCGGAGCTTTAAGGGAAGAAAAAAAGAGCCTTTGGAGATAGCACTGTGTGTGTGTGTGTGTGAGAGAGAGAGAGAGAGAAAGAGATACAAATCCTGTTATGTTCTATCTTTTGACAGTTTCATGCCTGACAGAGCTGCCAGAGTAAACTTGAGTGGATGCTTCCAGCAACTTAAGAACTGATTAAGCTCCCTTGGGCTTTGCACAGTGTCCACATCAAAAAAAGCGTGAGAAGCAGAAGAAATAATTCTTTTGCCACAGCAATACTGTGGCCAGTGTCTCTGAGCCTGAGTGGCCCATGCTGACTGTGGACGATTAACCAGAGGTTAAGTGAGACCAAGCCTTGCAGAAGTTTCCCTAGACTTCTAAAATAGAACGATGACGAGAGGCCTTAGACTGATACAGAATAGGAATGGAGCCGGTGTGGAGAATTAAACTAGATTTGAGTTTTGATTTTAGTTTGTTTATATATAGGTCTCCCCTCAGATGCCTTTTCTCATTCCTGTCTGTTATTAGTGGGCCTTTTGTTAAAGGAAATTAAAAAAAAAACAATACTTTTCCCTCTTTGGAGAAAGTTGCTTTAATGAATAGTAAGAGATTACATGATTGCATTTTGCGTTTATGACTTTTCCCCAAGTGATTTTATTGTGCGTACAGAGGAAATGCAGGGCCGACCAGAGAGCGTCTGAGGGCGGAGCTGCCCAGAGAACCAGTGAGAAAGACGTAAGGCAGGAAAACGGGATTTTCTTATAGGGCAAGAACATTTAAAGATTTATTTGAGGTGGCACACACTTTGTAATTGATTAATTTTTTAATGGCCAGAGTAGTGATTTCTGTGTTGCTGACGCAGGCTCTTGGGCAGCATGGAATGTCGCCCCTGATCACATAGGAGAGCCCAGACGTGGAGCAAGTGGATTTCAAGTCACACGGGTTCCGTGACGTGATGTAGGCCTGCAGAGTGGGTACTCACCGTGGAGAGAAACATTCTCACTGTTGGAACTTTGAAAGCCTTTTTCACATCCTGCTTCCCTTTTCATCGTGTGGGAGCCACAGGTCAGGTGTCGCCTGAGGCAGCCTTAAAAATTGGCACCTGCCTTTGTAAGAAAGTAGTGGGGAAGGAAGGTGAGGGGGGATGGGAGAAGTCTTTTTCTCCAACCTTTTGCAACGTTAGCTCTCCCGGTGAGTTGGGCTTTGATGCCTGGGGAGTGAGAGAGGCCAGGGGCAGGCCCTGACTCCCGAGAGGGATTTGCTGCGGGGAGAGATGCCCGAGCAGGCGCCAGGAGAGGCCGGGACACCCACAGGTTTTCTTTCTTCCTTGGCTTTTCCTTCTCCCTTTTCTCAGATAATCAGAAACCCGTGACCTCTTTCATGGTCTGATCTTCACTCTAACATGCATAAATTACTTGACAACATTGTCTGAGTTCAGGTAGGAAAACTACGTCTTCCTGACCCGTTTTTCCTGTGGTGTTTCACAGCACAGCTCTGCTTTATCCTTAGATTTGTTCTTTTTTGTTTGTTCGCTTGTGTTTTCATCAGGTCGTCTTTCTTCTCAGGCATCAGGAATGTTTTCCGACATCTTAAACATGTTGCACCCCTTACTAGACACGTGTTCTCACACAGACGCAGGATTTATTGTCATGATTTCAGGACAGGAGGGAGCATTCCTTCTTGGGAAAACCCAGCTGCTGCTTCCCATGGCCTTACTCTTCGGTGTCACAGGGAGGGTTCTAATTTCACATCACATCTTCTTCCCGTGGCCTTCTGATCATCTTCACATGATCTTAGCCAAAAGGCCGAGAAGCGATGCCTTCTGATCATCTTGAAGCCACATGAGCGTCAGAGAGGCTCAGAGCTGTCTTTCTCTCCTTTTTTTAAATTTTCCTATTTCAGTACAAAATCATTAACTACTTTTTCCTAAGCTCTGTTGTATCGTCCCCAACCAATTATAAATCTTTATTTGAAAAACTAAAAGCTTGGCTTTGGTTTCTAATATATATCTCCAAGAAATGAGTTAGTTTTCCTTGTAGGAGCCTGACCATGTGTCCCAAAGCCTCTGGTTTCTCTTTGTAATTGTGTGTTGTTGTTTCTGTGTGACTTGGTAGAGTCAAGTCGGTGTTACCAGAACATGCCTTAGGCACAAGCTGACAGCCAGGGATTTTGCTCAGTGTTCTCTAACCCCTGGCTCCTGGCCCGTGGGTGCTTCCTCTTTGAAATAGGCAACATTGATAGAGGCAGATAGAAGAGCATGAAGAAAATCAGAACAGCCCTGAGAAAGTGCAGACAGTGTAGAGCTGTGTGGAATTCACTTCCTGTCTGCCCTCTAGTTAAAGAATCCTCCTGGGGCGCCTGGGTGGCTCAGTCGCTTAAGCGTCTGCCTTCGGCTCAGGTCATGATATCAGGGTCCTGGGATCGAGCCCTGCATCCGGCTCCCTGCACATCAGGAAGCCTGCTTCTCCCTCTGCCTGCCGCTGCCTCTGCTTCTGCTCTGTATCTCTCTCTCTCTCTCTGACAAGTAAATCAAATAAAAACATAAAAAGAGAATCCTCCGTGGAAAGGGTGGTATTTGTACTTTAAGTAAACGAAGAGGTGCTACTCAAGGTGTTGATGTTCCCAGCTTAGCAATCCTCAAGGTGGTTGCAGGGTGATAGGTGTATCTTGATTGATCAGACGAATGGGGCATTGAGCAGCTTTACCTGAGAGGAACCAGGCTGACCAAGGAGGAAAATGGGAAAGTGAAGTCATTACAAAGCTTTGAGAAGGGTGAGGATACGGGGCCTGATCCCACAGGACAGCTAAGACCAAAGATGGCCGGAGAGTTTTGCAAACAGCAAATAGAAGGGAAATTTAGGCAAAATGGATAAGTAATGAAGGAGATGCTAAACCATACCAGTCCCTACCCCCGCCAAATCAACCCCCCAACAAAACCATACACCATGAATTTAAAGAGAAGAAAAGGATAACTCAAAACCACAGAATATGGAACAGTTACTAATATTACTGTTGAAGGAAATGCTCCGAAACATGTACAGTTGCAGTGGTTATCTCTGGCTGGTGAAAATTAAGCAATTTAAATTTTTAACGCTTTTCTCTGTTGTCTCTGATGAGCAGTTAATATTTTTTTTAGCAGTTAATATTTTACAATCAAGGGAGAGAAAACATTTTAAAGGAAAAATATTACCAGCAAAAAAATAGACTGAAATTTGGCTCCTAGATGTGAAGATTTGGGAGATGAGCTTAAAAGTAAAAACTAACAGATTTAGTAAAAATCAAGATTTGTGGGAGGAAGCATGTTATCAGCCTAAAAAATTACTCCAAAGAGATCTGTCTAGAAAGCCAGTAATATGGCAATGTTTCTTTTATTACATAGAGGGAGTCTGGCATGAAGATTTCACTGATCTTCATTTGAATTGGTTCTTTGGCATCTAATTTGAATATCTCCTAAACGGATTCTGCCTGGGAGTAGACAGCTAGCAGAATTTACGGGAAGGTCTGGAGGCAAATGAGGAAAAGGAAGTAAACGTAGTGAAACAAGCCAGGCGAGGGTCTTGCCCACGCATATGAGCTGATCCTAAGGGAAGGACTGGACGCTGCGCATGGACCCTGACCTTCTACTGTACTTTCTCTCCCCATGGAAAAGCTGGGGGAGGTGGAAAGATTTGAGAGTCCTGTCCTGAGTTTTGCACCTCTCTGTGGCGCTGCCTCCATGAGTGTCCCCTGAGTGAGCCAATAGTGTGGCCCTTAATAAATGTGCAGTTGATAGAGTAATAATCATCCTGGGCATCTGTTTGCACATACATATAAAAGGAGGAATTCGAGTGTGGTGGATTTTGTGGTTCTTCTTTTCAGTCAGGCGTTTAACAGTTTTGGGGTAGACAAGATACGGAAGTGTGGGTTGATCGGTAGTACATGATGTAGATCTGCCCTCCCCCCCTTTTTTTTGAGTATCTGTACAGAATGGACTGAGATATATCTTAACACATCCATGGGTAGGTTGACTGAGGAAGAGCGAGCATGACAGAATCCAGATTCTAAGCATTTGTTCTGGTTAGAAGGATGGGCCAAGCCAGGACAAAGTTTACTAGGATGAAACAAAGCTTGGCTTATGTTACTTATTTAAGGCAGCTAATGAAGTTATAGTATCCCTAGGTTAATGGCAATTCGTATGAAAAAGACTCAGGGTTTTATTACCCACAGTCTCAGTTTGCGTCAGGAGTGTAGTGATGGTGTCGGAAAGCCAAGGCTACAGTAACAAATGTGTAGTGTTAGGGACTTTGACAGAGTGCGGCCTAGCTTCAAGCAAAAATCCCCGGGATCCAACATCACTCAACCTTACTAAATTCGCTGGGCTGGGCTAGATCTGTTGAATCTGGATGGATTCATTATTTTCTTTGAAGAAACTCTCAATTTAGTGGAAATTTTTAGGTATTAGAAATCTGTGGAAGAAATGATATTAAATCATTAGGTGTTGAAAAGGGGTGACTTCCTTCCCATTTAGCCTGCCTGAGACACAATATACGTCTTGTGGTTTTCATTAGAATGCTACGTTTCTGGGCACACACCAGTTCTCAGGGCCTCACCGTGCATTATTTTGGCACTAGAAATTATTTGAAGACTTTGCTGTAGTTGCTAGTTGCTCTACACACAGCTCTTAAATGGGTGGGAATTATTGTAAATATTTTAAGGCTTTAGAACAAGCATTTATCAATGTTTCATAACCTAGAGGAGAAGGGGTAAGTATGTGAATAAATCAGGGGATCCATGAACCCCTTGAAAAGGTATATAATTTTTTTTACATATGTGTAATTTTTTCTGGGAAAGAGTCCAACACTTTCATCAGAATCTCAAACAAGACAAAAAACAAACCTCTTCCCCTGCTACCTATATAATTTGTCTACTTCCTAGTATGTAAACAAAGGTGTACCTTGGTTGTAACTGCCCATCTTCTGAGAACAGATACTCCTTGAAATGCCAGTGAATGACTTGCCGTCAGTAGGAATTTAAAAGGATGTTGCAGGCAGAGTTCCAGAAGTGTTTAAATTGAAATCTTATCATTGGAATAAATGAGAACTATCCCTTTCTTGCTCACACCACACAATAAAATTAGTTTTATTTTTAAAAACAAAACTCAGATTTATTTATTGCAGAATTTGGGTTATTTTTTATTTTTTATTTTTTTCTGTTCCCCTTTCAACTTGTGAGTACAAACTCAGTCTCCTCCAGGAATATTTTGTTCTGAGGTAAGTTCCAGAAAAGCTTGATCTTCTCAATGGGATATGTGTTTCATGTGGTTTTTCTTCCTTTTCAAATGTACAGGGTGCCAAAGCATGCTTTCTGCGGGACATTCCTTTCTCGGCCATCTACTTCCCGTGCTATGCTCATGTGAAGGCTTCCTTTGCAAATGAAGATGGGCAGATTAGTCCCGGAAGCCTGCTCTTGGCTGGCGCCATAGCTGGTGAGTGGCCCTCACAGAGCTCTGTTCGCCCCTGGCCCCTCCCCTGTCACTGCCCTGGAATTTCTTGCCTATAGTTCTTGATAGGGTACATATGAGGCGGCTGTAGATTGCTTTGAATAGCTACCGAAAAGAAAGGAGAAGACATTAATCTTCTGGCAGATTAGATTAGGCAAGCTTAATTTCTTACCTCCAGAAAAGGCTCACTAAAATACGGTGCATTTTGTGGTATTGTTGAATTCTAAGTTCGGTATTGTTTCATAGTTTCACTTCACAGCAGAACAGTGATAACAGTTCAGCCGGTAGGTTTTAAAAATTTGAAACTTGCGCTTAGAGATGTCTAACCAAAATAGTACAGAAATGCTTGTCCAGAATTTAAGCAGTGGTTATTATTTGATAACTTTTTAATGAATTTATTTTTTTTTTTAAGATTTTATTTATTTATTTGACAGAAAGAGATCACAAGTAGGCAGAGAGGCAGGCAGAGAGAGGGGGGAAGCAGGCTCCCCACTGAGCAGAGAGCCTGATGCGGGTCTCGATCCCAGAACCCTGAGATCATGACCTGAGCCGAAGGCAGAGGCTTTAACCCGCTGAGCCACCCAGGCGCCCCATGAATTTATTTTTTTTTTTAAGATTTTATTTATTTATTTGAGAGAGAGAGGGAGAGAGAGAGCACAAGCGGATGGAGGGCTAGAGGGAGAAACAGACTCCTCACTGAGCAGGGAGCCCGACGTGGGGCTCGATCCAAGGACCCTGAGATCATGACCTGAGCTGAAGGCAGATGCTTAGCTGACTGAGCCACCCAGGGTCCCCAGCAGTAGTTATTATTTAGATAAAGGTAACTTAGTAAAATCAGGAAGACTCAGCCTGAGGAGATACCTGATTCCTCTTAGCTGTGTTACCGGAACAGGATATGTAAATTGAGCCCCAGAGGGAAATGGCTCTTGTTTTCAGTGCTACAGTGAATATGTCAATACCAGAAAAATAGATGAGTTGCGGGGAGGTTGGCTTCCACATCCCAATGTAAATTCCTAGAGGAAATTTGATTATGGCCACAGCAGGAATCTGTTGGATCTTTGATGTTCCTTGTTCAGAGACCCTAAGGGCTCCAACAATCTGGATTCGCTCTCCAGGTGGTGGCAAACATTTAATGAGTTAACAAACCCTAAGGCAGTCATGGGATGCCTGGGTCCAAATGATTCTGATCCAGGTGTTGTTCTCCAGAGATACGTGGCTTGTGGCTCGAGTCTCAGGAGAACAACCCCCTGCTCTGAGAAGTTGTTTGCTGTTTTGTGGGCCCTCCTGTAGCCTGAGGAGCCCCTGAAGGCAGGAACCAGGGAGCTCCTCTTCAATTCTTCATGAATCCCCTTTTTTCAAAGGCAGTGATGTTGGTCAGTGAGGCAGGGTTGTCCTTTCCTGGCTGCTCAGGGGCCTTCATCAGAGGACACTCTGCTTCTATCACGAAATCATGATTTTGAGACTAGACTATAGAATTCCCAGTTTTAATCCCAGTTTAGCCATTGACTAACTGTATCCTTTTGTCCGTCCTTTACATGTGCATAAATGAGTATTTTTTAAACCAAAGATTACAATACAATGCATTTTGTGCGTTGTACAAGATAACTTACTTCCTGGAAATGAGGTGTAGGACCTACTGGGGAGAAGTGCCACACCACTCGATAGTGTGCTCGGTGGACAAGTTACCTCCCCTCTCCCGAGCCTCGGCGGCCGTGGCTGTGAACGGAGACGGTAAGGGTCCCGACGACCACGGAGCGTGCCGGAGAGGTGCAGGCGTGCACAGTAAATACTCAGGAAATATTAGCCAGTATTACACTGGATCCAAGAGAGTTCGTCTGTAACTTACCCCAGAAATCAATTGTGGAAACAGAAGATACGTATTAGAGCTCAAAGTCTAGGACTCTCTCCAAGCTGTGTTTTCCTCACGCCACAAAAATAGCGCCTTTAACTCTTCCCTTAGAGAAAGATAGCCACCCAGAAGGGATTTCATCGCCGGGTAGGAATTTTCTAAGCAATCCATGCTACCAGAGCTGTAGAAATTACTAGTGGATTTTTTTCTCTTTTAAGGTTTATTTTCTTCCTCTGTTACTTTTATGATTAGGAAAATAATATCGCTAATTGTAAAATACTTGGGAAGTAACTGAAAGGGTAAATAAGAAAAGATTATTATTCCAGGACTGTAAAATAATCCCTATTTAACATTTCTGCTAATTTGTTTCTCCTTGCATAGTTTTTAACAGAGTTAATGATCACGCTGTGGAGATGTGGTTTGCACTTACTTTCTTAACTGAAGCACCATTAGCCAGCACAGCAAGATGGTTAATGGCGTGTTGTTGTGGGGCCAGACCAGGCACGTTCAAGTTCCAGTTTCCCCACTTGGAGCTGTGTGATCGGCACAAGTTCTGTAACCCCTCTCTGCTTGTTTCTCCATCTGCATACGGGGCGGGGGGGCGCGAAGAGTAGTCTTAGTCTCGTAAGCGTATTATAGAGATCAGCAGACATAAATCAATAAATGTAAAGATCCAAGAAAGGACCTGGCACATAGTAAGTATTTTTAAATGTTAGTAATATTATATGTTTTTTAAAACTTTATAAACCTAGTTTTTAACTGCTGCATATTTATTTAACCCTCAGTCTTAGATACTTAAATTTTTCTGAAAAAAATTTAAATACATTATATCGTAAAAAAACATCTTTGTGCTTAAAGGCTTTTCCCCTATTCTGGGACATTTTCCTTAGAGAAATAGATTATCTAAAGTCACTTTGCTGGTAAAACCGTAGGACTGTTTTTAACTCATTACCACGTTATTCTTGGAAGTCGGAACTGGAGCTTGCTGCTCTTTTAGGCCTGTGGCCATCCCAGTATCTTCCAGAGTGGTTCTTCAGATACCTTCTCTATTCCTTAGCTGGCTGCATAACAGATTACCCCAAAACTGACTGGCTGGAGACCGCAAGCATTGATCATCTATCTCACGGTTTGTGTGGACTGGGAGCAGCTTATCTGAATGCCTCTAGCTCAGGATCCGTCTGTCATGAGGTCGCAGGCACGATGTCCGCCAGAGGCTCGACTGAAGCCCGAGGATTCCCTTTCAAGGTGGCTCAGTCACATGGCCATTGGCAGAGAGGCCTCACTGTTGGGTCACCTTGGATGTTGTCATGACATGGTGGCTGATGTCCCCCAGAGCCAGGTCAGAGAGGGATGAGGGATGGGAGAGAAGGGTGGGTAGAAAAAGACAGAGGAAGAAGGCAAAGCAGTAGCTGCCATGTCTTGCGTGACCAAGCCCTGGAGTCAAACTCCTTCATTTCCACACCATCCTGTTGGTTACACCGATCAGGGAGACTAAAGAGACGTGGAAGTGTGAATGCAGGAGGTGAAGGTCATTGAGAGTCATTTGGGAGCTGACCACCCGCCGTGCTTTTTTTCATTTTATTGTCCATCTTCTCCTTCCCTGTAGGGCAGGAAAATACAAGACAGATTGTCATTGGTTTTTTTCTTCAAAGAACAGATTAGCCTCAAAGCTCGATGGTCTTGCATTTTCCTCAAATCCGTATAGACTCTATCATGAGAACTAAGCTGCTTTCTCAGTTTAATTACAGATATCAGAAGCCAGTGGCAAATGTCATAACTACCATTCTCATTGAAGTTAGGAATAAGACAAGGATGTCCCTATCATCCTTGTTTTTCAGGCTTATTTGGGAGGTTCCAGTCAATCTGGTAAAATAAAGAAAAAGAAGTGAGAGGTACAAATATTAGAAAAGAAGATGTGAACCTATCATTATTTGCGAGTGATTATTTAGCTTAAAATCCAAATAAAAATGCCCCCAAATGTATCAGAATTAACAAGTAATGTAATTTTGTTACAGGATGAACATAAAATCTGGATCTAGTGATAAGCAGGTAACTGATGTCTGAGGAGGAAGCAGGGCAACCAGCTAGCTGCTCGGGGTCGAACCTTGCCTGGCAGGCTCAGCTAGACTGCAGCATTGTGTGGAGAAGGGCAGGAAGACTTCTGTGTAGGCAGGTGTTGTGCCCAGTGCAAGAAGGGCAGTGAGCACAGAAGTGCCCATGTGTGGGCTGTTGGATGGAAGATGGGTCGGATCCCCACATTCCCTTTTGTGGATGCCAGTGAGAGCAAAGCCATTTCCTAGGGAGAGGACACGTGGGAGGATGTCAGGAAGTTAGAGCGGGAGAGAGCGGTATCATTCAGAGAAAGGAGAAAAGCTTATCTCAAAATAAGCACAATGAATACCACTAACTTTTTTATTATAACACAAATGTCTCATCACTACTTTTGTGTGTATTTTTATATAAAATATGATTTTAGATTTAGATTTAAGTTGCTTTCCTACCCAGAATACATATAATTTTTGTTGAGCAATTACATTATAGATAAGATGGATCTGGGATTACATTAATATGATCATGCTTTCTATATTTTGGTAGCAATTTCAGTTATTCGGTAAGTCCTATCTTTTTTTAAAAACTTGATTTGACCTGAGGTTAGATTGCTTTAGCAATATTTTCACAGAGGTGATTGTTGAGATCCTAAAACCTAGAGAATATCGATTTTTATTTATTTATTTATTTATTTGTTTATTTATTTATTTATTTATTTATTTATTTATTTATTTATTTAGATTTACATATCTGGTTGTAAACTGAGACTGTCTTTAAATACTGGGAACATCTCCAATATTTCACAGGATAGAGTAAGCCTAACTGGTATTTGAATTTATGTTCATTGACCAACATGCCTTCGTGTGTCAGAAGGTGAGAGCTGAAGCACGGAGCCTGAAGTTAAGAAACTAAGTTTTAATTCCCTGTAATGAACGTGTTGCTTTTTGATACACGAAGGGCATTTCAATATGGCTTATGGATAATCTCAAATAAAGGATATCTAGTACTTCTTAAATTTTAGAGCTTCGTCATACTAGGTGATTTTAATTGTCGGCGATGAGATAAAGGGTAACTCAACTTAGACTAAGTTGTAACTCAGGAGTATCTTTCAAAGCTGTTCAGTATACAGACAGAATTGCTAAATATGTGTGGCTGTCAGGACGCTTTTGCAAACGTATTAAAAGGATTAAGTTAGGAGACAAGTACAGATTTGTTACACACAAATAATGTGGACATAAAGGTTAAGACAATGTACAAGCAATTCTTAGATCCTTAAAAAAAAAGTAATGGAGATATTGAATCAAAGTAATAGACTGAGCATATTCGTCCATCTCTTCTCTTGTCCCAAATACCTGAAAATGTCAGAAAATACATTTTTTAAAACTCCTATTGGCACTAGAAAATGTTAGCCCCAGCCCTCGGAAGGCGGGGAACAGCAGCATATTGAGTCTGAAACCGGACCAGAGGGTGCCCCGGCCCGGGACACTGGCGGGAGAAACCGCCCTTAACGTAAGAAGAGAGCGGGAGAGCTGTAACCTTTAGAGTGAGTCACAGAACACCGAGCACGGGGGCCTGCAGGGAAATCTGTCACGGGAGTTCAGGAGCTACCCTCCTGGCAGGAAGGTGGGGCTCCGTCCTCCCTGCTCCTTTTTGTCTCGGGCTTCAGGCAGCGCCTGAATCCAGACTGTGAAAGCCCAGAGCTGTTTTCCAAAGAAAGGCATCACCTGCCTGGAGAGAGCAAGTGTAGGGAACTGAAAGACAGTAGGGTAAGGCTTCAGGTTCCAGACCTTTGCCCTAGATGGCAAAAGTAAAGAAAGAAAGAAATGAACGGTAACTCTTCTCAAGAGGGATGTGAAATAATTTCTTCTCCTTCCAGAATGAAGCGCTCCACAGTCCAGCGACTGGGAAGGTCTCAGCCCTGCCAGGGCACCTTACCCACCCCCTGGTACCTAGTTTGCAGACCTCCCCGTTCCACAAAGCCCATTGCGGCCCTCCCAATCAGGAGAGGAGCCTGCGCAGGAGGCTGACCCTAGAGAGTGGTCGAAACCAGCACTACACTCATCAGCCTATTCTTTGAACTTGAATATCAAGAGATAGCCAGAGGTCCCTCAGACAAGGAACAAGAGAAGTAAACAGAGGAATTTCAAGGAAAACAGGCAATTCAGAGAAAAGAAGAGAACTTTTAAGAACTGTAATTAGGATCTGCAGAGAGATTTGAGAAGAACAATCTTTCTTTTAAATGTTTTTTGTTTATTTTTTATGTTATTATATTTTTAAGAGGGGTGTAGGGGCAGAGGGAGAGGGAGAGAGAATCCTAAGCGGGCTCCACACCCAGCACAGAGCCTGATGCAGGACTCAATCTCACGACCCTGAAGTTATGAACTGAACCAAAACCAAGAGTCAGGAGCTTAACCGATTGAACCACCCAGGCGCCCCTTGAGAGGAACAATCCTAGAGAAGCTTTCTTGAAAATTAATAAAGGGATTGCCAAAATTGAAAACCCATAAATGGTCTGAATAATAGAATGGATATGCTCAAAGAGCAAATTACATCTGGAAAATGAAGTGATGGGAAAACAAAAACAAGAATAACAATATGGAGCAAAAATACAGAGATAAAAAAGAAAGAGCAAATGTTAAGACAGATGTAGACTTACTCCAGGAAGTCTAACCTCTATTTAATAGGAGTTCCCTGGAGAGAAGTCATACAAAAGGCGGACCCAAACGAATCAGTAATAAAGTCGACTCATCTTTTCATCTGCAGTCCTAGCTACCTTCAAAATGCCAAGGAGAGGATGTCTGGAACTTCTGTGGCATTCCCAGGCACACCAGCATTCAGGAGGGGGGGCACATCTCAAGTTCGTTTCTCCCATAACTCAAAGGTTATGTGTTACAGACACTTTGCTGATGGCAAAGTGAGAAGTGAATTTAAGAAGAAAATATGGGATGTATGAAACAGCACATTTAATAAAAGTTAAACCTGAGAGTAGATTTAAATAAGTGGTAACTTTAGTATATGTATTTTTATATAAGAAGGGCTTGTTGGCGAGGGGTGCAAATAAATGCTAATTTGTTGTACATACTGTAAATATTGTGCTTATGTGATAAATGTGTATAATATTTAAATTAGGAAAGGCTGGAGATCAAAAGAGAAACAACTAGAAGTAGAGAAAATAAAAACCACAATATGGGAAAGCAGAAATAAGTCTAATAACCACAATTATAGCCACAATTGAATGGATTCACTGCCCCTAGTAAAAACAAATGCCTATTTTAGATGAGTTGTGAAAAGAAATCTAGTCATCTGAAGTCTGATAAAACAGTGACTTAGAACAACTGAAAGAGAACGGATTGAAAAATATGTATTAGGCAAATACCAACAATAAGCAAGTTTAGCAATATTAATGTCAGACTAATGGAATTCATGGTTTAAAAATAGCACTCAGAAGCACAGAGGCATATTTGACACTCACAGAAGATAAAATTCACTAAGAAGACAGTGCCTGAGGCAAGCTGCGATTAGCAGGAATCGAGTTGATTCGGAACTAGCGGAGGACCTGGATTGGGGGAACCGTGTGCCATGACAAGCTGCAGTCCAGTGTGTGGGCAAGGAGTGCGAGGCGGGGGTTCAGCCAACGTCCAGGCGGTAAACTCATTGGCTTGAGGATGGGGAGACCTAGCTTGCCCGATGTTCACTGGTCAAGAGATAAATATCAGTCTTCTGCAAATCAGTTCTCAAGTTCCGTTCTTCTGAGGGAACATACATGAGAATCTCTGTCTCATACCCTCTGGTTCCATTTTAAACCGAAATCCTTTCACGGTGTATTGCCATCAGCCGCTATGTATTATCAGCATACTCTTGTTTTCTAAAACCTCAACTTAACAGTAAAAGGACATGGTATTTTCTCATTCCAAATCTTGACACTTCTCTTAGAAGTTGGTCCATTAAAGTAGATGCTATAGATAGGGGTGCAGTGGGAATTAGTGAAACTCTTTTAACCTTGATCCAAGATAGATAAATTAACTTAGTATTCCATAAACAGAGAAGCACATTCTTTACAAATGCTAATGGGATATTTATGAGAATTGCAGATTTCTTGCCCCATAGTTGGATTTTGCTGGTTGTGCTTTCTTTCTGTTGTAAATGAACTTCTGCTCTCTAGGTGCTGGGCCCCCTTTAAAGGGTTATATTTTATATGGGGCTGGAGAGCACCTCAGATGGTTCTTGTCCCAGGGGTAGTAAGTAAGCCACAAGGTCTCGTGATTTGTCTCATCGCTGAAGCATAGGGTAAGCTGCTGTTGAGGAACCTAGAAGCAGCGTCTCCGTCTCCTAGCCGACTCTTGCTTCCCCATCTTTGGGAATCGAGAAAGCCAGACCTCTTGATCAGTGTTGTGTTGGCCTTTTGCAAGCCAGGAGAGACCAGGCAAATTCACCCAGAACCTTTGCCAATCCTGGCCCCCCAAAAACAACAGATTTCTGGTGGCCAAGCTCTTTCTGGTAGATACTGCTTTCCTGGCCTTGCTTTGGAGCAGCCTGAGGCTGTTCCTCAAGGTTTTAGCTAGTCTTACACCAGAAGTCCCCCATCCACAGAGAGACCTACAGTTGCCAGCCTGGAAGAGATGAGGGAGGGTGGGACATGATGAGAGTCCCAGGCAGGCTGCTGTATTTCCAGCCCCCGCCCCAACCCCCCACAGCACCACCACCACCTCCAGTTTTGCCAGACAACTTACTAAGCATCTCACCCGTTTCTTTTGGCATATTTATTTCATGATCAGTATCTTTCCTCCCTGCCCCTCAATACTTCTCTCTTTTTTTTCCATAACAAGGAACTACTTATGAGAACTACCTGGAGGAGACTTTTTACCCATGTTCTTGCCTGTGTGTGTCCCCTTGTCTCTCAGACACGCCTGCTCACTGTCGCAAGGAGGATTTTACTATGTGCCGAAAGCAGACAGCCTTGCTACAGTCTTTCTAAACCAGGAAGTAAAATGTAATGGGTGGTGTGAACACAGTGGGTTTCTAAGCATTCTTCATGTTTCCTTCCATTATGTTGGAGCATAAATTCCTGGCTCAAAGTTAAAATAGTTCCTCCAAGTTAATAGGAAATTCAGTATGACTTATCCAGTGAAGTATTGGATATAAAGTGAGTTTTTTCACATGCAAAAAATGTGATATATTTTATAAAACACAGTTACTTAGGATGAGTGTGAGGAGCTCAGTAAAGATGGAAGAGGATAAGATGCAACTTAGTAATATAAATGCAAACGTGTGTGTGTGTGGTGCAGATTTCTGCAGGCATGTACACGCGCGTGCGCGCACAAACACACAGTAACTTTAAAGCTGTCTGTTAGAAGGATGAGATGTACTTGTGAGCCAGACCACGTTGGTTTGGACAGAAATTCTTACAGAATTATTAAGCCTTAAAAAAAGCAAAGGAGATTTATGCATCTGCATTTGACCAATTTGGTTTGGAATAGGTTCATAATGGAAAAGTAATAAAACCATAAGAGACAGTGTCTTCTGAGTACAGTCTCGCTTTTAAAAAATCTAAACATGGGCTGCCCTATTTTGGATAAAATGACTGTAGAAAAATTTCCCATTGGTAATTTGGGGAGGGTTTTGTTGCTGCTGCTGTTCCTTTTTCATTGATTATCAGCCAGTATAAATTTTCAGCTTTCTGTCAAATATTTTTTTTTCTGGAGATGTCAGTTTTAGGAAAAAGGAATCCTGAAGTATTATCTGCAGGAGTCTCCATCTCTGGTCACCACCCCCAACCCCCCCCACCCCCACCCCCTACACACACACACAGTGTTTGCTTAGCCCTCAGTAAAGTCTTTTTCTGGTGTAACTGGAGAGGTTGGGCTTTGGTGGATAGGGGGTGGCTGAATGTGTTCGAGAAGGCACCTCCTATGACTGCCAGCAGCCACAGAAAAGCATGAAGAGGAAACGCATAACAGACTTCACCTCTGAAAATCGGACCTAATAACTTTGCAAGTTTCTGATTTAGACAGTGTAAAGAAAAAAGGAAAAAAAAAAAAAGCTTTCTCCATTTGTTCCACTTGAAGTAGTGTTATTGAGAAATATTTCCTTAAAACCATTACCGAATACAATCCTGTACCAAAGAGGTTGGGCGCTTGGGGGAGGGGAGGAGAGGAATGTCTGCATAGCCTCCGTCACTAAGGTAGTCACGGTTGTGCCGCCCAGAGAGGACGGCAGAAGAAGCATTTGATTTCATCAGACTCTTAACTTTCTTTCCACGGCCAGCAGTTGAAAGCACAGTTATTTTTATATAGTGCAAATGTGACCAGACTGTGATGGTGGTGCCTCTCCTGCAGGTATGCCCGCGGCATCCTTAGTGACCCCTGCTGATGTTATCAAGACGAGATTACAGGTGGCCACCCGGGCTGGCCAAACCACTTACAGCGGAGTGGTGGACTGCTTCAGGAAAATACTGCGGGAAGAAGGCCCCAAAGCTCTGTGGAAAGGAGCTGGTGGTAGGGAAATAATTTGTTCTTAACCAAACCTTTCGTAGCAGGTAAATTTTTTAAAAATCTAATTATATCTTTTACTTCCCCATTTCTTCAAAGCTCGCGTGTTTCGATCCTCCCCCCAGTTTGGTGTAACTTTGCTGACGTATGAATTGCTACAGCGATGGTTCTACATTGACTTTGGAGGCGTGTAAGTATCCCGCTAAATCTGCAACCAGGTCAGCTCCTCCAGTACTCAGTCGCTCTTCAGAAGGATGCGTCACTCTGATTGCTCTGATGAAACAGACAAGGTGTCGGAAAATACTGAAATCATGTAACCACACTCATTTCCAAGGGGAACATACAACCAACTAGAACTCCACAACTCCTTTATGTGATGCAAATTTTCACAACCTTTGAATGTTATCTTTACCATGGTAAAAAATGATAAAACAGATTCTCACCCTATTTTCTCTTCTTTTAGGAAACCCGTGGGATCAGAGCCAGTTCCTAAATCCAGGATCATACTGCCCGCTCCCAATCCCGATCACGTTGGAGGCTACAAACTGGCAGTTGCGACGTTTGCAGGGATTGAAAACAAATTCGGACTTTACCTACCTCTCTTCAAGCCGCCGGCATCTACCTCAGTGGTGATGAGGGCAGGCCCGTAGGAGGAACGCCGCTGGGAGTAGAGAGCGCCTTGTCTCCCGTGGAAACAGTGTTCCTCCTTTCGCTTCCATCTCTTGTTTAAATTCAAGTCGAGGCTTTTTAGAAGGTGAAATCGTTCATTTTTTGTGTGTTTTCTTAACCACATCATCATGAAATTATTCATAATTATTCTTTGGGCCTCTGCTCATGAACCTGGGTTTGTATCTGACATTTACTGGGATTTGGTCAACACTAACGTGATTTGGGGGCAGGAGCAAGTCTGAGTAGAAGTTAGAGCTACTCTCCTTGGATTAGGATTATAGTCCCAAAGAGACTACTGAAAGGCAATCATGGTGCTCAGAGCAAAATGTTTCATGCATGTTTCAACTGGTAGGAAGCTGGGTGCATATTTATCACTGTAAAAAACACTGGAAGAAATGAAAAAAAAAAAAAATGATCAGAAATAGCCAGCCTGGCTTCAGATTTTAAACATGTACTAATTCTGTTTCTGGATTATATTATGAAGCTTTTATGTGAAACATTTTTTTTTTTTTTTGGTAATGAAAACCACATTGAAGATGTTTAATAATCATACTCTGTTAGTGGTACCAAGACTCTTAGAGAGAAGTCTTTGTATTTTAGGGAAGTACTTTGCGTATTTTGTCCCGTAGACAGAGAACCTGGGGGGGAGACGCAGCACCTCTCCGGGATGTGGTAATTTTGGATCACGGCTCATCTGATGACACGTGCTGGTCGCTGCCTGGGAAGCACATGCTGGTGCCTGCTTTCATGCCCTCCCAACCCCCCATAGTCGGCACCTCTTCGCTTTTAAAGTCCCATTTATCTTGAATCATGTGAGACAAATATATTCTAATACACGTTTTTATTTAATTTGTGGTGCCTTGCGTAATGGTCAGACAGCTCAAGTGTTTGTGAAGGAGGAAATAAACTATTTTTAAAGCTGTTGAATTGTTTGCTCTTGTGTATGTCAGGTGTTGAGTGACTACAATAATGTCATTATTGGACTCTGTATGTTTCATTTTCAGGGTGTTTTTATCCCTATTGGCAAGGCTATATCCTCCTGGCCCTTCGAGGTCATGTGTACCCTGATTTTCAGTGTGCCGACATCCAGAGTGAGTAAAAGAAATGACATTTAACCCTAGATAAGCAAGGAACCCAGTGCTCGGAAACTTTTCCTCTAGTCATCCCCAGTGCTTCGGGCAGTTTCATACGGTGAGAATTCATACAGATTTTCATTTTATAATACAAAGTTTCACTGGAAGGTGAGCATGAAAACGGGTAGAGATGATGATTGTGCTTTCTAATCTTCTCTGATCCTTCCTCGTGTGAAAACCAGATGTCACTGTATCTACATTTGGTGGTATTTGGCCAACACTATCATTTGGGGAACGAAGCTAGTCTTGAACAGAATTTAGGGCTTTTGGACTTTTAGACTCTGGCGAGGCTACTGAGAACCTGTGAGCAGTCAGTCTGCACTTTCCGCGTCTCCAGAATGGCCCTCCAGGAGAGACAGCCACTTTCCAGTCTCGGTCTGACTTTCAAGTCAACGGGTTGACATTGAGAGTTACTGTTCAAAACTGAGGAGCATCAAGACAAAACAAAATCTGGGAGCATCAACACCATCCACGTGTCTGATTTCTTTTTTTCCCCCAAAGTGAACAAAAGCTTTGTTAGCTTCACCAGAAACAGGACAAAGACAGATGTGGCTTCCTTCATGGTTTTGGTTTTGCAAAACCAAAGCGAAAACCGTTCCCTCTATCTACCCATCCTCACCCCCAGTCCCTGTTCGGTATGATACGTGACAAATACTTACATTTTAATCTCAAAGACCAGTCACAAAACTCCAAATATGTCAGAAATTTGGGTGGTGTTGCAGTAACACATCACTCAAGCTTTGATATATATATATTTTTTGAAGATTTTATTTATTTGACAGAGAGCACAAGTAAGCAGAGCGGCAGGCAGAGGGACAGAGAGAAGCAGGCTTCCTGCTGAGCAGAGAGCCCGATGCGGGGCTCCATCCCAGGACCCTGAGATCATGACCTGAGCCGAAGGCAGCCACTTAACCAACTGAGCCACCCAGGCGCCCCAGGCTTTGGTATTTTGAACATGGACAGAAGTCCCTCAGTGTAAATCTCTGCATTCCTTTTTCTTTACTTGCTAGAATTCTATGGGAGATGAGATTTTCGTGCTAACAACAGTGACCTAGATCTCAGAAAAGGTGCATTGCCCTGCCTGCTTGTTCAAGAGCTGTTGCTGTATTTACCTGCCGCCGAGGGCGGTTCTCTTCAGTAAAGGAGAAGCCAGAGGAATGGGGAGGCCGAAGGAGATAGGGCCACAGAGCGCTGTTTCTTTAAAATCCTTGGCTGCTACTGCTTGGGATAGGCTGTGACTTGAGACACTTTGAAGGAGGCCTAATTTCCATTGGAGTTCTGCTCAGTGGGTGGCGTGACTGTGACATCCTTGAACAGGACTGCAATCACCATGTGGTGAAAACCACGTCAAATTTGTTCTGGGTTTTCCTTCTTCCTGAAGTGACAGCACAGGACGTCGGCCGGGCCGTGGCTGCCGTTCACGAAGCCGGTCATTTCCCTCCTTAACGCTGAGGACCTGGAAGCTGTGTCACCCCCACGCCGCCCGCCCGCCCCGGGGGGCCAGCCTCCCCCTGCTCTGCCGGCCAGCCTTGCCGATGAGTCTTTCTCGGCTCTGCCCTGGGTCCTCCTCCTGTTGCTTCGGGGGTGGCGGGGGAGAGGCCTGATTTTTGTAGCAGCTTTCTTTTTTTGGAGGAGGGGAAAAAATGTGAAACTGACCACAAAGTGAACACACTGATTCTTGGGTTCCAGTCGTGGCTGGGTTTCTTGAGGCTGGGTGGCATGCTGTCGCCAAGCTCATGCTACACCTCATAACCCACAACCATTTGCTGAGCTCCCTGGGGTCGCCTTAATCCCAGCAGCCAGGGTTGCACAGGGGAAAATAAGAATTCTGGCACGGAAAGGAGTCATTTAAGTGCTTATTGCATTTCAAGCTTCAGTTTTTACTTAGCTAAAATATTTACCATTGCTGGAAAACAATGTTTAAAATTTTGTGCTTATATGTTATTTAATGGTGTGGCCCATGTAAACCTGAGGATGCTTACATTTTGACAGTCTTCTGGAAATGTTTAATAGCACATAACTCACCGAGCAGGGAATAAAAACGGGAAGAAATTGTGCTTGAAACTGTTTGTAACCCCGTCCAGCTAGGTCTTCAAGTCACGTTGGAATTCTTCAGGTAGATGGAGGGGAGTCTCCAGCGATGGCATTTGGTTAGTTCTGTCTCGTGGCCCCATTTATCAGCCTTGTAGATGACTCTCTAAAAGTCATCGTGTGCCTTTTCACTGCAGAAGCCATTCTTTGGGGGATGAATTTGTATCTTTGCCACTGAGCAAGAGCCCATTTTAAATTCAGGGTAATCAAATGCTTTCAGGATGTGGATTTTTCCAAAGATTTTTTTTTCCCCCCTCCAAAGATTTTTTTTTAAGTCACGTTCACTGGTAAGAGCAGTGTTCTTTCCACAAATGGTACTGCCCACAGAAGGGGTGTGCCTTTTGTTTTACCTCTTGGGAATAACCCAGCCCTCACCAGGGAGTTCTATTTTCAATGTTAGGAAGACCGCAGGGGATCCACCACCTCATTTCCAAGGCCAGGACAGCTAAAAGCATTGCACCTCTGTCTTAAAACCCTAGCAGTCTTTAGTTTGAAAGCCTGGCCTGGGCTCTAGTGAGGGTAGGGACTGAGGCTTTTGTTCGGAGTTCCGCAGTGCCTGGAACTTAGTGGGCTCTTGGTTATTATTTTGAAGGATGGGTGAATGGATTTTCGAGAAATCGGTATTTTTTTTCCCAGTGAGCAATCTATTATTTTCCTGCTTTACAAGCCTTTTCCGCTACTGGAGTTAAAACCATAACTGAAAACAGTCACGGTCTTCTGTATTGATCACATACTTTGGAAGTCGTAACTATGTCTTTTATTAAAGCTACGGCTGTTTAAAATTGGTGTTAATGACTTACATTGACTCAGGAACTGTCATATAAACAGTATTTAAAGTTCCTGATCGTTGTTAAAAATAGAGCTTTAAAAAAATCATACCTTTTGAGATTAGTGCTGCATTGGGCTTGAGATAGATCATTAAAATAGTTTTTCTTATCAATGAATATTAATTATTTACAACTCATTCTCTCTTTCTCTCACTGTCCGATGTTTATGTGTCCTTAGGAGCACAGTGGCAAGCTTTCCTTTAGAAGCTGCTGAGGACAACGGGAACTCTCTTTCAAAAGGGTTCGTTTTTAGCTAATGCATTAATTGACTCCAAAAAAGAGTCCAAATGGAACACTCCGCTTTCATCTGCTGGGGTAACCTAATAAAATAATGTTTGTTTTTAGATTCCCGGCTGTTAAGGGGGTTTTGCTCAAGGCAAAACCACAGTCCCCTCGAATAACTTCAGAAGGGAAGTTAAGAAGATCCACTAATCGTGCCTGTCTGAGGCTTGCTTCTCCCGGGTCCCGGCACACCCCCAGCGCACTGGTCTGGCCACCGGGGCCTTGGTGCCCACCACCACTCTGATTCCATCAGCCAGGCTCTTCCCCTTTGCGGGACGCTTGATTTGGCAGTGGAGCAATTCTAAGGGGACTTTAAAATAGACTCGAGCTCCCAGAACAGACTCGTGCAAGCATACCATAGTCTGTCCTGTGTGGTGGGGAAAAGGAAATTCAGCTTCAAGAAAATCGTGTTCCCTAGCTCTTACTACCTCCCTCTGCCTCTTGCTCTTGCTCTGTTCTTGTTGGGCTGCCTTCAAAAGAGAGAGGGGCAAGTCACTGTGCCTGCACCGTGGAGTTCTTTGGCCACTAAGAACTCATTAAATATGAGGTAGTACACGCCAAGCATGATCTCATTAAATCCTCCCCACAGCCCTCAAAGTAGGTACTGTTCTTTTTCCTGTGCTACAAATGAGGAAACCCAAGACTCGCAGGGGCGCAGTGTCTTGCTCATGGCCTCTCAGCAAATGAGGGGGCTAGGATTTGAATCTAGGTCTCATGGCAGCCAAAGCCCTGTTCTTTAACTACAAGGGTTTCTCGACAAAACTCAGGCCAGGAAATTCTTACGACAGTCTTTGCCCAGAATTTCTTACTGTCCCCAGTTCTCAGAATCAGATGTGTCGTTTCTAGCTTAGCGTAGAAGAGAAGGGTGATCGCTGATTATTTACCACAGTACTTTTGCTAATTCCGAGGATTTCAGAGCCTGAAGACCAGGCGAATCCTGACATGCCTTTTGAGGTTCATCTTTTTTTTTGTTTTTGTTTTTGTTTTTTTCTTTTCTTTTTATTTTATTTTATTTATTTGACAGAGAGAGATCACAAGTAGGCAGAGAGGCAGGCAAAGAGAGGGGGGGAAGCAGGCTCCCTGCTGAGCAGAGAGCCCGATTCGGGGCTCGATCCCAGGACCCTGAGATCATGACCTGAGCCGAAGGCAGAGGCTTTAACCCACTGAGCCACCCAGGCGCCCCTTTTGTTTTTGTTTT